>CM046843.1:4489850-4870219 GCA_025618425.1 Heliocidaris tuberculata
TTCCGTTACCAGTGTATCCAGAATTACAGGCACATGTGAAACTTCCAGGTGTGTTGGTACACATACCATTGACGTCACAGTTGTCAGCCAAGGCCGTACATTCGTCAATATCTAAAAATATAATTAAAATTAAATTGAAAAAAAGGTGTCAAATAGGGTGGAAAAACTATATGTTACTAACTGACTTCAGATACATCGGGGATTAAATAAATGGACAAAAAGAGGTTTTAAATTCCGTCCTGTCGTGATAATTTTTATCCAAAGCTTTTACATTGAAATGACTGATAATCAATATTTGTATTCACGTATTAACATTAAAGTGCTTACCTGTACAACTGGTTCCGTCACCACTGTATCCAGAATTACAGGCGCAAGTGAAACTCCCTGGGGTGTTGGTACACATAGCATTGGTGTCACAGCTGTCATCCACGGCCGTACATTCCTCAATATCTACAAATATGATGAAATTTATACGGAAAACAAAAGTTTCAAATAAAGTGGAAAAACTGTAAGTTACCCAACTGACTTCACATACACTGGGTAAGAAACAAATGCACAAGAAGGGGTTTTAAATTCTGTCTTGTCTTAATATCTTAATCCAATGCTTTCCCTAGTAGAAATTAGAGAGTCTACAACGGGGACAAAATCTGTGAAAAAACTATCCAAAAATATTTTTTCTCCTTATTTTTCCTTGTTTTGAAATATAGGCCTGGAGACTGTTCCCAAATAGTCACCCCTTTTTACACAATTATGAGAGTTACTTAGACCATCCATGTCATTCACAAAATCTTGTCATCTCGAAAGAAGATGCCGGGTTTCGCCCCCAGAGCCCCCCAAAAGGCAAAGTCGGGTCGATTTCAGCACATCTAACATATGGGCCAAACTTTGTCAGAAGGAAGTTGTATGACTATACATTACCAAAGCACAAACACTGACACAATTTTCCATCAGACCGTCCCTAAAAATTGGGGAAAATTTTTCCCCTGTATGCCCATGGACAAAATTTTGTCAGAAAGAAGAGGTATGGGTTTACATTACAAAAATGAAAAATAAAAAATGAAAAATAAAAAAATAAAAAAAACAACTGTCAAAAACTTTCCATCGCGAGGGGGGTGTAACACACCCCGGAGAAAACACCAAAGTGCCCCCAAAGCAAGCTTTGCTGCTCCAACTGTTCTGGATGTAGATAAAAAACCTTTTGTATGCATTACAACCTCAATTACTCCAAGTATGAGTAATTCAATTCAGGTCAAATTTACATATTGCAATTATGAGTATTGTAACTTTCTTGGGATTTAATTTAAGGGATCAAATCTCATATGTTGATTGGGGGGGGGGGAACTATTTTGGGACAGGCTCCCTGACTAATAGGGGAAAAATTGGTTTGAAACAATTTAAAGTAGTTTTCCTCGTTTTTGTATCACTTTGGGGGCAAAGAAAATAGGAAGGGCAAAAAGATAAAACCTATTATTAAAATAACAAAAAGGTGACTAATAAAATACTTATATTAATTTCTTCTATTTTTGCGACTAAGGAAAATAAAATCAAATGAATGAACAATATAGATTTGAAATCTGACTTGTTGTAATATTTTTAATTCAATGCTTTATTTTCAACTGATTGATAATCAATATTCATATACAAGTATATCGACGAAAGTACTTACCTATACAAGTGGTTCCGTTACCAGTGTATCCAGAATTACAGGCGCAAGTGAAACTCCCAGGGGTATTGGTGCACATAGCATTGGCCTCACAGTTGTCAGTCATGGCCGTACATTCGTCAATATCTACAAAAAATAATTAAGAGCAAATTTCTAAACAAAAGTGTCAAATAGGTTAGAGAAACTTTAAGTTATCCAATTGGTTTCACATATACTGGGTATCAAATATATGGACAAGAAGAGGTTTTAACTTCTTTCTTGTCGTAATATTTTGATGTGTTTCCTAGTCGAAATTAGATAGTCGAAATTAGATAGTCTAAAGCGAGGACAAAACCACTTTAAAAAAATATTTAAAAATATTTTTCCTTCTATTTTTTCCCTATTTTGGTTATAGAGGGAAAATTCGTTTTTGTAATAGTTAACAATTTTAAGTAGTTTTCCCAGTTTTTGTATTATTTCGGGGGCAAAGAAAATAGGAAGAAAATAGGACAAAAAGGAGAAAATATATTATTAAAATAGCTCAAAAAGGAGGTCATTTTTAAATACTTATACAATTTCTCTTCTTTTTTGCAACTTAGGAAAATATAATCATATAAATGAACAAAAAGAGATTTAAAATTTGTCTTGTTGTAATATTTTTAATACAATACTTAATATTCAATTCATTGATAATCAATATTCATCATGTTCATATACAAGTATTACCGCCAAAGTGCTTACCTGTACAATTGGTTCCGTCACCAGAGTACCCAAAATTACAGGCGCATGTGAAACTTCCAGGGGTGTTGGTACACGTAGCATTGACGTCACAGCTGTCAGTCACGGCCGTACATTCGTCAACATCTACAGATGTAAGGTGAAAGTAAATGGGGAAAAAAGTGTCAAAAAGCGTGAAGAGACTGTAAGTTATCCAGTTGATGTAACATACATTTGTTTATCATTCATTTTCAAGGAGATGTTGTTGCATTAGAATCATGGCATGAAGGGTTCCTGCAAAGGGTACCTATGACAATTGAATCCCATCCAATCGGAAAGAGGTCTTGAAATTAGTCTTGTGATATTTTTTATACAAAGCTTTACATTGAAATCACTGATAATATTTTTTTTTACTCACGTATTACCATGAAAGTGCTTACCTGTGCAAGTGGTTCCGTTACCAGTGTATCCAGAATTACAGGCACATGTGAAACTTCCAGGTGTGTTGGTACACATACCATTGACGTCACAGTTGTCAGCCAAGGCCGTACATTCGTCAATATCTAAAAATATAATTAAAATTAAATTGAAAAAAAGGTGTCAAATAGGGTGGAAAAACTATATGTTACTAACTGACTTCAGATACATCGGGGATTAAATAAATGGACAAAAAGAGGTTTTAAATTCCGTCCTGTCGTGATAATTTTTATCCAAAGCTTTTACATTGAAATGACTGATAATCAATATTTGTATTCACGTATTAACATTAAAGTGCTTACCTGTACAACTGGTTCCGTCACCACTGTATCCAGAATTACAGGCGCAAGTGAAACTCCCTGGGGTGTTGGTACACATAGCATTGGTGTCACAGCTGTCATCCACGGCCGTACATTCCTCAATATCTACAAATATGATGAAATTTATACGGAAAACAAAAGTTTCAAATAAAGTGGAAAAACTGTAAGTTACCCAACTGACTTCACATACACTGGGTAAGAAACAAATGCACAAGAAGGGGTTTTAAATTCTGTCTTGTCTTAATATCTTAATCCAATGCTTTCCCTAGTAGAAATTAGAGAGTCTACAACGGGGACAAAATCTGTGAAAAAACTATCCAAAAATATTTTTTCTCCTTATTTTTCCTTGTTTTGAAATATAGGCCTGGAGACTGTTCCCAAATAGTCACCCCTTTTTACACAATTATGAGAGTTACTTAGACCATCCATGTCATTCACAAAATCTTGTCATCTCGAAAGAAGATGCCGGGTTTCGCCCCCAGAGCCCCCAAAAGGCAAAGTCGGGTCGATTTCAGCACATCTAACATATGGGCCAAACTTTGTCAGAAGGAAGTTGTATGACTATACATTACCAAAGCACAAACACTGACACAATTTTCCATCAGACCGTCCCTAAAAATTGGGGAAAATTTTTCCCCTGTATGCCCATGGACAAAATTTTGTCAGAAAGAAGAGGTATGGGTTTACATTACAAAAATGAAAAATAAAAAATGAAAAATAAAAAAATAAAAAAAACAACTGTCAAAAACTTTCCATCGCGAGGGGGGTGTAACACACCCGGAGAAAACACCAAAGTGCCCCCAAAGCAAGCTTTGCTGCTCCAACTGTTCTGGATGTAGATAAAAAACCTTTTGTATGCATTACAACCTCAATTACTCCAAGTATGAGTAATTCAATTCAGGTCAAATTTACATATTGCAATTATGAGTATTGTAACTTTCTTGGGATTTAATTTAAGGGATCAAATCTCATATGTTGATTGGGGGGGGGGGGGAACTATTTTGGGACAGGCTCCCAGACTAATAGGGGAAAAATTGGTTTGAAACAATTTAAAGTAGTTTTCCTCGTTTTTGTATCACTTTGGGGGCAAAGAAAATAGGAAGGGCAAAAAGATAAAACCTATTATTAAAATAACAAAAAGGTGACTAATAAAATACTTATATTAATTTCTTCTATTTTTGCGACTAAGGAAAATAAAATCAAATGAATGAACAATATAGATTTGAAATCTGACTTGTTGTAATATTTTTAATTCAATGCTTTATTTTCAACTGATTGATAATCAATATTCATATACAAGTATATCGACGAAAGTACTTACCTATACAAGTGGTTCCGTTACCAGTGTATCCAGAATTACAGGCGCAAGTGAAACTCCCAGGGGTATTGGTGCACATAGCATTGGCCTCACAGTTGTCAGTCATGGCCGTACATTCGTCAATATCTACAAAAAATAATTAAGAGCAAATTTCTAAACAAAAGTGTCAAATAGGTTAGAGAAACTTTAAGTTATCCAATTGGTTTCACATATACTGGGTATCAAATATATGGACAAGAAGAGGTTTTAACTTCTTTCTTGTCGTAATATTTTGATGTGTTTCCTAGTCGAAATTAGATAGTCGAAATTAGATAGTCTAAAGCGAGGACAAAACCACTTTAAAAAAATATTTAAAAATATTTTTCCTTCTATTTTTTCCCTATTTTGGTTATAGAGGGAAAATTCGTTTTTGTAATAGTTAACAATTTTAAGTAGTTTTCCCAGTTTTTGTATTATTTCGGGGGCAAAGAAAATAGGAAGAAAATAGGACAAAAAGGAGAAAATATATTATTAAAATAGCTCAAAAAGGAGGTCATTTTTAAATACTTATACAATTTCTCTTCTTTTTTGCAACTTAGGAAAATATAATCATATAAATGAACAAAAAGAGATTTAAAATTTGTCTTGTTGTAATATTTTTAATACAATACTTAATATTCAATTCATTGATAATCAATATTCATCATGTTCATATACAAGTATTACCGCCAAAGTGCTTACCTGTACAATTGGTTCCGTCACCAGAGTACCCAAAATTACAGGCGCATGTGAAACTTCCAGGGGTGTTGGTACACGTAGCATTGACGTCACAGCTGTCAGTCACGGCCGTACATTCGTCAACATCTACAGATGTAAGGTGAAAGTAAATGGGGAAAAAAGTGTCAAAAAGCGTGAAGAGACTGTAAGTTATCCAGTTGATGTAACATACATTTGTTTATCATTCATTTTCAAGGAGATGTTGTTGCATTAGAATCATGGCATGAAGGGTTCCTGCAAAGGGTACCTATGACAATTGAATCCCATCCAATCGGAAAGAGGTCTTGAAATTAGTCTTGTGATATTTTTTATACAAAGCTTTACATTGAAATCACTGATAATATTTTTTTTTACTCACGTATTACCATGAAAGTGCTTACCTGTGCAAGTGGTTCCGTTACCAGTGTATCCAGAATTACAGGCACATGTGAAACTTCCAGGTGTGTTGGTACACATACCATTGACGTCACAGTTGTCAGCCAAGGCCGTACATTCGTCAATATCTAAAAATATAATTAAAATTAAATTGAAAAAAAGGTGTCAAATAGGGTGGAAAAACTATATGTTACTAACTGACTTCAGATACATCGGGGATTAAATAAATGGACAAAAAGAGGTTTTAAATTCCGTCCTGTCGTGATAATTTTTATCCAAAGCTTTTACATTGAAATGACTGATAATCAATATTTGTATTCACGTATTAACATTAAAGTGCTTACCTGTACAACTGGTTCCGTCACCACTGTATCCAGAATTACAGGCGCAAGTGAAACTCCCTGGGGTGTTGGTACACATAGCATTGGTGTCACAGCTGTCATCCACGGCCGTACATTCCTCAATATCTACAAATATGATGAAATTTATACGGAAAACAAAAGTTTCAAATAAAGTGGAAAAACTGTAAGTTACCCAACTGACTTCACATACACTGGGTAAGAAACAAATGCACAAGAAGGGGTTTTAAATTCTGTCTTGTCTTAATATCTTAATCCAATGCTTTCCCTAGTAGAAATTAGAGAGTCTACAACGGGGACAAAATCTGTGAAAAAACTATCCAAAAATATTTTTTCTCCTTATTTTTCCTTGTTTTGAAATATAGGCCTGGAGACTGTTCCCAAATAGTCACCCCTTTTTACACAATTATGAGAGTTACTTAGACCATCCATGTCATTCACAAAATCTTGTCATCTCGAAAGAAGATGCCGGGTTTCGCCCCCAGAGCCCCCCAAAAGGCAAAGTCGGGTCGATTTCAGCACATCTAACATATGGGCCAAACTTTGTCAGAAGGAAGTTGTATGACTATACATTACCAAAGCACAAACACTGACACAATTTTCCATCAGACCGTCCCTAAAAATTGGGGAAAATTTTTCCCCTGTATGCCCATGGACAAAATTTTGTCAGAAAGAAGAGGTATGGGTTTACATTACAAAAATGAAAAATAAAAAATGAAAAATAAAAAAATAAAAAAAACAACTGTCAAAAACTTTCCATCGCGAGGGGGGTGTAACACACCCCGGAGAAAACACCAAAGTGCCCCCAAAGCAAGCTTTGCTGCTCCAACTGTTCTGGATGTAGATAAAAAACCTTTTGTATGCATTACAACCTCAATTACTCCAAGTATGAGTAATTCAATTCAGGTCAAATTTACATATTGCAATTATGAGTATTGTAACTTTCTTGGGATTTAATTTAAGGGATCAAATCTCATATGTTGATTGGGGGGGGGGGAACTATTTTGGGACAGGCTCCCAGACTAATAGGGGAAAAATTGGTTTGAAACAATTTAAAGTAGTTTTCCTCGTTTTTGTATCACTTTGGGGGCAAAGAAAATAGGAAGGGCAAAAAGATAAAACCTATTATTAAAATAACAAAAAGGTGACTAATAAAATACTTATATTAATTTCTTCTATTTTTGCGACTAAGGAAAATAAAATCAAATGAATGAACAATATAGATTTGAAATCTGACTTGTTGTAATATTTTTAATTCAATGCTTTATTTTCAACTGATTGATAATCAATATTCATATACAAGTATATCGACGAAAGTACTTACCTATACAAGTGGTTCCGTTACCAGTGTATCCAGAATTACAGGCGCAAGTGAAACTCCCAGGGGTATTGGTGCACATAGCATTGGCCTCACAGTTGTCAGTCATGGCCGTACATTCGTCAATATCTACAAAAAATAATTAAGAGCAAATTTCTAAACAAAAGTGTCAAATAGGTTAGAGAAACTTTAAGTTATCCAATTGGTTTCACATATACTGGGTATCAAATATATGGACAAGAAGAGGTTTTAACTTCTTTCTTGTCGTAATATTTTGATGTGTTTCCTAGTCGAAATTAGATAGTCGAAATTAGATAGTCGAAATTAGATAGTCTAAAGCGAGGACAAAACCACTTTAAAAAAATATTTAAAAATATTTTTCCTTCTATTTTTTCCCTATTTTGGTTATAGAGGGAAAATTCGTTTTTGTAATAGTTAACAATTTTAAGTAGTTTTCCCAGTTTTTGTATTATTTCGGGGGCAAAGAAAATAGGAAGAAAATAGGACAAAAAGGAGAAAATATATTATTAAAATAGCTCAAAAAGGAGGTCATTTTTAAATACTTATACAATTTCTCTTCTTTTTTGCAACTTAGGAAAATATAATCATATAAATGAACAAAAAGAGATTTAAAATTTGTCTTGTTGTAATATTTTTAATACAATACTTAATATTCAATTCATTGATAATCAATATTCATCATGTTCATATACAAGTATTACCGCCAAAGTGCTTACCTGTACAATTGGTTCCGTCACCAGAGTACCCAAAATTACAGGCGCATGTGAAACTTCCAGGGGTGTTGGTACACGTAGCATTGACGTCACAGCTGTCAGTCACGGCCGTACATTCGTCAACATCTACAGATGTAAGGTGAAAGTAAATGGGGAAAAAAGTGTCAAAAAGCGTGAAGAGACTGTAAGTTATCCAGTTGATGTAACATACATTTGTTTATCATTCATTTTCAAGGAGATGTTGTTGCATTAGAATCATGGCATGAAGGGTTCCTGCAAAGGGTACCTATGACAATTGAATCCCATCCAATCGGAAAGAGGTCTTGAAATTAGTCTTGTGATATTTTTTATACAAAGCTTTACATTGAAATCACTGATAATATTTTTTTTTACTCACGTATTACCATGAAAGTGCTTACCTGTGCAAGTGGTTCCGTCACCAGTGTATCCAGAATTACAGGCACATGTGAAACTTCCAGAGGTGTTGGCACATGTAGCATTGACGTCACAGTTGTTCGTCACGGCCGTACATTCGTCAGCATCTAGAGATATAAGGTGAAAGTAAATGGGAGAAAAAGTGTCAAAAAGCGTGAAGAAACTGTTAGTTATCCACTCAGTTGATGTAACATACATTTGATTCTGACTGATTTACAAGTAGATGTCGCTGCATCAGAAATATGGCGTTGAGTGTTCCTGACGATTATAACGATAAAGTATTAAATAAATGGACAAGAATAGGTTTTAAAATCTGTCTTTTCATATCTTTAATCATAATGCTTCCCCCATTCGAAATTTAATAGTCTAAAATGAGATAAAACAGTAAAAAACCTATTCAAAATCACATTTTAAATACTTTTCCTTGATTTGGTAAATTGGGGAAATTAGGAAAAACTAGTTTAAAAACAATGCTAAGTAGTTTTCTCAATTTTTCTACTATTCTGAGGGAAGGGGGGGGGGATAGGAAGAAAATAAGACAAATATTTTCTGAAAAAAGGGACGAAACTTTTTAAATATGGGAAAAATGATTCGTTTTTAAATATTTAGTCTTATTTTCTTCTATTTCTGCATTGACAAAGTAAGGGAAAATAGTGAAAATCACCCCCAAAACACATACTTTTTTCCTTATTGGGTAACAGGGAAAAAAACAGGCTAATGCAATAGGAAGAAAAAAGGTTTGAAATAACTTTTAATTTTTTTTTAATTCACATTTCTTTCTTTCTTCGGGTTATGAAAATAGGAAGAAAATTTGTTGAAAAAAAAAGCACAACTTCGATGCAAATTTGAATCTACCATTAACTCAGGCCAGCAATCTATTTGGCTATTGTGTTTTTTAGTCCAAATTCAGACTTTCCTTCCCTTTAATACCTTACATATTTCTTTGTTGTTTCATTAATAAATAAAAATCTGGCATAGCATAGGCTATCTTGGTCGCCCCCCCCCCCGAATGTTTGTTTGTTTTCTGGTAAATCATTATATCTCTTAGTTACTCTATTGTCACAAATGCTCGTTTGTACTGCGTCAGCTTGGGATGTGGTATCATTCATTGGCACTGTAGTCGTACTTCCTTTGGTTGTTGTAATTTCTACAGTACTTCCATTGCTTGTAGTCATGTTTACCGTACTTCCTTCGGTTGTATTCATGTTTACTGTACCCCCTTTTGTTGTAGTTATTTCTACTTGACCTATTTCTGTTGTAGTCATGCTTACTGTACCTCCTTCGGTTGTATCCATGTTTACTGTACCTCCTTCAGTTGTAGTCATGTCTACTGAACCTCTTTCGGTTGTAGTCATATTTGCTGTACTTCCTTCGGTTGTGGTCATGTTTACTATTCCTCCTTCGGTTGTAGTCATGGTTGCTGTACTTCCTTCGGCTGTAGTCATGTTTACTGTACTGGCTTTGACTGTAGTCATGGTTGCTGTACTTCCTTCGGTTGTAGTCATGTTTAATATTCCTCCTTCGGTTGTAGTCACGGTTGCTGTACTTCCTTCGGTTTTAGTCATGCTTACTGTACTTCCTTCGGTTGTAGTCATGTTTACTATTCCTCCTTCGGTTGTAGTCATGTTTGCTGTACCTCCTTCGGTTGTAGTCATGTTTACTATTCCTCCTTCGGTTGTAGTCATGGTTGCTGTACTTCCTTCGGTTGTAGTCATGTTTACTATTCCTCCTTCGGTTGTAGTCATGGTTGCTGTACTTCCTTCGGCTGTAGTAATGTTTACTGTACTGGCTTTGATTGTAGTAATTTCTCTTGTACCACCGAAGGTTGTAGGAATTTCTGTAGTATAGTATTGAGTTACAGTCTGAGTTTCTGTTACAGGGTCTGTAAGTCTTGGCTCGTCTGTTGTAGAGTCGGTAAATCTCGTGTCATTAGTAGCGAGTCTGTCGGTAGTGGTAGTGGAAGTTGAAGTGGTCGTGATGATGTCAATGGAATCTAGAAGATAAAAAAGCTGAATATTAGGAACATAACAGTTATGAACTCCTTTCCCATTTATATCACTGAAAATTACCATCCAAGAAATTCCAATATTTCTCAGTTTGTGGCGATTATATTTTGTTAATATTCTGTTGGTGAATCATAGTGTTTCTTATTAATATGTAATAATTGAAAGTGGATTACAAAACATTATTGTCACATTATTGTAAATGAAGAGCTCAGTTCTGAAACACGCTACAACCATTTAACCTTTTTTTTGGGGGGGGGGGGTGGGATGGGGTGAGATATTGAAAGGGGCCATCCTTTTAATTTCAGATGCAGGGGTTACACTAACTGAGTCATAAAATATATACAAAACTACCCCCAAAAAAGTCATCAATGGGTTACTTTTTAAAAGATTGATTTTATTGATAAGATAGTGTGACAATGGATCTGAGTTTCACTTCGAATCAATAATGACATATAGGACAGATTTATATCAAAAATCCTGTTTTTTCAAAAGTTCGTTTGGTAGATGTAGCTAATTGAAAATGATGAAAGCACCTGGATTTTTTAAAGGTTAGATTTATCACCAGACAGTAGTACGATAGTACTCGCTTTCACTTCAATGGAAAATAGGTTAGTTAAAAAAGGATTTCATCAGGAGTTAGTTTCATGGCTGTAGCCCCATTAGGAACTGAATTATTCCTATATTACATGAATGATGGTCTCACTCGTCATCTATCTCAAATTACTTCGTACTATTTTGTACTCGGTCTAGTCCTTTGGGGGGAAAAAAGGAAAAAAAAAAAGACCTAACAATTTTTACTAGTCATTACTTGAAGGGGAAAAAAACTTATTCCCCTCGATTTCGTTACAAAATTTGGAATCAAAATGAAGAATCAAATTTGATACCCCTCCTTAAAGGAGAATGGAACACTGGGGAAAAATCAATTTTAATGAAAAGAGAGGACTGAGAGAAGCAATTTAAAGAAAGTTCCATCAAAATCGGTTACGAAATGAGAAAGTTATGAAAGTTTGAAAGGCCTCAATTTACTTTCTATGGCAATCCTCAAATTGGCAATGTTTTTTCAAAGTGACAGGTTTAGTAGTTTAAATCTCCATACGTTTTGTACACAAAATTTCATATTTCCCCATTATCTCTCAAGGTGTAGCCTTTTGACAAGGCCTCCTGACTGAGGTTTATCCAACACTGCTGCGAATTTAGACGAGACTAGATTGCACTAGGGAAGTAGTGCAAGACAGCCTTTTGGATCTTGGTTTGTGGATGATCGGCTAATGAATTATTCATCGCGTGCTGTCATGAATTATTCATGTTTCGTACAAAATGACCCGTCAGTGGATTAATCGACCAATCGAGTGTCCGTCAAGAAGAACATATGCATATTATGATGTTCAAAATTTTAAATGATCTCGTACCTTTATATATAAAACGCCCTATTGCTATTAAACCAGACATGTATTTTCTTCGTTCTGTAGGTAACCTCAGTCTCCCCAAACCGAGAACCATTAACTGTAAAAGAACATTCTACTATAGAGGAGCTTCATTACAACAAATTGCCATCAAATACCCGTAGTGCTTTTACAATCCAAACTTTTAAATCCAATTTACAAAATTATTTCAAAGTATAAAACTGTGCACAAGGAAGTTTTGATCTCTCTCTTTCCTTCTATTTTTGTTTGTTTTGTTTATAGGGATTGTATGGTTCTCTCTCCCTTATAAAATATTGAATATGTACTGCAAATATAATCGAAAAGAATTGTATTTTTAAATGATATCATGCATATTCAATACATTGTTTTTGTTTTGTTTCGTTTTGTACAATATAATTTTATGTATTCAAGAAGACTTTGTAAGTCTTTTTTCCCCAAGAATTATAATATTTGTACATATCATTGTTATCAAGGACCCCATGGAAGAACAGCCGTATTTTGTTATTACAGCTGAAATGGGCTATCCGCCGTATGTAAATCATGATTTATAATTATTATGTATATGATTTATGTCATTGATTACGGAAATAAAAACAAACGAACAAACAAACCCTTAACGCTGCCCGCGAATCATCTATGTGTATAAAGCAATGTGGGTGTGACTGTGTGTCCTAAAGCTCAACGACAGATAAAGACCAATCAGCGGTGTCGGTGGCTGACCCATTACTGACCTCTGCCTTATAAGGTCAGTGATGGCACGCACGCAGTCAAAATTGATTGATTGCCATAAAACACTAATCAACAACAACAAAGCACATGTGTATAACGGCCACGCACAGCGTACGAATCGCGCTAACTACAATACCAGCCGTAGTACTATAGTGTGTGACCATATGTGACATCCACAGAACTCCTGAAGACGTTCTGTCGTGACATCCCAGGAAAGATACGGTTGCTGATTGGTCGCTACCAATTTGGTAGAAAAAACTTAGGTTAACATTAGAAATTCATTCCAGAAGGCAAAAGGCCGTCGCGCCTCCGTCGCACGCAAGCTAGCCTTGCTGCAATTCGCTGGGATATACCTTTATCGCGAGGCCTTGTCAAAAGGCTACGAGATAGACAACCTTTTGATAGGGCCTCCTGACTGAATTTTTCCCACGCAGCAGCGAATTCAGACAAGACTAGAGTGCACTAGGGAAGTAGTGCTAGACGAGGTGAACCGCGAGATAGACTGACGCAGACTCCGTCGCTCTCCAGCTAGCCTCGTTGCAATTCGCTGGGACCTTCGTCGCGAGGCCTTGTCACAAGGCGACTCAAGGTGTAGTTTGTCTCCTTTTTAGCTCAAGATATATCATGGGAAAATGTATTTGACACATCATATGTTGAGTTCACAAAAAGACAAGCAGCATCTTTAGAGATAATGGAAAAAATATGAAATTTTGTGTACAAAACATATTGAGAGTTGTACTACTAAAACTGCCATTTTGAAGCAACATTGCCAATTTGAGGATCGCCATATAGAAAGTAAATTGATCTTTTCAAACTTTCATAACTTTCATGGATATTTCCGCAGGGTTTCATTTCGTTTAAATAACAGTTCTATGTTTGAAGCGCTAGGGCAATAATATATCACAGTAATGAAATTAATTGGTGTTTCAAGAGAATGGTATTTGATGCCTCATATGCAACATTCGAAAATGAACAGAAAGTTTGTGTTCTCATAAATGAGGATTACGCCAATGACAAAAAAAGAAAAAAAAAAGAAAAAAAGGAAGTGATCTTACCAAATACTGTAGTTTGATTTGAGCATGAAGTAAAGCCCTGTAGGATTCAATAATGACAAGGTTTAGCGTGAGAAAGTATTCTTTTATGGAATAATCCTAATATTGGTAATAAACAGTGTCCATTTAGCTTATATCAAATGTTATAAATAATCTTTAAAAGGAAGTCCAACTTTTGTAATAATTCGATTTGTGTGAAAGCAGAAAATTCAGAGAAGCAGATTGGTGAAAGTATGAACAAAATCGGACAAGCAATTAAAAAGTTATGATAAACTGTTTATTTAGCTGATATCAAATGTTATTAATTATCTTTAAAAGGAAGTCCAACCTATGTAATAATTTGATTTGTGTGAAAGCAGAAAATTCAGAGAAGCAGATTGGTGAAAGTATGAACAAAATCGGACAATCAATTAAAAAGTTAAGATTCTTTAAAAAATTGTAATCACTATACATATATGGGAATTTCAAATTGGCCGTATCGGTACGGTCACTTTGATGTAGCGGCGGCCTACTTTCCCATTCACTCCAACACACAAAATGACAAAAATGTAAATTTTTCCAAATAGTATCAGTAGCATCTTTTTCAGATTTAGATTCAGATTCACATATTATTGACTGTTTTCAGTCATATTATCATGATACACTAAAATGTATAACAATGACGTTTTTCCGTCGATATGGGCACATAATTAAATATCAATAAAGTAAGGTATATGATGCACAAATATTGACCTAAGTGATGTTGAAAACATTTGGACATGTTTTAAATAAAAGCTTGTATAATGGGTTGGGTCGTTCAGTAATATTGATTTCATAAAGCATTATTAGGAGAAGCGAAATATGGACAAGAGGAAATTGATAAGTGAATTGAGGAAGAAAGACAATTGCCTCAACCCACAAGTAAAACGAAAGTGTGAAAAAAGTTAAAGTGCAAGACGGTGTGGAAACAAAAGATAATGAAGAGAAGGAGGATGGAGGAGGAAGGAAAGTGAAAGAAAGTGAGTTTGTCTGCTTGTGAGAAGAAGAGAGAGAGGTGGCAGGAAAAAGAAGAGGTGAAAAGGGAGTAAAACAGAGAAGAGAGAAGAAGATTTCTTTTTAGAGGACCTATAACAATATGCTATCTACAATATGTTTGAGTACTTATAAATTTTAAGTTCCTGAAGTTGATCTGAAATAAAAGGTTCAAAATTTATAAACTCATCATGACTGATCGTATTATTTCTAGACCAGTGGTTTCAGTGACATCAGGTTCCATTGACCGACATATTAACTAATCTTCATCCTCATTACTTAATTCCTTCCTGGGGGGTGGGGAGGTGCGTTTTCATTTCTCACAATTGTATCTATTTCCACGAGAGTTGCTAAAGCTCTTTTATATCTTATTTTATATCTTATTTATGTGAGAAAATCTTATTTATGTGAGAAAATCTTATTTATGTGAGAAAATAATTTGTGTAGCTAAAATCATTGTTCCTCCTTACTGACTTTATTTTTGTGGAAATAACTGCGGGGGTTGCAAAAATTGTCTCCACCGGGAGTCGAACCTGGGCCTTTGGCACTGTGCGCCAAACGCCTTAACCACTAGACCATGGAGTCGGTTTGAGTGATATTCGGCTACACAAGGTACAAACACCGGCAGGCAGCCCTTACAACCCCTTCGCAGTTGATTTATTCCTTTTCTTTGAGGGACAGGGGAGTATTGAACAATGAAAAGCCGCATGCCTAGCTGGAACCATGGAGGATTCGTATATTAGAATTAATCGAAGTGTACCAATCACCTGAAAAAATAATTTGTGCTAGAAAGTAAAAAATCAACCTCAAAGAACTTTGTCTGGTATTCTATAGGTCAACAGCTAATGGGTATGAAGGAAATAGAGGATAACATGAAAATGCTCGCGCGGAACCGAACTCCAAGTTTGGTTCCGCGCGAGCCTTTAACTTGGTGAGCGCGTACAGGTGCGTCGAGTAGTCTACTCACGAGTCGCTTTTACGCTTATAGAGAAAATAATTAAAATTGCAATATCTCTTTATAGAATTAAAATTTGAAGCCCATATTTTGAATATAGTATAACGAGATGAAAACTATAACATACAGAGCAAAATTATTTTTGGTGATTGGCACCCTTTAATTATTCACAATGTGTGAGAAATTTGTTCAAGTACTACAGCATCGGCAACTGTCGTGAGTAAACTTACATAAAGTGAGAAATTAATTGAAGTGAAAGAGAACATTATTGCATAGCTAAATTCATTGTTCCTCCTTACTGACTTCCTTTTTTTTTTATAATAACAATAATAATATCTGTTTCAGTGAAACAGGAGCTTCTGTGATTAATTTGCTTTTAGATTTTTTCTTCAATTTGTCAAGCTAATTTAAAATTCAGAAGACACCATACCATGTGTTGCAGCAGCCATATTGTCCTGAAGAAATGCAGAGTTACTGTCTTCAAGTGGGACAAGAATGTCCCAAAAGTTGATATTTCCGTTGAGTTTTAACGCCGCCAAAAGAGTGAGTTTAAATCATGAAATATTCATTATTCATTTTGTGAAGTATTAAAATGTGTACTTAAGTCAGTTCTGAAATATGAGTGCAAAACTTTGTGTCAAAGTGTGGCAAGTTGATTTGGTTTTTGCATGCAGCATAAATTAGGGTATTGCACCTGCTAAAATAATGAGCAGTGTTTGTAAGATTTTACTTTGGCTTGAAGTATTGCAATTTTAGTAGTGCTTTGAAGGAAAAGCTGTAAATCCAGCTGAATTTGCAATATAAACACAGAGACGCAAAGTATTGCATAGATGTGAGATGAAATGAGTATAGACTTATATGAAACTAGATTTCAATGTTATGTATGTTGGTCTTTTGCCTTAAAAAAGGGAAACTATGTTTGAATTGATAAGTAGGAATTTTATTTCACAACAAAGAAAATTTGGCCTACAAAACTAGATCACTGCTTTAGGGTCATGCATAAATTAAAGTGATATTTGAATCTAGGATTTAGTTTTATACAAAAGTGAGCATGCTTTACTCCTTTGAGTTACTCCTTTGAAGAAAGTAAATACTATATGTACAGATATTATGTAATTTCAAGCAGATTTAATATTGAGTAAAATCTATGGTAAAATATAGATTACTATGCTATTTGTTTGAGTTCATAAAAGACAAAAGAATGTCAGAAGAGCATTTACAGGTTCTGTCAATTTTGGCAAAATAAAAAAAACCCTATAAGACAATTTGTATCTTGGATGTATAAAGGCACGTATGAAAAGCGTTTGAAAGAAAAGGCTAATATGCAGAAATTATATGCTACATTGGTATGAATTTCTGAAGAATGATTTTGGAGGATTTTATTTGTAACTTTGAAATGAAAGGAGGTTTATATTTGAAACGATTACAGAAAATATCCTTAGGTTTTGAAGTCTAATTGAAGCAGAAGCTTTAATATGGAATTGTGCAAAGGAAATCAAATTTATTTTAACGCATACTAATTGGGTCATTCATTTGTGGAGGTCACTTTGACCTTTTGTGACTTATTACTGGATTAAGCGGTGTGCACTTTGAGACAGATATGCAAATACTCTAAAACTGAGTTGTTTCTTTTTTGGTAGGATTCTCGGGAAAAGTTAAATTCTTGATATGGTTGTATCTTCATCATACATTATAGATTTAAGCTACATTCAAGTCAGTGTGTTTGCAGGAAACAACTCTTAGATATTAGTCTCAAAACTTGAAATAATGACATTTTAATACTCATTCTTGATTTAATTCTCAGTAAATCATTTATTGAGATATCATATGCATAACTGATGTATTCTTCTGAATATCTGAATGTTAACACAAGATTTCTATCTGCATTTTCTCTTTGATTGCAGATTGAATAAAATTACACCTATCCAATTAAAGAGCGGCGTTCTGTTCAGTTTGTCGAGTGATCCAATATCTCTCTCTCTCTTTCTCTCTCTCTCTCTCTATATATATATATGTGTGTGTGTGTGTGTGTGTGCGTGTGTGTGTGCCGAGGTGCCGTGAGTGGTCTAAGGCGCTTGTGGAGTCCGAGGATCGGGGGTCGTGTCGGCACCTTTGTGAGCAAGTCATTTAATTCACATTGTCGTACTTCAAGTAAATGTGCTTTAGGCATCATTGATACAATAATTGTGTGCTTATGTTTGTGTGGTGTGTGTGTGTGTGTGTGTGGGTGGGTGGGTGCGCGCGCGTGTGTGTGTGTGTGTGTGTGTATAAAATTGTAAGGAAGTAACAAATACATCAGCATTGGCAACTTGGTTACTTTTATTACACTTGTATATAATTATTCTAACATGTACAAGTATCTCAAGTCATTCGCTTAGATCCAGATGAGGCACACTGCTTAATAATCATTGTTCGAAACTCACCAGCCCCCATAAGAAGGGAATTAATTATGAGGTTAAAGATTTGTCAGTTTGTCAGTCAAATGAATCTGGTGTCGTTTAGTGGTTAAGGCGTTGGCGTTCTAAACTAGTGACCGGGTTCGATTCCCGGTGGAGACAATTTTTTAAACCTTTGCAAACATTTCTAAAGGGAGGACAGCTCTAGGGAGCTTTGATTTATGGTACACAACCATTATTATCTCATTTCCTTTCACATTATATATATATATATATATGTATATATATATATATATATATATAATTGTAAGGATTTGGCTAAAACACAACATGACGGGACGTCTTGGTTGGATAAAACAAAGAAATGAAATGAGCCAAGACTCAGGACGTAGCAAAATACCACGGATTTATTGATGTCGTCAAGCTTTCGGCATTATGCCTTCTTCAGGAGCTATACAAAGAAAAGTAACGAAAAAGGAACAAAATGATACTACTACTACATGCATAAAAGAAAAAGTAATGAGCTATACAATTCTGCTTACAATAACTAATATCCGATATGACTAATATATATATATATATTGATAGAGTGATAACCAATGTAAAGTTTAATATAATTAAAATCATTACCTGTTAGGTTGTTTGTGGTTATGCTATGGACAGTGCTTGCTTGTGTGATGGATCACGTGACGTGATCCACCGCAAAAGCAAGTTAACTGATCCGTGTCATTGTGGCGCCACCGTCATTCATGACAACCCATGTACACGAGTAGAGTCAGTGCAAAGAGGTACTTGTAGTTATAGTACTCGAATAAAATGAAAATGGTAAAGTATGTAAATGTAGACCTATAGGTTTGGTACATAATCATAGGTTTAGTACACAATAAAGGCTCATCACGTAAAAACGGGTATTTAGAATCAGAAATGATTCACCGAGGGAACTCAGAAGTAACTATGTCAATAAACTTTATATAAAGCAATGTTTGCAATGTATACAACATTGCCCAAGTAGATTTGCAATTGAAATTTGATTTGATGGTGAATTCATGTCCAGTAACTGTGCTTATGATTGTTTTGGTTACTGGACAAGAATTCACCATCAAATCAAATATCAATTGCAAATCTACTTGGGCAATCTACCTCATAACCAGTTCACAATGCAATAAACAATACATCGGAAAAAACAGAAACAACAATATACACAAGATTTAATAACACCTGATCAGAAATCCGAAACCAACATAAAACATTACCATACACAGTCCACTTCAATCTCTCCTCACACACAGTAGACAATGCTAAAATAATCGGGATAGAGCTCATCAACAACAAATCTCATGACACGATCTTACACAGAAAATTACACTGGATCAACAAACTCAAGACACTCCACACGCATGGCATCAATGTCGATCAATAAATGAATGTCGATCGATTATGTCATATAAGAAGTCATCCCTAGTACAAACTATATACCCCCTCCCTCCCCAAATAATTACTACCCGTTATCTACAACCTTGACTGAGTCTCATAGCAATGTGAATGTTGTATACATTGCAAACATTGCTTTATATAAAGTTTATTGACATAGTTACTTCTGAGTTCCCTCGGTGAATCATTTCTGATTCTAAATACCCGTTATTGCGTGATGAGCCTTTATTGTGTACTAAACCTATGATTATGTACCAAACCTATAGGTCTACATTTACATACTTTACCATTTTCATTTTATTCGAGTACTATAACTACAAGTACCTCTTTGCACTGACTCTACTCGTGTACATGGGTTGTCATGAATGAAGGTGGCGCCACAATGGCACGCATCAGTTAACTTGCTTTTGCGGTGGATCACGTCACGTGATCCATCGCACAAGCAAGCACTGTCCATAGCATAACCACAAATAACCTAACAGGTAATGATTTCAATTATATAAAACTTTACATTGGTTATCACTATAACAATTTATATATATATATATATATATATATATATATATATATATATATAATTCATATCGGATATTAGTTATTGTAAGCAGAATTGTATAGCTCATTACTTCTTCTTTTATGCATGTAGTAGTAGTATCATTTTGTTCCTTTTTCGTTACTTTTCGTTGTATAGCTCCTGAAGAAGGCATAATGCCGAAAGCTTGACATCAATAAATCCGTGGTATTCAGCTACGTCCTGAGTCTTGACTCATTTCATTTATATATATATATATATATATATATATATATATATATATATATATATATATATATATACAGAGCCTGATTTTACGATTTCCAATACTAGCTAACTATATTGGCCGAAATTCACGAAGGGTGTCTATCTTCAATAAGCAATGTATTAAACTGTTTTAAACATACTATGAATGTGTCTAATTGGCGGACAATGCATGCTTATTTCAATCCACTGTGAATGCTTAAACCCAAAGGTTAGGCCACGGTCTAAATCTAAATCTCCTTTTTTTTTAAATTCGGGCCAATTTATTGGAGAATCTATGGAGTGAAGAACAACAGGTGGACCCTTGGTAGACTCATACTAATCAATATTTTCCTGATCAACCTTACCATGTTGAGAATGAAGACAACGATGAACATAGGTGAGCGGCTGCCCCTTCGCATTATATCACAGCCTGCCATGCCGATACATCAGTTGTAAGTTCTCTGATGGATGTCCAGCTATTAAGAGTTAACTTTCACTGAATAGATGTCACTTACTGTACCAGTCAGAATAGGATGTCTTTACCTATAAGTGAAAAGAAAATCGATTCATAAACGTAGAAAATTAGGAAAGATCGATTTGCTGAAAATATATCATTTTTCTGGAAGATAACGATGTAAAGACTCAAACTGATACTTCGCCAAGCTCAATTTAGATGTGAAAAAAAAAAGAAATACATGTAAGTTCTCAAATAATCAAGTACGCTCTACATACTTTTCTGATAAATGTCATGGTAAACTAGAATTCTTACTAATCCTTCTAGCTTCATTAAGAGTACGTTGATACTGTCTTCAAAACATGATATAGGCCTACTGAAGTTTTATTATATGATTCTTTGCTATTTTTAAACAAACCACAATAGCATTTTTTATGGATAAGATGTCTGATTTAAGATAGGAATATACTTACCAACTAATTAAAGATCTGTAATGTGTGTTCTCTGTTTCCCCCGCTCTTCGTCTATGATACCGCACTAGTTGCAATCACAAGGAGTTAGTCTACCAATACATGGTATTCTGATCATGCGCTAAGAACTGTTCCCCGTTCCCAACCATGGCAACGGAAACTTTCTATTGAAACTCTGTGAAGACCCAACCAATAGAATTCAGCTACTTCATTCGACGCGGAAGGTTCAAATGAGGAAGATTATTTGCTGACGTCAGACACTAGCTCCGTAAATACATTCAGGTGAGGCAAGTTTTAGTCACGGCCGTGGGGGAGGGGGGGGGGGACTTTAGCAGTCTGCAAGCACAGACTCTAATTTGGCACTTCATTATAAAATCATAGTGTTTTGAGAGAAACCTATCCCAGGTTTGTACTTGTCGTCAGGAGCAGCTTTAATACAGGGCATATGGTAGTCTTACACAGGGGCGGATCCAGGATTTCGTATAAGGGGGGGGGGCACACAAATGCAGGATTGTCAACTTTGGGAAACTGCTTGGAGGGAGACCCATATTTTTTTGGTCTTGCTAGCCCTCCAAAAGTCGCTCGGGGGGGGGGGGGGGGGTGGCGACCCCCGCAAAAAAATTTCGCCAGCCCTCCAAAAGTCGCTCAGTGGGGGGGGGGGGGGGGGTTATGGGGTCCACTTCCCCTCCATAATTCTCTGATAAGCAAAAAAAAAAAAAAAAAGTTTTCTGATCGAAAAGGGGGGGGGGGCACAATCGCAAATAGGGGGGGGGGCACAATGCATTGTTTTCCCTCAAAGGGGGGGGGGCACGGGCCGGGATTGCCCCCCCCCCCTAAATCCGCCACTGGTCTTACAGTACAGACACTTTGTTATAACTGACCACGGTTTGTGCCTGCAAAGTAGACGCGACTAGCTTCTACTCATTATTTGTTATGTATTAGTGTTCTAAATTTCCGGAGAGAGCGGGGGGGGGGGGGGGAACTGTTCTTCCCCTTCTCCCGGGATTGCCGCCCCTGATTACATTGGATAGGGAGATACAATGTCCTACACTCTTGCTTGTTGTGCAAGTATCCTTTTTTGATAAAGTTCATAATTTCCCGATGAAGCCCAAGAGTGAAGACTCGAACTCTTTATTCATCTCCATCTCCATTACTCCATTACTACCACTTTACATATATATATATATATATAATTGTGAGAAATGAAAATGAGAGAATAATGGTTGCGTAGCTTAGATCAAAGTTCCCCAGAGCTGTCCTCCCTACGCAACCATTAATCTCTCATTTTCATTTCTCACAATTATAATTATTTCCACGAGAGTTGCCAAAGCTGTTGTATATGTTATTTCCTAACAACTATATATATATATATATATATATATATATATATATATATATATATATATATACATAACAATACACACATGCTCTATGCAAACACAAAGACCATTTTGCACTTTACAGCGATTCTGATGGCTTTTAAAACGTTTACTATATAGTGTGGACTGCACTAGTACCGCGTTTCCTTTCAAGTTGTAAAAAAGAGGAAAAATCCAGACAGATATCCCTGTAGACCTAATAACCATCCAAGGTAATCTAGTTATGATTAAGGGAAATATCATGGAAGGGCATGTGTAAATGCTTAGATGAAATTTCATTTTTTTTTCACCCCTACCATATAGGACTAAAGACAACTTAGGGAAACAGAAGATAAAATCAGTAACGGGAAGAAAAGAGAAGGTTTCCAAATAACTCGCAGTCTGCGCTGTGTCATCGTCCTATAACAATAGGTAAGCGGTTGCCATTTGTAGGGTAGATGGCGCTACGATGGCGAGATGGTGTTTACGACTGGCATTAAAGAATAGTTTTCGAGGATTTATTGCCTGTCAAATTGTTAACATTACCTGTTATTAATCGCGACTAGCATTATTTAATTTTCTATTGAACATTGTAGGACTGAAAAGGATATGTTTGAAATATCAGAGAAAGGACTTGAAGTTGACTGGCTTGCCTAGATTTTTTATTGTCCCTTTCATAATAATAAAGGGTGAGAGCACGGCATTGGGACTGTAGTAAATATTATTTCTCGTTGCACTGCATGCGAACATAAACGCCAACTTTTATCACGAGGATCAAAGAATGCAAATTAAGGAATAATTAATCTCTTTTCTAACAGATGAATTCATACTTCGTGGGCGGCAATGGATTGAGACAGGCGGGAAAGCACACCCTCTTCCCCCTTTAATCCCCCTCACATATATATATATAATTATGTATATATATATTCATACTTCGTGGGAGGCATTGGCTTCAGGGCGGGAAAGCACCGTTTCTTCCCAATCTGGTCCCCCGCACATGATCACACACATACACACGCACGCACACACACACACACACCCTCACACACCCCCACACACTTTTTTTTTTTTTTTTTTTTTTTTTTTTAATAACACACACGCACACCCTGGTATCATTATGCCTTTAGCACTTCATTTATTTGATGTATGATAAAAGAGCAATGTAGAAAAAATGCCTTGCTCAAGGGCATAAGTGCCGTGTCGGGGATCGAACGCCCGATCCTCGCATCTCCAGTCAAGCGCCTTAAACCACTTGACCACGGCACCTCCTCGACGTTTCGATCAGTATGCTCTGATCGTCATCAGGAGAATGACACACGTACACACACACACACACACGCACACACATATTATATCTATAGTGGTTAAGGTGTTTGCCGTACAGTGCCATAGAACTGGGTTCGACTTCCGGCGGAGACCGTTTTTGCAACCCCTGCAGTTATTTCCACAAAAAGGAAGTCAGTAAGGAGGAACAATGAATTTAGCTACGCAAATTATTTCTCTTATTCAATTCAATTGATTTCTCGAATTACGTAAATTTACCCAGGAGAGTTGCCGATGCTATAGTATTAAAATAAATATCTCACACACTGTAAATAATTCTAATACATAAATCCGCCATGGATCTAGCTAGGCAAATAGAAAGGAATAAATTAAGTACTAAGGGTTTGTAAGGGCTACCTGTCGGTGTTTGCACCTTGTGTAGCCCAATACCACTCAACCCGCCTCCGCGGTCTAGTCGTTAAGGCGTTTGGCGTACAACTCCCGGCGGAGACAATAATTTTTTTGCAACCCCTTCAATCATTTCCACAAAAAGGAAGTCAGTAAGGAGGAACAATGAATTTAGCTATTTATTTCTCTTATTCAATTCAACTGATTTCTCACATATTTAAGTGTGTGTGTCCGTGTGTATGTATATGTGTGTATATACATATGTGACTATTGAAGACAAATCTTCAATCTCTAAAGTTATTTTAGGATGATTTTAGCAGAAAGTGATTTTTTTCCGAGTAAGAAATGATATTTATAGTGTTTGATATTACAGTCAGGTAGGATAATGCCACATTTGTTTCAGCCGCTATCTATCCGATTTCGTTTGAAATCTTTACTCCTTTGGTTTTTCTTATCTTTCCCTTTTTTGTATAAATGTTTCATTGCATTTTTAGCTTAAGAAACTCACTATTTCCATCCAGCCTTCGTTTTAATACATGCCTGGCATGAGCGGTAGTGCTTCTAAGTTATACATTTTGTATTAATAGTATATAAGTACATATTATTGAGGTAGCATAACAAAATATCGAATGAGCTGTCTGCCTTTCACAAAATATTATTTGATACAACTCCTGTAAGCCAATTTCGAGCAAAGGTGAAGGTAAGACTGAATAATGGATTGAAAAGAGACACGGTTTCATAACTGATCGCACGCTTGGCTGTGTGGTCTTTTATAAATAATACTAATACAAAATGTTCAGATAATATTATTAATGGGGGTGTGTGGGTTATCATCACAATTGCTATCTCTCGTTGATATGGAGACACACATAAACATTGGCATTTAAAACGAAAATCAAAAAGTGCTCCTTTCCGATCTATTGACTGTCACCCCATCGTTATTTGCCTTTTAGTCCGCTCTAAAGAACATTCAGAAGACAATGTCTCTAGGGGAGGTACTTAAGCCCAAATAAACTGAATTTCAACCAACCGCTACATCCGGACTTTTCTCTCACGAATTATTTGAAACTTCGTGTGAGACAAGCGTATCAAAACTCTTGTCTCACACAAGTTTGAAATGGCGTTTTATCAATCAAACAAAAAATCAGCAACTCCTTGACGTATATTGCGAGCTCCTCTACCATTTACTCCGACACATAAATTCATAAATTTTCATTTTCTTTGTTTTTGATGAGGGAATAGATTTGTATTATACAGGTTTTGTGTAAAAGCATAAAAGAAATGATTATATCTAAGGCGCACGTATAATAAATATGTTTTGTTTTTTTTAGAGAAAATGGAAATTCATGATTCTTTCAGTACATGGCAATTGAGAGATGATACGTCAGTGAGTTGCCAATTTGTGTTTGATTACAACTTCAAAAATTCATAACTTTCTTATTTCTTATCGGATTTCTTTTGCCTTGCTGCTGCCTTACATATTTTTTTTCCATTGGGAGAAAAGATATTTAAAGAGACATAAGAAAATTGATTTTATATGAGTGCTTCGTTATTTACTTAATGATAATAATGTTAATCCTGTGATGTTTTATTTATAAAACAAAGCGTTTTCCGCTGTTACAGCCTGGAAAAAAAGGATGAAATCTGATATGAAAGAAGAGTTTCCAACTCCATAATACCCTAAGACAACAGCAACAAACAAATATCACATCAATATCCCCTCAAAAGGTTTGGTTACTTATAGATTTAGGGAGGAAAATGTCAAGAAAATTACCTTAACATAAATAGTAATGCATTGTGCGTTGAGACTACACATTACCCCATTTCTCTATAGACAGGCACTGGTAAAAAGAGAAAAAAAGAAAGAAAGAAAGAAAAAAGAAGAAGAAGAAGAAGAAGAAGAAGAAGAAGAAGAAGAAGAAGAAGAAGAAGAAGAAGAAGAAGAAGAAGAAGAAGAAGAAGAAGAAGAAGAAGAAGAAAAGAAAGAAAAAAAACCCACCAAAATATATAACACAATATGATGACTTCTGATCTAATTTTTTTTTTTTTTTTTAATTTTATAACACACACGCACACCCTGGTATCAATATGCCTTTAGCACTTCATTTATTTGATGTATGATAAAAGAGCAATGTAGATAAAATGCCTTGCTCAAGGGCATAAGTGCCGTGCCGGGACTCGAACGCCCGATCCTCGCATCTCCAGTCAAGCGCCTTAAACCACTGGACCACGGCACCTCCATTCATGTCCCGTTTGCCCCCCCCCCCCCGCTTTTTCTTTTAATGCTACATGGTTATAATAAAGCGTAATGTCTTTAAATCAATATATATGGTTAGGAACTTTGTCGAACAGTTGAACAATGGCCAATTTTAATAAAAAAACAATAATTTTGAAGCTCACAATGTGTTGCCAATTTAAGGATTTTAAGGCTCATTCTCTTTTTTAAAATTCCTGGCAGCAAACGCAATACGATAATGCAGCAAAAATGGACACAGTTTCTCCTCATCCATCTGGTATATTTTTAAGGCTCTGAATCAAAAGTTATTGAGCCAAACTACCAAATGAGGAGCGATGTCACGAAAGGGTATAATAAAATAATAAATAATTGAGCGTAAACAGAATAATCAAACTGCTGAACTGTATGATTATCATCAATCATTTATTTTTGCTTTATTTTTCTACAAACCTTTTATGCATTTACTATGATATGAAAACACTATAGGTTGTTGATCTCATTCGGTGCGGCATGGAGCTATAGACTGGTCAATTATTGAACACACGCTGGAAAGGATGAAATATAAAATTCCTCAATAGGTTAATCACAACTTGTGTATGTTGAAATGAATTATAGTGTATTATCAAACTTTAAGAAAGCCATATGCAATCATGTTGCCCACTTTTGCCCCCCCCCCTCTTTTTCATAGCAAGTTTTCCTAACCTTTGAATGATAAATGCGATTGATTTTCTTCTCTATAAGATAGCCCTGGTTCCCCAAATCATAGAACTAATATGATTTAATACCCTAAGAGAGGATTTATGGTACACCTTCTTGACCCTGTGTTCATCGGTTTCGATTAGTTCTATAATTCCCATTACTGTAAAGAACACTCCAGAAACATTGTGTTTGTTCGCTTCTCTAAAATGTAAAATGAATAGTGTATTATTATCTGCTCTCATTGCCATACACCTGTTCGCCCTCGTTGGAATAAATACAATTGCACCAATAAGCCGACCTTTGGAATCGATGCCTATGAGTCGTTTATTACCTCTATTCATTTGACTGGTCTCATTGTATAACCAGGGGTGGATCCAGGGTTGGGGAGGGAAAGGTGCTGTAGAGCCCACAAATGTAAAATCTACCACAAATGTAACGAAAGAAGGCGGTTAACCCACTGTAACTCTACCACATGCAATATGCATGACTTGCCATATTGACAGGATTGTCTGCCGACTGCACACTAGCCGTCATCCCTATAGGCCCATTAAATCAAACTATCGTTCTTTATGCACTCTTTGAATACAATGTTATTGTTTCGTCAGAAAGGTAAATAAAAGTTTCAAGGGGACGCTGATCGGTTGTGCCAGCCCATCTACGCCAGTGATTATTGATGGTGCTTGTCTTAGCATTAATGTTGACACAGATTTTTTATTTGCCTAAAATACTGAATGAAAGAAGAAAAAAAAAAAAAACAACAGTCAATTGAAAATGAGCTAAAACAGAGAGCAAACGCCCCCTTTTTCCGCAACGGCAACCTGTACATTAATCTCACAGCCAAAAGTTAAGAGAGGCCCTACATAATTATAGGTGGGTGGCATAAGGCGGAGCCAACTATCAGCATTCTGTAACCAACAGCATTTCATACAGGCCAGATGAATTTGTCTTCCAAACATATTTTTCTTGCATTTTTGTGTAGAGGAGGCGATCTTATTATATATATATATATATATATATATATATATATATATATATATATACAGAGCGTCTCAGAAAAAAGTAAACAGTTGGAAAAAGTCTACCCAAATAAATATTTAAAACTTTTCTAAGGAAATTTTCATACCTGTGGATAGCTTAGGGTCTCTTCTACCAAATGACACCAAAATATCAACCAATATTCTACGCTTGAGTGAGCAAAAGCCAATTTTGTGATAGGGTGCAAAATCCAGACTTGACAAGAATTGATATTGGCTCTGGCTTGTATCAGCCAAGCTGAGTTATGAAAAGGCTTAGAAATTTCCATATTCTGTTCAACAAGTGAATGAGTAAATTACGCAATGCGTAATAAATGTCCCCGCCGGAAGTGCAGATCTCTGGAAATGAACTAGCCTGAACCTTAAAACTTCAGTGAAAAACTTTAGTGAATAAAATAATAATGTTACTGCATGCAAAAGAAGAGAATACCAACAATGCATGTATACAACTGAAATATAAAACATGAAAACATTATGAACCTTCAGCCATTTTGAATAAATTTGCATAAATTTGCATGAATAATGAATTTCAAAATTCTGTGTAGAAGTTTGGAAGCCCCCACCCAGCCCTATCAGATAAAACAATCGGAATCAAAATTCGATGTGAAATAGAGAAGTAGCATTTTTCGTCAATTTTGAATAAATTTGCATAAATTTGCATAATTAATGAATTTCAAAATTCTGTGTAGAAGTTTGGAAGCCCCCACCCAGCCCTATCAGATAAAACAATCGGAATCAAAATCCGATGTGAAATAGAGGAGAAGTAGCATTTTTCGTCAATTTTGAATAAATTTGCATAAATTTGCATAATTAATGAATTTCAAAATTCTGTGTAGAAGTTTGGAAGCCGCCACCCAGCCCTATCAGATAAAACAATCAGAATCAAAATCCGATGTGAAATAGAGGAGAAGTAGCATTTTTCGTCAATTTTGAATAAATTTGCATAAATTTGCATAATTAATGAATTTCAAAATTCTGTGTAGAAGTTTGGAAGCCCCCACCCAGCCCTATCAGATAAAACAATCGGAATCAAAATCGGCCAAGAAATGACGGAGAAGTAGCATTTTCTAACATTTGAGCACACACGGACAGACGGACGGACGGACGGACGGACACACACACACACGCACACACGAACGGAGCCCGTTTCATAGTCCCCTCGCGAACTTCGTTCGGCGGGGACAATAAAAGGCAATTTATTAAATAACAGGCTTTGTTCTAAGTATGTCATTACACATCCCATCGACTTTTTTTGCTTGAGTGAGCAATTAACTTCAAAATGTTGCTTTTGGTGAGTCTTTTAATTTTACCTTGCTTGCGCACTCAGCCACAAAGTTTTGATGGGATATATCAGGACATACAGTGTACAAAGTCTGTTCTTTCATAAATTGTCTTTTAATGATCAGAATATGACATTTTTAAGCCTTTTCATGACTCTCAACTTTGCTGATACCAGCCAGAACATAAACAAACATTTGTCAAGTATGGATTTTGCACCAATTTCACAAAAATTGTTTTTGCTCACTCAAGCGCAAAATATTGTGAGATATTTTGGTATCATATGACATAAAAGACCCTAACCCTTCCACGGGTACGAACATTTCCTGAAAATATTTTGAAATAATTAAATGCGGAGACTTTTTTCAACTGTCAATTTTGAATGGTTCTTAACTTCGTTCATATCAGCCAGGACAAATACCAATTCTTGTCAAGTGTGAATTTTGCACCCTTTAAGAAAAGTTGCTTTTGATCACTCAAGCTTAAAGGTCATGTAAAGTTTTGGTAAGCCCTCAAAAACTGTTCGTCAGATTTCTTCAATTTTTGTTGATAAATAGCAAGATACCAGCAATACTAAGACACTGTGAAGATTTCACCTCCTAAACATTAATATTAAACAAATAAGAGGCAAAAACTAATTTATGTGCCGGGACAGGGACGTAAAATCCCAACAAAAGGCAGCATGTGCTATACACTGTACACACACGTGTATAAAACCAATGCAATGATGAGTAGCTACACACAGTGCACACACGCTGTCTCTACGCGAAGCCCCAAGACTGCTGTGCGGGGAGCCGTTGGGGTGGAAGGGTCCTAGCCTAATGGCAGTGATCAAGCATTCCTTACAGATATTTACACTGAAATTCACCAGAAATCATAGATGGAATACTAAATGATCTCCTACAGACATCTTCTGATACAAGGAGAACAACATGAGACTATATTTAACATGTTTCTTTCCAATTTCTTTTTTGCTACCAATACTGTACATGAGCTTTAATTACAACAAGTCAGATTTTTTGTGTTATTGCATAGGAGAGACTCTAAGCTATCAAAAGGAATGAAAATTTACGGAAGATATTCTGAAATATTTGGGGAGACTTTTTTTCCAACTTAACTTTTGGGGGGACGCACTGTATATATATATATATATATATATATATATATATATATATATATATATAGTCACACACACACACACACATATATATATATATATATATATATATATATATAATTGTTTATGGGGGGAGGTGAAGTGGATGGTGCTGCATCGTTTGCTGCACCTGTTACGTAATTGTTTTCTCTTTTTTTGTGTTGCTTGTTGTTGTTTAAAAACAATTGTTGTGTCTTTGTTCTTTTTGCTTTATTTTCCTTTGTTTTGTTTGTTTCTTCGTTTGTTTTCTGGCGGGCCCCTCTGTAAGGACAGACTCACGTTTACTGGAATGGAACTTCCCCTGAAGTCGGCTAATGTCCTAATCGGTTGACCTCATGTTTTTTCTCTACATCCAGAACATTTTGGGGAGCAAATCTTTGTCAAAGGGCACTTTGGTGGGATTTTTCAGGGGCATGTTACACCCCCTTTCCGATGGGAATTTTTGTCTGTTTTTACATTCTTGTAATGCACACCCATACCTCTCCCTTCTGACAAAATTTGGTCCATGGTCCTTAAGGGGAAAAAAAAAATCAATTTTTAGGGCCGGCTGACATCCCATCCACGGAAAATTTTGTCAGTTTTTGTGTTTCGGTAATGTCTAGACATAGAGCTTCCTTCTGACAAAGTTTGGCGCATGTGTTTGATGGGTTGAAATCGACCCGACTTGGGGACCCTTTTGGGAGGCTCAGTCTGGGGGCGAAGCCTGGATACTTCGTTCAGGCTGACAAGCTTTTAGTGAATAACCTGGATGGTATAAGTAACTTCATGGGGTAAAATATCATATGTAAAATAGGGTGACTATTTCGGGACAGGCTCCCAGACTATTATTGAGTTTCACCCTATCCGCCCATAACAACCAAAGAACCCTATCTGCCGTATGGCCTGCACATGTGGTTTTATTCCCCTGCACCAATAACTTCGTTCAATTCATTATGCCCTTTATCCACGAGGAGTGTGTAATGTTGACGAAGCAAAGGTCAACGTCTGGCGCGGTCTTTGGAGCGTCACATGAGAGTGACATCGCACATAAATTGAATGTAAAATGGACAGTGCAAACACTGAATCGAATGACTGACACATGACTGACACATGACTGACACATGACTGACACATGCACTAAATTGACTTTGGGCCATTATACCGGTGTATGAATGAGCAGGTAATAGCGCAAATCAGTATGATTCCTCGTAAGCAACGGGGATTAGAATCCATCCCACGGTAAAAAGCTAAAGCTCGGCGCACACGAGTCGTCATTTCGACTGCGCTATTTTATGTGCTAATCAAGCATGTGAAGGCAATTAGTGCATAAGCCAGTAATCAAAAAAAATCTTTGTACTGTCCATTTTCCAATAATTTTGGCATGATGCACCCTCATGTGCCTCTTCAAATATAACACCAGTTTCTGAGTCAAAGAATGCTTCGGGTGAAACGGGCTTAAGCCTGGTGCATAAACACTCTCTGAATATAAAAGAATGGGGAAAAACACTCAAAAGAGAGTGAAATTCCACTCTCAAAAGTAGTTAAATGAGGGACAACCCTTTCCGAGTGAAAAAAGTGGTCACTATTTCACTCAGGACAGACTGAAACACCAACCGTACGTTAATCAAAGAACGCTTATCCCTGTTCCATTCCCACTCTCTAAGTGTAAAAGAGTTAAAAAGCAGTCAAAAGAGAGTGGAATTCCACTCTCACAAGTAGTTAAATGAGGGACAACCCTTTTTCGAGCGAAAAAGTGGTCACTATTTCATTCAGAACAGAGTGAAATACCAATCATACGTCAGTCAAAGAACGCTTATGTCTGGTGCATCGACACTTTGTCGGAGGTGTCAGTCCTCATCCGTAATTTTTTACGAAAACTTTATGTTTAAACAGTGAACCTGTATATAAAAACCGCTCAAGGGAGGCAAGAAAATCGGTCTTTATAAGCAAGTGATCTTTATGTACAGGTTCCTTTAATAATGTTTCAATGATAATTTTTTTTTAAAGGGAATCGAAAATTGCGGTCTTTATAGACTGGTTGTAATCTATGACTTTAACGTCCATCTACAGTAAAGTCTTAAAAACATGAATTAAAAAAAGATATATATAACAAAATGCGTGGTTTAAAAAAAGTCAGATCGTGGTCGTTTTCTAACCCGGTCGCGTGGCCAAATATCAACTTACAACACCACAATTCTTGATACCCGAAATACCACGGTCAATTCACTGTCGTAGTCGAGTGGTTTAAACACTTGACTGGGTATGCGAAGGACGTGGGTTTGATCGCCGGCATGGCATTTGTGTCCTTGAGCAAGGCATTTTATCTACATTGCTCCTCTCCACCCAGGTTTTAAATGGGTACTCAGTAGGATGCGAAAATCACTGTGGATTGATCAGCATCGTGAGCGTCCATAAAAGGTGCCTGACTGGAATGCTCAGTGAGGGAGAAAGTGCATACAGTGTGCGCGGGCAAGCCATGAATCCGATGACGGGGATAATCATGTTTGTAAAGCGCTTAGAGACATCACAGATGTATTAGGCGCTCTATGAATCCAGAATATTATTATCATTAATGCAATTCAATGAAGGTTTTATGAAATTCAAAAAAAAAAAAAAAATCGGAAGAAGGCCTACATACACACGGAATCGTACATGTTTTACACTAATCAAAATAATACAAATTGCAACGATAATTGATAATGTATTTTTTATTTTTTTAATTTATTGCAAGCACTCTGGGTTTTCTGGGAAAAGCAAGGTATAAGGATTAATAATATTAATAATCGAACGTGAAAAATAGTATGTAAAAGTTTTATCTGACAAACTTCCTTTGATAAAATTTCAAGAAATGGGAATATAAAACAATGGCCCGTATTCTGAAATCCAGTTTAACTTAAACTCCAGTCTAAGTTAAACCAGATCTTTAATCAAAACTGACTTAAACCCTAATTATTGTTTAAAGTTAAGCCATTCTAGACTGGAGTTTAAGTTAAACTGGATTTCAGAATGTGATTTCCTACAACTGGTTCAAAGGGCAGTTCTAGACTGGGTTTAAACCACACTTTAATAGACCGCTGTTTAAGTTACACCGGAGTTCGGAATACGGGCCAATAAGTGTGCTGACCATACTGCTGTCTATAATGAGTACATTACACGACTCTTAAAAAGAAGAAATGAGAGGTCAAAGGAGACAGAAGTGTATTTGTAGGGAAGGTAAGTATTGTGAGCAGTCGAGAAAAGATACATTTGATAGGGAGGAGGGGGGGGGGGGGTGAAAGAGATGGATAACAGAGAATTAATAACAATAATAATATACCATAGTTATATAGTGCATATATATTATGTCCCTATGCGCTGTAAGAAAGAGGAGAAGGAAAAGTGGATAGAGAAGCTTGAGAAGAGTGAGGTATGGTCAACATACATGTACTTCCTCTAGTTACCAGTAAACACTGGAAATTATTTCTAAAATAAATGTTTTAAGATGTGCCTTAAAATTGTCAACGGTATTACATTTTTTGATATTTTCTGGCAATTTGTTCCAAAGTTCTGCTGATTCAACCTGAGCCAGACCCACAAGATATCGAATTTATTTGTGGAATTGTGAAAGATCTGAGGTTTCTGTTTGGTACGTATTAGATAAGTAATACAGACAAAAAAGTAGGACCCAATCCTTTGAGACACTCCACGGTTAAGACAATGATCTTGAACTCGATTCTAGCACCACAATTGTGAAAGAGGAATAAAGTGAGATATAAATTGACAGAGAACTGGGCAAAGAGATATATGCATACACGTGAAAATTGTAGAAAATACTAAATAACATGAACAAAAATTATATTGGCTTGATAGCAGTGAATTACAAGAAATGTTTTGATAGAATCAAGAATGTCATAGTTATAGTGGATGTTTGTCATAGGTTAAGATTTGCATAGTGACAACTGAGTATACATGTAAGATTTAGAAAGATCATCGATATACATGTATATGGAACCTCTTAATTGCACAAGTAGTTCCGGTGCTTTTTTATAATTCATAATTTATTTTGTGGGTTTTCTTTGGAGGCAATTTTTTTAAAACTTAATATGATTTCACATATCTTTAAAAATATTAACAATATACGAATACAATCAGAGACAAGCAACGTAAAGCAAAAGCAATAGCAAAATGGTTTTATTTTCGCCTTAAAAGTGTTGGCAACTTCAGCCTTTCTACAGCATTGTCATGTTAAGTATAGCTGGATCCGATAATCATTATATCTCCACTCCTTTCTATGCGTTCTATATCGTCTGTATAGTAGTTACACACAAGTACAATAAAGTAGTACAGAGTACTTTAAAAAAAATGAGTGTTACATATACCAATGTATTATATACTGTTAACAGTTGCAGATTAGGGGGGCACTTCTGGTTTTTGCACCCCCCCCCCCCGTTGAAAGAAAAGTATACATTGTGTCCCCTCTATTTAAAATTGTGCCCCTCTTTTTTTGTTTGTTTGTTTGTTTTTGTTACAGATAACCTTTCAAATTTTGTTTTTACTTGTCAGTGAATTTTGAACAAAAAAGATAGCCCAAAACGTGTGTTAAATTAAACCCTTTATTTTTGCATGTCAGAAAATTTTTGAGGTAAACTTGACCAAAAAATTCAGGTGACCCTTTTTTTCTTATTTGCTTGTCGGAAATTTTTTCGGAGATTTGTGTGGCTCCCCCCTTTTTTAAAAAACAAAATCCTGGATCCGCCCCTGACTGTAAACACCTCACTTGCGTATATGGTATGCTTTCAATCTGCGTACGTTCTTTATCATCTCTTTAATCGTCACACTTGTACGAAAAAAAGTGGTACACATTATTCAAAAAATGGATGTTACATATCGCAATATTTACTGTAAATACATCACACTCGGGTATATGGTATGCTGTCAGTCTGAGTACAATGAATACGTATCTGTTTCTATTCTTCATCATTTCAGTCACATGAACGAACGTTCCATTTTCTATGGCGACTTGAACATTGTAACACCAGGTATCTTCACAGTATCCACGGAAGGCACCGAATTATTATTGATATAACAAAAGTGATTGTACAGATTGAAAACATGAACATGACATTGAAGAACAGCTTGATGCATTACATTTCATATTCTGAGAAGTCCATGAATCAAGCTATTCAACTTAGGTTCGTAGCTGAGATACATGTATTCGCGTATTAATTTTGGTCTAAACCCTACCAGTATCAAATCATCTACGTATTTAAAATATTGTACAGGAGACTATCTAAAATCATCGAGAAACAAAATAGGCCAACTGTAGTCATGGTAGTACCTTGAGGTACTCCTACACCATTTTATTTAGACTGAAAGAATTGTCCTCTTTTACTGCACATTATGATGAAGATTATGAAGCAAACCCACTGCTAATGAAATTAGCAGGGTCAAAAATGCAATTCAAGTAAAGCATGGGTAGTTCGATCGAACGCTTTCGAAAAATCTGTCAGAATTATTGTGGTGTTGACGTATTGAATACACCAAACAAAAATGCGCCCCTTTCAAATTTTAGACTAAAAAGGTACCTGGAAAATGTGATTACCCTTTTTTCGTTCCTTGTCAGAAGGGCTGAACTGATCAAATTTTGTTCTTCAAATTGGCAACAATAATATTTTTCTTTTAGTGATACATGGTTCAAATAAGATGTAATGTCTTTGAAAAAAAATACACATGGTTAGGAACTTTGTGAAACATTTTAAAAATTAGCAAATTTTGATAAAAAAATTAAACAATTATTTTGAACCATTCAATGTTTTGCTAATTTAAGGACTTTAAAGGTTATTATCCTTTTCAAAATTCCTTGCGTCAAACGCAATATGGATGTGTAACAAAAATGGACACAGTGTATGAATAATTTTTTGCTCTTTCTACTCATGCATGTCGTATATTTTTTACAGCTTTGAATCAAATTTTTTTGTGCCAAACCACAAAATGTGGTCGAAAGTATTAAGGTATAAAACTCTTGCTTTTCGAAAGGCGAAGTAGTGCAGTATAAATGAATTAAACAGGCCGAACATGCAATTTGTGAAATTACTTTACTGTCAATTCAATCGAGCGTTTTCGAACAGTCGGTAAGAATGAGGGTCGTTAACGAGCCTCCTTCCAAATTCTAGACTTTAATTTTTTTCTAACTTGTCAGAAATTTGTGAAATTGTGCTCCCCTTACAAAATCCTGGATCTGCCACTGTTACAGGTTTTCAATTTTTGACCTGCACCCTCGCCTTTCAAGAGGCGGAGTAGCGCAGTTTAGAGAGTACTCGATGCATGATGATCATGGTGATTATGGCTAGTTCGATGTGAGTTATCAAGAAATCAACCTTCAGCTGTACATTTCGTGTGAATGGGTCCTTTCAAAAGCTTTCTGTAAGAATCAGAGAAGAAACGAGTTTCACAGATTGCTTTTATCACTACCTGATTAATTATTTAATTAATTTATTTATGCATTCATTTACTTCTTTGGTTTCCCCGGGGGAGCGGAATGAGCTAATTTGATAGCGATAAACCGATGAATCTCTCGTCTGTCTTCCCACTTGACTGATCAAACTGGCGGCCTCATTTATTTATCATTTTTTTCAATCGATTTCATTGCAACTAAACTTTCAACATATGATAAATAGGTTTTTTTTATAACATAAGATTATAGAGAGAATGGAAATGTGAATGATAAGCAGGTCGAGAATTGAGTACCGAATTTCAAGCGCAAAATGATTTATCCCATTTAATTATGAAGGAAGCGCTCATGCGTACTTAGGCGACAATGAAAAGTATCGAAAAAAATAATAAAAATGCTAAAATTTTCATTCGTCAAGATGACATTATTTAAATCCCATCAAAAATGTAAATGTGGTCCAAAACCATTTTCGTGCATCCTGAAATAGAAGACATATTTTTTGGTGAAAATTGTAAACAAGAAAGACATTTAAAACTAAGTTCTGCAATGAAATAACGAATGAAAACCCGAAATTTGATTCTTGGAAATTTAATATTTGAGTTTTTAATGAATCTTATTTAACAGCTGGAACTGAAGAGAAGGTAGGGTTCCGGAAAAAGTCAAAAATAACCTGTGAGCTTTCTCATTCATTTCATGCCAGTTTGCAAGAACTGGAGGTGTCGTGGTATAGTGGTTCATTCACTTGACTCTCAGTCCAAGGGTTGAAGGTTCGAATCTCAGCCCCGCACTAGCGTCTTTTGTCAAGACATTAATCCACATTTGCCACTCTCCACCCAGGTGCTACATGGGTACCTGGCAGGATTTATTCCTTGAAATGCACTGTGCGCTGATTACGGCTGCTGGAGCTAAAGCCAGGGTAATAACATCCAAACCCTTTGGAAGCGCATGGGGACGTTATATCATAATGTGATATGCGTTGTACAAAACGGTGTATTATTATTATTATTATTATTATTATTATTATTATTATTATTATTATTAAAAATGTGCCCTTTTAAGGACTGCTCTTGAAATACCATAATATTCAAAATATGACGAGAAAATGCCAAGTGTCTTTGGACCAACATTCATGTCACACGTGTGTACAGTTTCATTTACCCAATTCTGTGAGCATATGCCTTTCAACGAAATTGGGTCAATTTCTTATCATTTTGATGATTCTAGTTCTTACGTCCAGTTCTTATGTAGACATGATCAACCTTTCCAAATTGCTTCAGGACTAGTAATGTAATTGCATGACCAGAACTCCAGTTTAACTTTAAAAGTGTCAAATACTTACCTCGCCACTGCTCTGCCCTATGATCCGTAAATTCATCAGACCCCTATGCAAATTAGAAAATAATGCAGATCAATGATGAAATACTCAAAAGTTTTGAGTTTTCACAAATACTTTTACTTTTTATAAAGCAAATATCCTTTATTGTTCCACCTGAACGAAAGCATACTTTCTGCGGTTGCAGAGAAATACGAGGTGTTATGAATAAAAGAAGGGTATAAAGAAACACACTATACAAAGATACAGCAAGCATACATCGTTCAAAAAAGAAAAAAAGAAACAGAGAGAAAATTAAAGGACATTTTATAAAATAATTATTCAAGAGAACCCATTCATTAAGAGGAAATCAATATGCTGTATTTTTCTGGTTTACTGAATGTTAAAAATCATTTTTATCATGGATAACTAGACAGATTTCTAAAACAGAAATGCAAAGCTGTCGGAGTAAAAATAGAAATTATTTTGCATTCTATCTATCATATCCTGTTTACCTAGGGTAGCCTGACTATAGCCCCATCAATATCAATACTATACTCCCTGAGGACCGTGCTATCACATCATTATTTTTTTCCCATTTATGTCTGATAAGGCACCCTTAAACATGTATAAACCCTTTTATATCTTTGTCAAAGACTTTTTTTTTTTTTTTTTTTTTTTTTTTACTAAGAAGGCACATGAAAAACGTGAGAACAATTATGCAAGAGAATCATCATGATTATTCCAGAGCGGGGCCGGATTGTGATTTCAGAAGTAAAAGGGAAAAATGAGATTGGTCTTATTGCTGAATGTGGACCCCCTCGTGAATACATTTGAAAATCAACTTAGGCTGAAAGTGCAATCTACCCCCTTAAGTGGAAATGAAAAATAGATAAATATATTAACACGCAAAATAATAAAACCAAGAAACAAGTAAGAAGGTGAATAAATAAATAATAATAATAAACAATATATAAGTAAACAAGATGAATGCGACTGCATTTCCTATATGCCTCCGCCTAAATTCAGTTGATGGCTCAAACTGTTCTTGAAATATTGTGATAAGCGTTATAAGCATAATAAAAAGCCTACAGTTACATGTTAGTTGATCTCTTTCACATTTGACCTTACACCTTATAACCCAATAGTCTGATCACGTTATCTCCTCATAGTCGTAAATAAAAAATAGTTGAGATATGACGATAACAAAGCTAAAATAAACATTAATTTTACATACAACGACATCAATGACCTGTCAAATTTGACCTCCGAGAACAAAAACCTAATCACTTCGTCCCACTAATTTGATGCATACTAGTTCCAAGTTAGATGTTAAAGGCTCAAATTGTTTAAGGGAGTGTTGACAAGACAAACACCTGTAATTTAAAGTTAATGGATCGAATGGTTCTTGAGATATAGTAGCTACGTTCATACGGGACTTGTGGTTTCAAAACTTTAAGTTAGCAAAACTTTAAGTTAACGAAACCACGACCCCCAACCACACTGAGGATTCACACGAGCTTGAAACAACGAGCTGAAACTACAAGCAGAGCGATCGTCGTGGTTAACCTCGGAAGTAGATACTACCGATCGTGTGTACAGTACACACACAGTTCCTGTGTTCATAATTCGCGCGAAGGGTAAGACCCGGAAATTTAACATGAACAGCGAGGTCATCGCTAACTACAAGTTGCGAAACTTAAAGTTTATTCCGTTCACATGACCTGAGGCTTCGACGGAGGACCACCCACTGCTTGTGGTTTCGGCCTTAACCACGAGCTCGCTTGTAGTTCTAGAACTACAAGTAAATTTAAAGTTTCGAAACTACAAGTCCGTTCATACGGTCTGAAACTACAAGATAACTACAAGTTAACTTAAAGTTTTGAAACTACAAGCGAAACTTAAAGTTTAGCTTCCATCGTGTGAACGGAACTAGTGTTAACAAGGCAAAAACCTGCAATGTCAGATTTGACCTCTATGACATTTGACCTTTGACCTACGTACACCAAACTCTAATCAGATCATCTTTCTATGGTGATATATAGTAGCGCCAAGTTTGAAGTTTATACATCAAATGGTTCTTGAGTTAGTATAGCGAGAATGAGACTAAAAACCTGAAATTTCAGAAATTGACCTTTGACCTTTGACCTACCTAACCCAAAATTTAATTAGATCGTCTTCCTATGGTGATACATACTAACACCAAGTTTGAAATTCATACCTTATGTGGTTCTTGAGTTATCGCGAGAACGAGAAAGGACGGACGGACGGACGGACAACCAGAAAACATAATGCCTCCAACACCGCCCTCGGTGAGACATAAAAATGACTTACAAGATGCTGAAATATCTCATGCACGTCTTCATCCCTGCCTTGGAAACGTCTGAGGGCATCCACGGCCATACCGATTTTAGTCTCCTGTTGTTCCAGGGAGGCTGAGTCCAAGGAATAACTTTCCGGTGGTAGTGCCTCTGCAGTGTATGTCCTGTCAAAGTACATGTCAGCATGTAAAGAATCATTATGACGCGGGGAAACAGCCTCAAACAAACAACATATACAAAACAAAACAAATAAAGAACACAAAAACAACATTATTTTGTGTGTAAATGAAAAGCAAGAAGCTGTGAAAGATAAAAAAAAAATAATAAAAAAAAATTAGCGAAGCGAAATACAGTCTTGCTTATCTTGATGTCATGATATGCAGAAAATGTGATATTTTGTTCATATCAGTAGTCAATGAGGATGTATGTTTATCCCTTTATAGCATGAAAATAAACTTAATGACTTGTTTTTAATTTAACATTTACTTGATATTTAGGTACCTAGGAGCTTTTTATAATAACGGTCATTTAGATGATCAAGTTTCTTTCGTCCTCACAAAAAAAAAAATGAATAAATAAATAAATAAATAAAAAAGTACATGTCTCATGAATTCAAAATTTAATTACCATTGTAATATATTTTATTTTTCGTTATCTAATCACACATTTTATTCATTTGTTATTATTCAGGAACAAATAGTACGCTGTACTGGCCCATATACTCTCTACTTGAGAGAAGTGAAAAGCCATTGTCATAAACATTGTCGTTTTCATTATCACCGGCAATGTTATTGTAATTGTCATTATAATCATCATTATATCCCTCATTAATGGATAATGCCGATGCCGATGAAGAAAAATGAGCTATACCATGACGTCATTCATGGTATAGTGCACTATACCATGAATGTCGTCACAGATATGATCGATCAGTGGTTTTTCATCGATAACGTGTGAAAAGTGCCATCGGTATCGGCCTCATAGACCACTATGAAAACCTCGGTACATTTTTATCATTATTTTTCAAGATTCGTTAGAAGGATATAAAACGAATATATCATACATTGTTTCGAGCACTAGTGAAATTATCGATTTCAGAAAATAGTGCTATTTCTGCCACCTCGGAATCCATAATTTCAACTAGAGCCTGTCAGAGCATGGTATATTTGTTTACTATCAATATCATTGTCACTGTCATTGCCATTGTCATTGTCATTTTATAATGATCATTTTCATTTTCATTGCCGTGATTTTTGTCACCTTTATGGTCATTGCCACTGTCACTGGAATTGTCATTGTCGTTGCCAATGATAATGATAATAATAAAAAATAATAATAGTATAATGAAAATAATGATAATAATAAGAAAAATAAGAATATTACTACTAGTAGTACTAGTACTAGTACTACTACTAATAATAATACTAATAATACTACTACTAATAATATTGATGATGATTATAATATTGATATTAATGATAATAAATAGGTATAACTATGGCAATATCCAGCGTTTAGTACGCATTCCATAGAAAAAACCTATTACACCAGTTTACAAAATGTGTAATACTTAACTGAAATTAAATCAGGCAACAAATTTGAAGTAAAAAATAAAGAGGTTTTTAACAGTCGCTGCCGTTGTCATTACCTTTGTCGTTGTCACTGCCACTGTTGTGATCATTGTCAATGGCTTACCTGGGCATGACCTTGTTTCCTTGGAGACTGCCTACTGTTTTGGCCATAATGAAACTTGCAAATGCTACGATGCAAAGAGCTCCTGCCACAGCACCGAGAATAATGCCGACAAGAGTTCCCACTGACAGACTACCCCTACCAGAGGCTACGGGATAGCAGAATATGATAAAGGAAAAAAAAAAGAATAAGAAAAATATACAACAGGGACTTGTCCTTCTTGTTGTTCCCTTTTTTATTATCATTATTACAGTTGGAGATCAGCAGCATTTTACTGCAATTGTTTTTTAAAAAAGTTTTTTTATTATCGTCCCGTCTAATAAAGAGTTGCGATTGATTGATATATAGAGATAGGAATTATTTGTGATCAATCCCAACTATTCATATGACAGGGCCCTGGGTTATTTATGCACTTAATTTGTTGATCAGCAGGATGAAATGCAGGGTAAAGGCTCTTGTGTAATTTGATGCAGCACGGGGAAAGTCTGGGTGTGGTAAGACGATATTTTTTTTTTATAAAAGGCCAGTGGGTTGTCTTTGGCCCGAATTCACATAGGTGGTTTAGTTCAAACCATGGTTTAAACCCCCTCCTGGGTTTTTTAAGCCTACGTGCGCACGGAATCCGATCCAATCATATATTTACTTTGAGCGGGCGCATGGGCAATGTGCGCTTATTTTAGTACGCATACGTAGGTTTAAACCGTACCCATGGTTTAAACCTCCTTTGTGAATTCGGGCCTTTTTGTTTGGCAGAGTAAGATAAAGATAATTGTTCTACAATGCAGGCAAGAGTTATGATAATGATGACATAAAGTGTAAATAAATGAAAATTCAAGTTTTAAATTATGGAAAAATTAACAACAAAATGTGTGTTTTAAATATTGTTAGTGTTAAACTTTCCCATAAACAGGTAGGTAAAAGATTAATCAATGTGCTAATTTTAATTACTCCATTTTAGAAGAGAAATGCAGTAGCTTAGATTTTTATCAAACTTTATCAAATAGATTGCTTTCAGTGGATTTCACAATTATGGTATAAGGATTTTTTTTTTTAGTGTGCATTCAAATCATTTGCGAGTACAAAAAGCAAATCTTTTTATTTTATATTTTTAAGATAAATCACATTTCTTTATATTGTTATTCCATCCTTTTCAAATTTGTTTTGGAAGTCACGGTACTAAATACTAAATCACAGAATTGTGTTTTGGAGGTCTTAGACCTACCTCTTGAACAGTCGTGTCCCGTATATTCCACGGGGCATGCGCATGAAAATACGTTGAATCCATCGGTACAAGAGCCTCCGTTTTGGCATGGATTGCTGTCACATTCATTAATATCTAATAACACAAAAATCATATTAATAATGAAAATAATAATAATAATAATAATGATAATAATAATAATAATAATAATAATAATAATAATAAAGTGTATTATATCCATATGTATCCATAGTAATCTTAATCATGTTAATGATTGGAAATGAGAGGAAATCCTCTTTTTTAGGAGTCAAAGTACGGATAACTTTCATTGGAAATTAATCCACTGTGATTTGGTGACAGTGGATAAATTTCCAATGAAGCCCCTCCAAAGCAGTGGTTGAATTACTCACTTGAGAATGGATTCCACTCCAAAAGAAGTGATCCCTGATATGACTTCCCCAAAGTGGATTTCCTTTCCTGTACATTTACAGGGTAGATATCACATGACCAATGGCTAAGCTACAGGGGGGAGGGGGGGGGGGGGCGTGCCCCCCCCTATCGCATGGTTGAAATGAAGGAAAACAGAAGGAAAAGGATAAAAAGAAAGGGGAAAGGGAGAAGGACGAGAAAAGAAGACCCTTTCCCGGTCCCTCCCCCTAATCAGTCGCGATGGATTTTCCGTGTAAGACCGGTGCCCCCCCCCCCCCCCCATGATGTTATTGCTCCCTCAACGGCTGGACCCACGCTATGTCACTGCATATGACAATATTCTTGTGTTTGGGTGATTTCCCAGTAGGAATTCATGGAGCCCCAATAAAGTTCCTTGACCCTATACATAAAGCTATCTACAGTGCGTACCAGAAAAAACGAAACCCTAAAACAAAGGGTTATTTGACCTCACTATATGCTGTATGACAATAATTTTCTATTTTCCATAAAATAGAACTATTATGCTTGCAAATAATACCTTGATGGCATTAATCAATACACGTTTCACAGAATAACGCTGTTTTAAAAATGGTATGTAAAAAATCCATTTGAGCCTGATTTTGAAAAAAAACTGAAAACGTTAGTATTACATGGATACATGACGTGAGGGAAATGCCAGCTTTAAGAGATATGATACGTGAAATTCCCTTGTGTGATGACAGGCATTCATCAGAAATTCATAAAACATAGGTCAATACCAATTTCCAGTGGTGGCAGCGGCGTACGCCCCCAAAATGTCCTAAATTAATAAACTTCCCTCAAAAGGTGAAAAAGTGCCCCTCCTGTGATGGAAAAGGTGCTCCTCCTAAGGTGGGAAATTGCCATAATCTTGACATTTTCTGCCTTATGTGCCATTTCTACTTTGCATTTCCATTTGATGACAATGGAAAGTGCCACTTACTTTATTTTCTATGAAAAATATCACTTTTCTTCCCCTTTGTTCTTAAAATAAATCGCAGTTCTGAAAAATGAAAAAAAAAAAATTCACGTCATGTTAGCAATGTGATCCTAACGTTTTCACGGTTTCCCCAAATCTGGCCCAACTGAGTTTTTTACATGTCATTTTCAAAATGTTGCTGCTCAGTAAAGCATGTACTGATGGATGCCATCAAGTTATCATTTAAAAGAATAATACTTCTACTTTAATATGGAAAATAGATAATTATTGTCATAGAATACACAGTGTGGTCTCAATAGCCCTTTGTTTTAGAGAACTGTTTAGATTTGGTAAATTATTCGGTGCTCCATGAATTGACCTAAAAACAGGCACGTATGTGCATGTCACAACAGGGGGTAATCCGTTTTTCGGAGGTTCGTATTTCCAAAGGTTAATAATTCCGACACACAGATTTCCTATATCAAAGGGTTTAGAATTACGAAAATGAAAAAGGGTACATAATTTCGAACATTTTTTGCATTACTCCGAAGGTTCGTTTATCCGACAGTTCATTATTCCGAAGGTCCGTAATTCCGAAAAATGATGTAGGGTTCTATTACATTTTCGGAATTATGAACCTTCGGAATTATGAACCCTATTTTATTTTCAAGATTACGAACCTTCGGAATCATTAACCTCCGGAGTAAGGAACCCTCGGAATTATGACCCTTCGGAAAAACGACATGTAACCGTCACAACTATCTCTACATTCAAAAATCAAATAACGACTCACTATCATTACTTTATTTGAAGGGTTAACCGTGTGGGGGGGGGGGGGGGATAAGTGACTTTCCGGTTAAGTGATGAAACCACTGAAGGGTGAAATACTCTGATGAATAATGAAGTTCTTTGTTAGGGGTAATTTCTGATTTAAGATCGTCTAACAACTTTCATCAGAAAAAAAAAAACGGTAAAAGCACATAATTTGAAACAAATGATACAATATTCTGTGAAACAAACAACATTATAATTCTACATAATTATGTACACATATCACGAATCCTCCTTGTGGATTTTGGAGACAAAATAGTCTACTGCAACCTCGTAAGTGTTCATAAAATGTTCTTCAGACGCCGATTTTGTTTGGCATTGGAAGTTTTTCATTCACATCATTAGCAGTGACTTTTTTCAAGAATGGCTGATAGTCACTCTGCTGATACCCAAAGGGTGATAACTCTGTTCAAAATGATATGCGCCAGTGCCCTTTTGGTTGTCAACAGACGATAAGTTCTTCACTCACAGGCTTAGTTGTCACACGACAGCTTTAGGTACCATAATTATTCAGGAATATCATATTGATTACTTTAGCTGTACAAATTACCATTATCAACGGCTCGTGGAGTATTATGGTTTTTCCGGGGGCGGGGAAACATATTGACAATTTAAAAAAATGTAATCATAGAAAGTGGGCACGTCGGTAACTAAACAGAACACATTTTAAAGGGACGGGGCATAGCCACCTTTTTATGGGGGGGGGGGGGTGATAATAAAAAAAAAAATTGCTAGGCATATTAGGTCCGACAGTCCATTCCAATCAAAATGGTCTAGTGCTGCCCTCGCATCATCAAATTACCTGTTGAGCAATCGATTCCAGTATACCCGGGGATGCAAATACATTCATACTTGTTGACTAGATCCGTGCAGGTTGCACCATTAGCACAGGGATCAGAAGCACACTCACTGATATCTGAAGACAATAAGAAGAAAAGTAATGAAAATAGTAGTAAAGAGGGGGGTGCAGGAGGTGGGGATGGACAGAGTGATGGAGAATTTAAGGACGGATTCAAGAAGTTAAGAAAGGACGAAAGAATGGGAAACGGAATATAAACATAATATAGATAGAAAGAGACGGATAGGGAGAATAAGTAATTGAAAGATGAATTAAAGCAAGAGATCGGGGGGGGGGGGGGAGAGAAAGCAGATTGAGAAAGAGTGGGAGGGGCAGAGAAAGAGGTTAGCGAGACAATTTAAAGAAAATTTGTTTCTCGGACAACACACTGTTGCCCAGAAGGGCATATACAAGGTATTGATGTTTTTTTTTTTGTTTTTTTTATTTATTTATTTTTTTTACCAGAATTGTATCAATAACTATCGGCATAACAGTGCAGTATCAATAGAATTAAAAGAATTATTATGAAATTTAGACATACAATCAATCGACTATCCTAAGCAGGTGAATATATGCACATCCCTGTTCCCGGTTGCTGAAGTTCTTTTTGAGCCCTTTCGGAGACACATGAGAAACTAACCTCATTAAATCCTATTAAATCCTTGTCTGAAAATTATAATTCATTTTTGCGTGCTAATAATATTTTCGGTAGGAAAAATTGCTCCAACGTTCCTCTATTATTAAAGTGTCTAGTGCTGCCCGCATCATCCAATTACCTGTTTTGCAATCGATTCCAGTATACCCAGTGATGCAAGTACATTTATACATGTTGAATAGATCCAAACAGGTTCCATGAGCACAGGGATCAGAAGCACACTCATTGATATCTGCAGGCACGAAGAAGACCACACACACACACACACACACACACAAATTAAAGACAGATGAATAAAGAAAGTGGAAATAAGTTAATGGGGCAAAAAGGAAGAAAAATACAAATTGACGAAGGAAAGGGAGGACTAACTAAAGAGACAAAAACAGAGGATAAAAAAGAGAGGTAGAAGGATGGAGAGACATCCAAAAGGGAGACAGTGAACTTGCTAAAAGAGAAAGGGGTAAGAAAGTGAATATGTTTATGTGGCAACACAAAACTGCCTAGGTGGGCTAGATAATATTCAATTCAAAATAATTTTTTTTTCTACGGGTGTCAGCGATTTTTCCAATTTTACAACATATACGAGTTAAGATTTACAGTACAGTGCGTTCCCCACCCCCTCGACAAAGCTGACAGTTACAAAAAGTGATTCCAAATAAATATTTCAGAATATTAGCAGAAATCATACCTGTGGATAGGGTTTGTTCTGTTAAACGACACCAATAAATTTGATGACCCCCCTATCCTTGATTGAGCAAGAGTCCCTTTTGTGAGAGGGTGCAAAATCCAGGTTGAGAGTCGTGTAAAGGTTCATCAATTTTCATACTCTTTATTGTTTTATGACAATTTATGATAGATCTTCATTGTTGCGTGTATGTTTTGAGGTATGTCATCAACATTTGATGCTTGACTGAGCAATCTATTTCTTTATGGGTTTGTTTTAACATTAACTTTTGATGTGTTTTCACATTTATGCTCTGATACTTTGGATGTCAAAAAAGGACTACGGATGATTTTTTTTTTGACGCACTGTATAATTATGCTTATAATTTCAACAGCTGTATGCATATTGTATGAGAATAAGCAGAATAATAATTTATAGTGTAGACCCTTTTAAAATTCAAATCAAAGCATTTTTATGAAGGTTAGACACAAACTCCATCAATTTATCGAGGCAGGTGAATTAATGAAACCCGCTCCCCCTTTTCGGTACCAGCTATTTTTTTTTTTTCAAAGCTCCTTTGGGATTGTTTTAAATTCCAACCCAAACTATTTGGCCCGAATTCACAAAGGAGGTTTGGTTTAAACCATGGTTTAAACCCCCTCCTGGGGTTTTTAAGCGTACGTGCGCGCGGAATCCGATCCAATCATATATTTTCTTTGAGCGCGCGCATGGGCAATGTGCGCTTATTTGCGCTTATTTTAGTACGCTTACGGAGGTTTAAACCTTACCATGGTTTAAACCTCCTTTGTGAATTCGGGCCTTTGAATCCTTGTCGGCAATTCCTTTTTTCTTCATTTTCGCTTGCTAATAGGAAGATTTTTGGAAGAAAAATTTTGCCCTCCCTTCCCTCCTTTGCATCACCAAATTACCCGTTGAGCAATTGACTCCGGTATACCCAGGGGAACAAGTACATTCATACGTGCTGACTAGATCAGAACAGATTTCACCATTAGCACAGGGATCCGAAGCACACTCATCGATATCTGTAGGTACGAAAGAAATAAAGTAAAAGTTAAAGAAGTATGGATAAAGAAAGTAAGAATGGGGAAAGGGGTAAAATGACAAGAATGGGAGGGAAGAAGAAAGGGAAGAAGAAAGATAGACACCAAACGAATATAAACAGGAACAGATTCATTCTTCGATCTGCAAAATATTACGATATTAAAAATAAACACATTCGCCAAAAGGCATTTTGTTTCATGATATGTAATTTTCCCCATTGCCACAACATGCCTGACATGTAAGCAGCTAAATCCAGACACAGCCCCGCCAAATTACTTATTTTTGAGTGGATATACAACATTAATACCTAACTTTCGATTCATCCGGACTAGTTTGATCTACTCTACCCGCTACATTTCACCAGAAATCCATATAGAATTCAGGAAAGTGACATTTAGTTACCATAACCGACGAGCCAACGCCCATCTATATCATGGCTACTTCACGCAGTACGAGCCGAAAAGGCAAAAGTGGCGCCCAAGTGGCGGCCGCGCAGCCCTCTGGACAGGCACCCTCCAAGACCTCCGAGAAGCGAAGCAAAGCCGATTTATATGACAAATTTTCGGAGTTTACCACGATAATAAGCACCAAACTTGACAGTCTATCAACCGAGGTAAGCTCTTTCAATCGCAGAATTGAGGAAATCGAAGCAAGCGTTACTAACAACTCGGCAACTATTCTGGAGATTGAGACGGATAAATTTCCCAATTCGAAAGCGGAACTTAGTGAGCAAATTAAACAGCTCGAAAACAAAATCACGAGGATGGAGATATACAATCGCAAATCGAATCTGCTGTTCTACGACCTTTAAGAAGAACGCGGAGAGGACAACGGCGCAGTCCTTCACACAGCATTTTCTACTCTTGGCCTCAGTGACCAGGAAGCATCGAGCATCAGTATTGTCAACGCTCATCGATTGCCCCGACGTAACACCGGTGCCGCTGACAATCGCGGACCTACCCCCGTCATCGCGAAGTTCAGCTTCATGAAGCAAAGAGAGCGGATTCTCACAGCGTACGATGATCTACAGCGTAAGCGATCCAGACCTACAGCCGCGCAGCCCGACATTCCATCCCGCATGTTCTCCGCTAGAACGGATCTTCCGCCCGCTCTCAAGATCCAACGCGGAATCCTCGCCCAAGAAGCTTACAACATGCGACGAGAAAAGGGACTATCAACAAGGATAATCACCCAAGATGTCAATGTAATTCTCCAGTGGAAAGAGAAAGGTACTACAAAATGGAATAACTATGAGAATTAGCAGTCCTTGGCTCTAACTGTTGGATCTTAGACAAGTAAAACGGTAATATCATGTCACTATTTCCTTAACTACATGACTGTATATTAATCATGCTTTTGGCACCTTACAAAGACAGTTTGCCAAAACTTTCAACTTTTATATTGTTATGAAACATTCTTTTTTTATACGAGAAAAGTATATGCTGAAATCATATTTGTAAAACTTGATAACTAAACAAAATCGTTATGTCTCATGCATTTCGTTTTTTAAAACTAGCTCGATAATTATTATTTTCTTAAAAAGTGAATGGCCACTATCTCCACTTTTATTTAGAAAAAGGGAAAAAAAAATCATGTTTCTATATATTTCTGATTGTGGATTTACAAGTACAAATCCACTCCATTTCGTGATACCTTATAACCAAAATTTTATCTCTGATATTTTTCTCTTTATACAGCGAAAAAAGGTTACGCTGAAATCATATTTGAAAGTCTTGATAATAAAGTCGTTATCTCATGCATTTCGTTTGTTTCAAAAAGCTAGATAATTATAAACATGTGAAAGGACGCCAGCTTTCCTTTTTAAATCATGTTTCTATCCATTTCAATTGTGGATTAACAAGTAAAAATCAACTCCATTTCATGGCACCTTCCATTTAGAGAGTTTCCAAAAGAGGAATTAAAAAAAAAAAGTTTGTTGAAAAAGCGAAAGGCGGCTATCTCTACTTTTTTAATAATAATAAAAAGAATAAATAAAATCATGTTTCTATCTATCTTCACTGAGGATTTACAAGAAAAATCCACTCCAAGCAGCAAAATGATATTTACATCTGGCGTTGGTTGAACCTGTTTTAACTACCCCTTTCCAATGAGAAGTCATTTGATACTTTGTTTACATGTCTCCTTAACTTTTTTGCAGTTATGTATGTATACATTTTCCTTATTGAACCTCCTCATATACAGTTTCAAGTCTCACATATTGTAACTAGAGAGTCACTTCTTCATATTCGTTTCTTATCTTATTCAGTATTTCAGTCAGCATTACCTGTACGCCTTGGCAACCCACTGAATTGTCTGTTAGTCTCAAATGGAAATGTTTATCAGTCATTCATTATTCACTACGAAAACATTTTGCACTTGCTTCCCTTTATAATGTCTATTCTTCATGTAATTTGTCAATCACTGCATTGCATGCATACTGTATTTCCACCAGTTGTTGAACCTCAGCTGATTATCATATGTACCCTACTTCTCGAAAACATGAATATCTATTATGATGGTTGTTGATAATCATGTACATTCCTTGCACGAAAGTGCTCCCTTTGTTCAGACATCTGCCAACAACTTGCCTACCAATTCCTCGTCAAACAGTGAAGGTGATTATGATATGCAAATGGATGAAGTCAACTTTAATACACCTGAACTCTGTTTTGATTTTGATTCAAATAATGTCCAGCATGTGAAGGGAGAAAACATATCCTCTATCTTTCACAGAATAAATTTATTTCTAATATGACTACAAGCCGCAAAAATGACCTTCTTTTGCTACATTATAATATAAGAAGCCTCAACAAGAATTTTGACGAATTCAATTTATTTATGGATCAGCTCAAACCAGAACGTTCGGTAATTGGTATTTCAGAAACATGGCTCAAAGATACTCCATCCTCTTTCTTTTCAATTGATGGCTTTACTTTTATTACAAATAATAGATCTGAAAAAGGGGGCGGTGGAGTGGGGTTGTATGTTTCAAATGAATTTAACTATGAAGTGAAAAAAGAATTAAATATAATTTCTAACACAATAGAGATTATTTTTGTTGAAATTGAATTCACTGGAAAGAAGAACATAACCATTGGTGAAGTCTACAAACCACCAAATTCCAACCACAAAGAATTTTTGGAAACTCTTCAAATGCTATTATCTTCACATTTACTAAATCATAAGATATGTATTGTAATGGGAGATTTTAATCTCAATCTATTGCAATGTGATGTTAACCTTAATTGCCAAGATTTTCTTAACTTGATGTTATCTAAATCTTTTGTTCCAGCTATAACTAAACCAACTAGGATTACAGATACAACAGCTACATTAACTGACAATATTTTTGTTAAAAGGAACTCCCATTCTAAAGTCTGGCATTATCGTTACTGATATATCCGACCATTTTTTTTCCAAATATCAATGTCAAATACCAATTGTGACCGCTACTCGAAAAGAAACAGATATGAAGGCACCCGAGATTTATCCGAAACTAACATCAATAGACTCAAGGATGCACTTGAACTAGCGGACTGGTCCGAAATATATCATAGTGATGATGTAAACTGTTCGTTTGATAAATTTATGGAAATACTATTGCATTACTATAACTCTATTATTCCAATTCGCCAGCATATAATATATAAATATAAAAGCAACCCAACTGTCCATACCAAATCCAAATACTCTAACAACCTCATTGCGACTAGCCAAGAAGAATTATTTTACGAGGCAATTTAATTTATATAGAGATGATATCAAATGTACTTGGAGGGTAATTAATAACGTTTTGAAAAAAAAAATAAATAAATCAACCCCAATTACAAAGATCATCGTAAATGGAACAGTAACCCTTGATCCTCTTGCAATAGCAGAGGAATTTAACAATTATTTTGTAAATATTGGCCCGAATCTTGCCAAAAATATTCCTGTACCAGACTTAGACTTTCGATACTTCTTAAACCCCAATCCTAGAACATGAGGTCATAGATAGTAAATAACTTAAAAATAATAAAGTGCAGGATTTGACGGTATTACAAACCACATTTTAAAAGAAATAACTGGAGAAATTGTATCACCTTTAACACATATTTTGAATTTATCTATAACAAAAGGTATCGCTACGCAAATGATGAAAATCGCCAAGGTCGTACCAGTCTTTAAGAAAGGAAACACACAAGATCTTGGTAATTATCGCCCTATATCCCTTTTGACGTCCCTCTCTAAAATACTTGAAAAACTCATTTATTCACGAACAATGAAATTTCTTATTGATTTCAATATTCTCTCTGATAATCAGTTTGGCTATAGACAGAAACATTCCACAACACATGCAATACTTATGTTTTTAGATAAAGTAGCTCATGCCATTGACAAAATGTCACATACTGTCGGAATTTTTCTGGACTTCTCCAAGGCCTTCGACACTATCAATCATAATGTTTTATTGCAGAAATTATCCCATTATGGGATTCGAGGGAAGACCTTGGAGTGGTTCAGGAATTATCTCACTGACAGAAAACAATTCGTTAGTATAAATGGTCAAGATTCTTACCAACGATCAATATCTTGCGGTGTTCCTCAAGGTTCCTTATTAGGTCCCTTGTTATTTATTATATACATAAATGACTTCCAAAATTCGTCTGAAATTCTATCATTTATTTTCTTCGCTGACGACTCTAATATTTTCTTTTCACATCGCAACCCCCAAATGCTCCTTCAAATTGTAAATGATGAACTGAAACTGGTCCAAGCTTGGATAAATGCTAATAAACTATCTTTGAATGTTAAAAAAAACTCATTACATGTTATTCAGTAATTCTATGAAATCCCTACCAGGGAACATATTAATTGACAATACAAAATCCAAGCCAAGTGGATTCCACAAAATTTATTGGTATCTACATTGACAGTGATTTATCATGGAAGGTACACATCAATTATTTATGTAAATTATTGTCCAGAAATAGAGGCATCTTAAATAAACTCAAACACGAGTTTCCTCCCAAAATTTTGTTATCCTTGTATACCACTCTAATTTTACCATATCTCAATTACGGAATTCTTGCCTGGGGGAATGGGACCAAAATTCAACTTGACAAGATACTCATCATTCAAAAATGGGCCATAAGAAATATTAATAACGCTGGATTTCTCTCTCATACTAGCCAATTGATTTTAAAGGTATCGTACAGTAGTGGGAAAGGTGGCGCTTTGGATATTTAACTACTTTGTCAGCTGGAATGGAAATTATTACATATACTGTTGTGAAATGATTAATTTCGAACATAGGTGACGTTTGTTTGAAGAAAAATGGTTTAGAAATGGCTAAAATGTCCAAAAAAATAAACATCGAATTACAAGCGCGGTACCGCGCTTGTAATTTGATGTGAAAACAGTGTGTGTAACAAGTGTGTGCGAACCGCTATGCGCCATTGAGCCGGGAGCGTCGGGGTAGGTGGTCCTTAGCGAGGGTATAAGGTAACCGTTGATATTCGATCATTTGAATTATTTTACTGAAAATCACCGGAAATCATGAATAGAATACCGGATTATCTCACTCATGTATCTTTTTATTGAAGCCGAACAATATGAGACTATATTTGAGCAGTTTCATGCCAACTTTCATTTTGCTACCACTACTGTTTATTACCTTTAAGAATAAACTCTTACGAATCTCAGACATTTATGTGTATACAACTTAGGGATTTTTATGTATCAGTTATATATAAATGAATTACCTGCAATCGTTTCTGCACTTTTTGTAAAAAATCAACGCTATTCTCCCATACCCCACACGTCAAAGTAACTCTTTCTATTCGCCACGAACTCGTACAATATTTGCAAAGAAAACCGTTACATTTTCAGGTCCAAAGTATTGGAATGAACTCCCAAGTGAAATTACTGAAGCCACCTCATTGTTTATATTTAAACGGAAATTAAAACTTCTTCTTCTAAATGGTTATGCCATACAGGCAAAAGCCGACATGTAGTGCTGTCAAAAGAATCTTTTCAATAGGCCATTTTCCATTTTCGTATACCACATATATGCAGTTTATTATGATTGTATGTCTTTTCTCCGAGTGGCAGGGGACGGGCCAATTCGCTCGCCTGCAGCGGGCTGTTGCGCCTCAGTAGCCATTGTTCTGACTTCTGGGGTGCAATATAGCTCGTTGCGGGCGGGTGTGGTGGCCCGTCGCTGGGTGCTGGGAGATGTTTTTTTATTCTTCTTCTTCTTTTTTCCCTTTTTTTTCTTCTGCATATTGATAAAATGTTCTATTTATTTATGCCGAAATGCTGACATCATAATCCCGTTACGTTGGTGCATACGTGGTTACTGTTTTATATGTCTTTTCTTATATAGTGCGTTGCGTTAAGCCATCGGTAAAAATTGAGAATAAAAAAAAAAATCATGTCAGCACTTCGGAATATATGCTTCAGAAATTGCCACGGCGTACAGGAAATGTTTATCTACCCTAAAAAATTTTATTAACCCTAAAAATGTTTATTTACCCTAAAAGTGTGAATTGTTATATTATTGCTGTAATGAAAGTGACAAAGCCATCCAATACTATTTCTTCGATTTTGATTACTGTAACACAATAATTTTATTTATATTTATTTATATACTCATATTGCTGTATCATGCATTGCTCGTTCCTACTATTTTCAAAGACTATTACAAATCTTATTACTCTTTGGATCCTATAACTCACAAGCGTGGCTTCCTCCTTAGGCTCCTCAATATTTCATTATTATTCTATTCATTATTATGCACCCCCTGTTAGCCAAAAGCGTCATGACGCTATTTTTACGCGATAGTGGAAACTCGATATTGGTCCTGACTGATCAGCAAATTACCTGTTGAGCAGTCGACTCCACTATACCCAGAGGAGCAAGTACAGTTATACATGTTGTCTAGATCCGTGCAGGTTGCACCATTAGCACAAGGATCAGAAGCACACTCATCGATTTCTAAAGGCAAGAAAAAGAAAACAGCAGTTAAGTGATGATAAATAAAGGGAGTAGGAATGGGTGAAAGGGCAAGCGAAAAAGAGTAAGAGGGTAGAATAAAATGGGAGGGGACAGAAGGGGAAAAAAGGGCAAAAAAGGACAGCAGAATTTGTATGTATTGCCTCGGAGGGGTGGTTCAATACAAGATATATTGTAAAATATATTTTACGCGTATTTTTTGTTTGTGTGTGTTCCTTTGATGTATCCTTCAAACAATTCTGTAAGAATATAAGCACTGATAATCCTGTAGACGATAATTAAAGTGTCAAAGAAGAAAAATATTTATCATGGTTAAACATAAAATTAACAGAATTACCTAAGCAGGTGATCCCATCATTATCAAGCTCAAAACCAGGATGGCACGAACACGAGTAGTTTCCAGGTGAATTGATGCACATGTGGCTGCAGTTGTGTACAATTTCGAGGCATTCATTGACATCTGAAAAGAATACAAGACAAAGATAACGCAATAGCCAGATTGTTTCTTACCTACATGTGACCAAATTAAATGAATGTTGCCAAGTAGCATCCTTGACCCAAGTTTGTTCACAATGGGATTAACGGTTGCCACGTTATTTGTCACAAGAGAATATTTCGGGTTGACTTAAACATTTGTGGCGGATGGTGGACGAACGGCATTTGGATCCCTTAGTTTAACCCCCACCTTCGGTGGGCAAGACAAAAATAATACAACATGATACCATACTACGTAAAATGACCCCCAAACTTTAAAAGGAAGTCTACTGGTGAAAACTAGGGAGTATTAACATTTTAGATTTAGATTTAGATTTTAGATTTTATTTCATTACATTTTCATTTTTTCAAAGTATATAACAATAAGTATTATGAATCTGACAATATTCAAAATAATTGACAACACAACTTAGTGCATAAACATTTTTCGATCATTACAAGCAAAACAAAGTGCATTAAAGTTTGAGTTGTGAGAGAAAAAAAAAAGTAACATCAATGAAGACTACTTAAGATTAATTTTATGAAAATGAAAATGAGAATGAAAACAGAGACCATGATTAAGAAAGGAAAAGAAGACGTTAACCCTGTGCAAGGAACCGAAGTCGGAGCTAGGTCCCGTGGGCAGCGGGCTTCTACCAGTCTACTACCAAGCCGCATTTACCTTGATTTAGACAGCAATTAAGCTTGAAATATCTCTTTAGAGAAAAGATAATTGAAGTTGACAATTTAAATACATTATACAGGCATGGATCCCAAACATTCAGACCGAAATATTTTAGGGTGATTCGTCACTATTAACTTGACAGCCACACAAAAGCTTGAATACGATCAAATATGAAGTAAAGTGATAATTATACTCTGCACAGTTGTTGTACATTATTCCGGTATACATATTTATGTTTATGGAACATCATTAATATTTATCTTGGAATTTCCCATTTCTTACCTAGACATAAATCATGTCCTTCCCCCGACAGAAAGCCCTCATTACATGTGCAATAGAAGCTTCCATCGGTATTTGTACAGTTTCCATTACGGCATACATCTGAAGATAGCTTGCATTCGTCGATATCTAGAAAAAAGAAAAGACAAAAAGGTGGCATTCAGAATATTACGGTCGAATTAAAGTGAAGTGAACATTGTCATCTGTTGCCTAGCCCGAGTCTAGCAATGGGGGAAAAATGAAACCGGGTCAACTGAAATATCTTAAGATATATAAATTTTATGATTTTCTCAATTTTTTGTCTAATCCGAAAACCCCAAATCTCAAGGGCAGATTTTGGGGTTGTTACAAAAGACGGGGTAGGTTGAATTAGTCTTATTTCAGTAAAAACATCTCTCCCACTCTTTAATTTGCCGATGCATTCTTACCATCCTGCATGACCTGGTGATCTGGTTCAACAAGTCGTGAACTCGGCAGGTGCTCCATGAATATCTTGTCTAAACTGAAATCCGTCAGGTCTGCACCAAATTTTACGTCGACCCGGAAGGACACCAGAGCATAACTTCCGGTCAAGGTGTAGTTCTTCACATACACATTTTGCAATGTGTCGTCATCGAAATTTGATGATTTATTCAGGTAGCGCAAGACCTTCAAAAGATTAATATAGTATGTTATCATAATCAGTTCCATAGGAACCTTACTCTCAAACGCGAAAATAAAGAGGATGAATTTGATACGAGTCAAAGAAAAGCTCTAGCAATTCGAAAATTTTGTTTCTTCAACAGATCAAGATCTACAGAACTTCTTTTTAAAATAATGGATTCCATAAATCTGTTGGAATCATCAGTAAGCTAAACGATTATGAGGAGTAAATAATGCTCAATAATAATTCAAAGTAAGAAGAGATAATTTTGAAACGTATAATACCAATATAAAATGGAGTACGATATGGATTTTATGATAAAACTATAGTTAAATAACATCAACACCTATGATATTTACATAAATATTTAACATTAATTGCCAACTCTTACATTTACATTTGAATTAATTTCATATTTTTAGGAAACGTTACTTCCTTAATCAGCCTGTTGTGTTATCTACAATATTTACAAGAGATGATCAAAAGCAAAGCTTTATACTAAATAACTACAAATTATCATAATTTGATGTTTATCCAGAGATGCTGTCACATAAAACTGATAATCATATATCAATAAGTAGGGTATATGATGCACAAATATTGACCTAAGTGATGTTGAAAAAAAGTTGGACATGTTTAAAAGAAAAGTTTTTATATTACATGTCCAAAAACTTATATCAATCCACCAGAAAAAACTAAAGTCTGAAAGTATAGTGCAAGTGCAAGACGGTGTGGAAACAAAAGATAATGAAGATAAGGAGGATGGAGGAAACAGTAAAGGAGTGTGTCTGTGTTTGAGAAGAAAGGATAGAGAGACAGGGCAGGAAAAAGAAGGTTGAAAATGTAGTAAGACAGAGAAGAGAGAATAAGATGGATAGAGAGAAAGAGGGAGAGAGAGAGGGGGAGAGATAGAGAGAGAGAGAGAGAGAGGGGGGGGGGTGTCCTTTTCGCTCAGTTGAATTCACTGCACACGGAAGAATATGTTTTTTCAACTTGCTTTTGAATCAGTTAGACTTTGGGAGTTGATTATATCGCTGCTAAGTGAGTTCCAGTATTTCGGGCCGTATAAAGAGGCGATTTTGAGTGCAAAAAGAGTGCGGGTGCGGGGAAAGTGGAAACGGTTAGATGGTCTGGTTGGGTATTCGTGTATGGAACTGTTTTTTGTGAACATGTTAATGAAAGCGTGTTGCAGTTCGTTTTATTCAATTAATAAATGAATTGTCCTGTTTGAAAAAGAAATAAATCTGGAAACTTTATAATTTTTTATTCGTAAAATTAATGATCGCTATGTTTCTACAGTATTATGCATTATAGTTATGATTTGTTGTTGTTGTTGTTTTTTTTGGAGATAGTAATTTTATCGGTAAGATATTGATAGCGTTACCCCAAGCCATTATTCCATAATTAAGATAAGGTAATATTAGTGAAAAATATAGTATGAAAAGTGTAGTCCTTGGAAAAATATATTTGAGTTTATTTATTATTCCAATTTTCCGGGAAATAATTTTGGATATATTTTGTATATGTATATTCTAGTTTAAGTTATCGTCAATCGTAAGCCTTAGAAATTTTGTTGATTATACCCTATCTAGCGGCCCGCCGTCCAAAAAATATTTCCAGCTAAGTTTTGCAATGTGTTACTAAACAGCATAACATTTTCTTTAGTATGTTTTCTGATAATTTGTTTGCTTTTACCCATTCTACTATGCACTTAATTTCTTTGTTTATTGTTGAAAGATGGTCATTAGGGTTAAAATGATAATAAAATAGGTTTGAATCGTCTGCAAATACAATAAATGATAGCACATATGAGGATTTATAAAAGTCGTTTATGTATTATGATAAATAATAAGGACCACGTAGACTTCCCTGTGGAACACCACAGCTTACGGGTCGTAACGATGACCTATGATTATCTATTTCTATAAATTATTGCTTTCTATTTGATAAGTAATTCCTTAATCATTCCAAGGCTTTCCCTCGAACACTGTAGTATGATAACTTATGTAGGAGTTATTATGGGTTATAATATCGAAAGCCTTGGAAAAGTCTAGGAATATTGCGATGGTATGCAAGCGGTGATCAATGGCTTGGGATATAGTATCTATGCATGTTAATATTGCCTGTGTTGTATTATGATTTGCTCGAAAGCCAAACTTGAGAAAGTCTGATAAAGACAATTCTTTCTAAAACTTTTGAGAGGGATGTTAATAATGCTATTGGCCTATAATTATTGGTTTCTAAAGCATCTTGAATATTGAGATGACCTTAGCTATTTTTTTTAACGCTAGTTGGTACTATACCCGTAGTTAATGATACGTTAAAAATATGAACCAAAGGATTTGCAATCGATAAGATAATTGACTTGAGACGGTAATTTTCTTCCCTTCCAATGTATTTACTATACCAATAATTTCCTCGCGGTTTGTTGGGACAAAAACAATGAAGATGGATTTTGGTAATTTAAAAAAGTTTGGAAACTTTATTTCGGCTGTCGGGACATTTTCTGCTAGCTTTTGTCAAATTTGGGAAAAGTATGAGTTGAAGGTATCAACCATAGCTTGAGAGTCTTCGACTATAGTTTTAGGGTGCGATCTAAATATAAAGTTGAGTTCTTGTCATGGATTACATTGCGAAAGAAACTGTCTCAAAGAAATTGGGGAAGTTTGGTCATGTCTACAGTAGAATTGGTGTATACGGCGAGGTTTTGGAATCACCACAATAATGAGAAAATGACCTAATCTCGCTGAAAAGTACATGCAGTGCACACAAAAATGGGTATATTGGACTGCACACACATGAGGCATGAATGTTCGGCTCGAACACTTTAGCTGTTTCTCATATTTCGAATATAAGGGCGTTTGAGGAGCATTCATTTTTAGGGACATAATATACTATAATGTTTTTCCAAACTAACATAAAATGAATGAGAAAGCTCACGGCTTATTTTTCAACTTTCCCAGAACTCAACCTTCCCTTTAATTTGAGTTATTTTTGTGTCTTATAATTTCTGTTTAAGGTTCTATTTATTATTTTCCATTGTTTTTCAATATTATTTTTGTTCAGTTCAATTTGCGTTGTATAATAATGGGCCATTTTTTTGTAAAGTGAGACTTTTTTTGACAAAAATGAAGTTTATTTTTGCTGTTTTAATAGTATATTCTTGAAGAGTAATGTCGAAAGTTACATTTTCTTTTTTAATTGAAGACCAAATTTCCATACAATTACATTGGCATAAATTAAAGTAAAAAAAAAAAAAAAAAACACTGTATAACAGTCAACTCTCAGTATGAGCTTTAATAGGTGTTACCAATATATAGTGAAATCATACCCTTCCAAGGTCCTTTTGCAAGTAATTAAGGAAAAAGAAAATTTGTCTATGCATTATGTAATAAACATGCATGATTAAGTAATTCTGATGTCACACACGTGACCCCAAAACATGAATATTTTATGCTATTTGAAATTTACAATTTGGATAATCTATATTTTTCCTGTATGTGTCCTTCATCTCACCAAATATTATTCCAAATATGATTCTCGTTCTTTAAATATTGTCCAACTAACTTTGTCATACACATGGCCTGATGCGAATGGTCATGTGCATTATGTACTGGATAAGTCATATGTAGAGTCTTTTTCGTCTATTATTGTTAAGTTTCTTGAGCTAAGAGTTCTGTTTTCACTTTTTGTATTCCTTTTGCTTAATCCTTTGAATTGATTGCATAGCCCTATGCAGTTATGGTAAAATTGGTATTAGCTATCGTATGATATATATAATGTAATTGGCCAATGGAAATGTGCTTCTGAAAATAGTTTATAAAACAAGCTGAAGATGAATATACATGTATATCAGCATGAAAACTTTGATTTTGTTCACTTTGATTCTTTGGTCTGAACATAAATGATAATGATAATAGTAAATATCAATGACAATAATATATAATAATAATAATTACAATAACAATAATAATAAAAATAAGAAGAAGAATTAATAATAATAATAATATGTCTTGTTTACCCAGAGTAGACTCATTAGTACTAATTATTTTTCTCCCTGAGGGCCCTGCGAGCATGTTATTACTCTGGTTTTAGCAAGACAACTGTAGCGCTCAGTGCATTCAAGAAATGAATCCTACAGGTACCCACTTACTACACCTGGATCGAGCATGGCAAATGCAGATAAATATCTTGCTAAAGGACGTTAGTGTCATGGCAATTAATTGAACCCCATACCGTGTGATCTGCATTATGGTTACTTATCCACTAGACCAAAACACCTCCACAGTATGTCAATAAATATATCAATAAATGATATCATTAAATGTATGAAAATGAAAATGGGTATTTTTCATAAAGAAAGGATCTAAGAATCACTTTCTACAGCATTGATGATAACTGGTATAGAGCTATTGCAAAATGAACTAAAAATACTAAATGCTATGATTCTTCAATAGTTCACCAAATCTGTACACATTACTTATGGCATGTTACACACGTGACCCCCTAATGTCACATACGTGACCATACATCATGATACAAAATATTACATAACAAAAATCTTATGCAACTTTCAACAGAATTAATGCTATTTTCTCAGAGATAGTACCATGAAATATATCTACCATAAATATAAACACTGAAGCTTTAGAAAATTCAGAGGGATTTAAAGATGAAATGTGAGTTTTAAAAACCTGCTTCTGTGCGAGGCCACACACGTGACCTGAACTTTTTGACCTCTGACGCAGAACAGGTATTATTATTGACCCTTTTTTGTTATTAAATCCATGTACCTATGTCTGTATTTGCTGTATATGCATGAAAAACCAACACACTTGGAAGGTTATTAAAATTATAGAACTCACAATAGCCCAATTCCCTGTATTTTGGTCACACACGTGACTAAGAATGGCCCTAATGTCTTTTTCGCCTGTCGTAGTACGTTAGTCAGAACACTTTTAGATCTAGTGTATTTTTTTCACGGTCTTATTAGTTGGACTTGTTGTTTTTCCGGTTTATTGATCTCAAGATAGATTTGGTTACCCATGGAGATCTTGGGTTCTTTTTAAAGTTTTAACTTGTTTTCTTAATGGTATACAAATATCAAATTGACCAGTGAGAAAAAAAGTTATCGTAAGCTTCTCTAACATCTTCATAAATAATTTTTTTGCCAGTAAAGGGTACTTCAATTTTCAATAAGGCGTTATAAGTTTATGGTTTTTAATCTGCGAGTTTAAACTTGCGGGTACGTCTGTCAACAAGTGTGTTTGAAAGCTTAGTTTTACAAAAGATAGTACAATGGTCAGATATGTTCCAAAGATAATCCCTGATTCTATGGGCATTTGCATGTTAGTAAAGATATTATCAATCAAGGTGGCAGATTTGTCTGCAACATAGGTTGGTTTGGAGACAGCAGTTAAAAAAGAAGCAGATAAAATTGATTATATAAAATCATGAGAAAAACCTTGTGCATTAGAATGCAACAAGGTGATACTGAAGTCACCCTTTATAAAACAGTGTTAATTTTGAATGACTGGACTTTGTAATATATTTTGGATATCTATCAAAAATCGCCATGCGGTTATTATGGAGAGCGGTATATGACACCTATTATTACATTTCTACTCTCCTTCATTTCTGTCTATATAAAAATGTGATTCAAATGTATTGGTCATGTATGTCAAATCATTTCGAAAAGTGTACGCCAATCTGTTCGGTACATACATTCCTACGCCGCCTCCTGCTTTTACTTGTCTGTTGTTGGTAAGTAAATCATAATCATCAATATTTAGAAGAGAGTTGACAGATTGGTGTTCAAAAATTAATCTGAAATTAAGCTGTCGTATTTTCTGTTTGATTTTAGGAAAATTTGCATCAAGTAGCACTAACTACTATGAATATGTGTCATTTATAACGTTGCCAAATCATAGTTTCAAAGATTCGTTGAATACTGCATGCAAACTTGTTCAATTTCCTATTTGAATATGATTTGTCTGGATAAAAAACATGTCAGAAAACTGGTGTGATAACTTTTAATTCTCCGCTACTTCTCCAAACTTACATCTTGCGCTAACTGACGTTGGTTTTCATCAGATTCAATTACAGTAGGATACAATTCCACGCTAAATCCACTGATGAATACAAAGCGAACGTTGAGCGAAAGCGTCAAAGCGTCTAAATTAATACAAAATGAAATACAAAGGAAATGAATAATAATCATTTGATTTAAATCTTATAAAAAGTTAGCAGGACTATATGATCACATAACTGATCCTACTATTAAATATACCTTAAAACTTTATTTAACTGTGATGGTGATTATCTTATTTTCCAAGGAATGACAGAAAATTTACTAATACTCTTTCTTACCAACATTAGGTTTCCGTATACTGGTATATAAGCAGAACAACTGGTTAACAGAAGTAAATTTTTAAAAATGCAACGATTTCAACCACTTAATTTTTTTTTTTACACGGAATGGAACCAGTGTCTCCAAGGTAGAGAAATGTTCAACAATGTGTGACTGGTGAGCAGTTTTGTAACATTTTTCAATCTCGTGTGAAATTGATTTGTTAAAAATTGTAAAACTTGATGGCGATTATAAAACCATAACAGTAATTGGGCAGGCCAAGGAATTAACAGAAAAGTGGGAGGGCAAAGTGTTCAAAATTCATTGAAGTCCACAATTACAAAATTGATATCCTTTATAACTATACTTATTTTTTTCCCCCTATGTTTATTCTCCCTTGGATACCAAAGCTGTCCTGGCGAACAAATGACCTCAAATATTATTAAAGAATCAACTTAGTGTATAATAACATAGATTTTATTAATAAGAAAGCAAAGAAAATTGTCATACCAGAGCAGTTCCCATTGATTTCAGTTTTATTATCTCCGCATACGCATGAGAAGTTACCCAGTGTGTTGAAACAAACACGATCCGAGGGGCATTCATCCTGGTTTAGTTCACATTCGTTGATATCTGTTCAAAAGAGTATAGATAGGATAAAATATGTACACTTCCTTCAAGCAATAAAAGGATAAAGAGAAACATAAAATTAAGCAAGGCATTAACCTATCTAATATAGCATTTAACTTAGCTCTAACAATAGGGGTGAAATTCTTGAATTCATTGATACTCCATTAAATTGTACTTCTCTTTCCATCTCCTACTCAACATTTCTGTCGGCATAAACTGGATTGTTGTGAGCAAATATAACGTGCAAGGAAATATGATGGAGATTTTGAAAAAGTTCAAGATCATTTACCTCAATCGTGGAAAAAAGACATGTTTAACATGTGAATTTCGGACCTGAATTGTGTCCCACGCCTATATATACCCGTCCCCCCCCCCCCCCCCCCCCCGCCATCAAAATGTTGTAGTTTCGACCCTGCCCAAAGATGTTCATACCTTGACACTGTTTAGGTGATGAATTGTTGTACCCCGAATGACAGGTACAATTGTAGTCTCCAGCGATGTTCACACAGGATGAGATACTAGCGGGGCACAGGTCCACACCGAATTCACATTCATCAAATTCTGATAATTCAGATATAAATTGGGTTGAAGTACACCTGAAAGTCGTTATCTAAAAAGGCGTAATTACTTGAGTTCTTGCCCAGTACTTTCATTTCAAGAAAAACCGACTTAAATTAATTCTGAATTGCTAATCATGTAGTACCTGACTCAGCAATTAAGTAATGCATAAACTAATGAAGACTTGCTGAAAATAACATTTACAAAACACCTCATGTTATGAGTCGGGGTCAATAGCTCCTTTCCTTGCTTATTACTCAGATATTAAATTTGTTTTCTACCAAACGAAACCGACAGCCCGCTAGACCAACAGCCCATGAAATCACAATGTCGTTCTTGTGGGCCTTCTGACAAATATTTTGAGGGTTCACTAGATCGACATTGTCGGTCTCAGGGCTGCCGGTCTATTGGGAAATCATGGTATGTAAAACACAGCACATTCCTGCTATGTAACGAAAAAAAAAACCCCAGAAAAAACAAGTGAATGAGTAAATTACGCAATGCGTAATAAATGTCCCCGCCGGAAGTGCAGATCTGTGGAAATTAACTAGCCTGAACCTTAAAACTTCAGTGAAAAACTTTAGTGAATAAAATAATAATGTTACTGCATGCAAAAGAAGAGAATACCAACAATGCATGTACACAACTGAAATATAAAACATGAAAACATTATGAACCTTCAGCCATTTTGAATAAATTTGCATAAATTTGCATGAATAATGAATTTCAAAATTCTGTGTAGAAGTTTGGAAGCCCCCACCCAGCCCTATCAGATAAAACAATCGGAATCAAAATCCGATGTGAAATAGAGAAGTAGCATTTTTCATCAATTTTGAATAAATTTGCATAAATTTGCATAATTAATGAATTTCAAAATTCTGTGTAGAAGTTTGGAAGCCCCCACCCAGGCCTATCAGATAAAACAATCAGAATCAAAATCGGCCAAGAAATGACGGAGAAGTAGCATTTTTCGTCAATTTTGAATAAATTTGCATAAATTTGCATAATTAATGAATTTCAAAATTCTGTGTAGAAGTTTGGAAGCCCCCACCCAGCCCTATCAGATAAAACAATCAGAATCAAAATCGGCCAAGAAATGACGGAGAAGTAGCATTTTCTAACATTTGAGCACACACGGACAGACGGACGCACGGACGGACGGACGGACGGATGGACACACGCACACACGAACGGAGCCCGTTTCATAATCCCCTCGCGAACTTCGTTCGGCGGGGACAACAACAAAAAGAATGTCCACCCCCATCCTTGTGAATGATTGATTTTCCAGTTCGTTAGTGGAAAATGTGCTCCCCCTCATCTTTCTTGCCGCTTCCTACCCCACCCCTTAACTTTAAAAAAATAATTTATCCAGACATACCTAAACATGTCCCGTTCTCTAGTTGGAAGCCGGGGTCGCATGTGCAGTTCTCGGATCCAGTGGAATTCTGTAAGGCCTCATTACAATCACTTATTTCTGTGCAGAAGATGAAACAAAATTTAGAATTTAAAATTATAGGAATTTTTCCAATATATGCATGGTATCCATTGTTATGTAATATTCATTTTTACATGGATAAGAAAAGGGTTAGGGAGATGGTTATGAGCAGGGTAAGTGTTAGGCTTAGTCTTATAGTTAGGGTTATGGTAAGGGTTGGGATTAGGGCTATGGTTAGTTTAGAAATTAGGGTTAAGGTTAGTGTTGGGGTTAGTGTTAAGATAAACGTTTGGGTAAAACTCTTATAAAGTTGTTCGAAATGTTCTCACCCCAACTCTACCTCATCTGTAAACCCTTTTTTGCCTTTATATTATTTTTTTCCCCAGATATATTTTGACCTACCATAACAAGAACGTTGATCGAGGGCAAGATTATAACCGTCGTTACACCAACATGTGTAAGAGCCGAGCGTGTTTTCACAGTTCTGATCACAGTTATTTGTATCATTGTCTGCACATTCATTGACATCTAAACAGGCAAAGATGAGAGAAAAGCATATTTATTAATTTCTTCAATAACATACATGCGTTTATTTATTTTTAATTATTATTTTTTTTTTACATTCAAGTCATTTGTTTCCATTTCTGTATATTAGATAACTCGGTTTTCTACTTTATTTTTTAAAAATATTTTTAGACGGTAAATCACGAAATAATACAGAATATTCAAAAGCCTTTTTTTTTTCTTCTTCTTTTTCGGTTCCTTTCCAATAAAATCTTTGTAAATAGCAAAAAGTGTATAATTCAAAATTATATCAACATCCTTTTTCTTCTCTCACCCTAAGTCGTTAACATACAGTACATGAAACGGTTTAAACTGAAAACTAGACATTTCGGTTTTTGTTTTGATTATAAACTCATAATATATCATTTTCAATGATAACTGTCTTATCGAAATTTTCACATCAGCCAATACTATGTCATTAAATATAAGAGTTTTGGATTTAGAATACATATACTTTTTGTGTTCTATATCATCACCATTCTGTCTATGCGAGATTATTTCTGAGTGGTTCTATTGCCCTTCGAATAAGTGCATATTGACTGTGCAAGCTTTCATCTTTAAATAATATTTTCAGCTTTAATTTATCAACTGGTAGAAATCCTTTACCATCCATTAAATCCCGAATAAGCAAATTATCAAGGAAATTATCAAATTTTTATAAAGTAGCATTTTTTCCTTTATACTCTATATCATTATTCAGCCAAATCATTTCTTTGCGGAAATTATTCAAAGTACCAGAATTATCTTCCCTTAAAAGGCCCCAACAGCCCAAACGCAACCCAAATGCAAGTTTTTTTCCTGTTGATGTGCAGGGATGCATACAACTAATATTCTGTTATTCAAACATCTAGATATGTTCCATATATTTTTAAATGTTGTTTGAAATATTCTCCCAACCTCCTAAGCTCCACCCTTAAAAAGAAAAAGCTCCAGATCTCATTCCTGCAATGACATCATCTGTCAATCATCAGTCAGCTACACGAAAATTCTACAATAGACAGTGCAAAGTAATTTCCCCCAGCTCAGCATATGCTCACAATATAACTGCATGCTTTCAAACAATACCTCCTCAACACTATTCATTTCCTTGTGATGTTACAGCATGTCCGACATAGCAACTCCTATGCAGGCATTGTATGGTCTATTAGAACAGATGGTCATGTCTGGCAAAGCTACATACCACTGTCTCTCCTTAGCTCACTAATGACTGAAATATATGTCATTGCAGGAATGAGATCTGGGGCATTTTTTTTTTGGGGGGGGGGGTGGAGCTTAGTATGTTTGAGAAAATGATTCTAAACATATCTTAAAAATTTATGAAACACATTTAGATGTTTGAATAACAACATATAAATTGTATGCATCCCGGCACATCAACAGGAATCAACTTGCATTTGGATTACAGGGGACCTTTAAAAAGGAGTAGTCATTTAACGAGAAAAATGTCACAATAATGTTATAACAGCAATCGGGAATCTCATTCTTCAGAAAACCTATATCTTTCATGTTATATTTACAATTCATAATAACCCTTATACCACCAGGTTGTCCAAACCAATAATCAAAAATTCAATTGAAACTTGCATTCAATTCATTGCTTAAATATTTTCAAAACCAATTCATATTTAGCGATGCAGTCTTTGTTTGAATATCTAACATATTTAAACCTCCTTCTCGTATTCTATTTACTACATTTGTCTGTTTAACCTTTGCAGGATCCCTCTCTATACGAAATTAAAGAATATTCCTTAATTATTTGTTTTGAACACGACAAAACTTGTCAGTATAAATAATTTTTGACATTATCAAATATCTTATTATTGCTATTTTCCCTTTCAATGTGAGATTTCTCTGGTTCCATAAGTTTAACCTTTGCGTTATTTTTTACATTCTCTCTTTGGACAAGTTCATATCCGATATCATCCCTTTATTTTTACAAAATAGATACAAAATGATTTAATGTACACTTCTTCCCATAGCATACTTCCAATATTATCTCTTCGAGTATTTATTTAATATAATTGTATGCCAGAATGCGATTCAAGGATTTTAATCACTTCGATAGCTGTATTACCTGACTTATTTGTACGAACAAATAAAGTCATGTCATCCGCTAGCTGCAGTTTTTTAAATGTTTTCACATTATGACCAATATTCAATCACATAATATCTTTGATTCGGTAACTTTGTGGAGGCTTGATTTAATAAATTGTTGAATTTTGATATCTGTCTTGTATAATGATGTTTAGAAAGATAAAGGAACAGCCAGGCATAGAAAGGTTTTCAAATATATAATGCTATTATTGAGATATATATGACTTTATACTCCCATTTACGAAAGCGTATGGCCATACGCTTTAGTCTAACACCGAGTCTATGGGGGAAAATGAGTCTGCCATTTCCGGTCACTTGCATATGTTTACTTTTATTAAGCACATGATGATTTTGAAGTGCTTTTTTTCCCCTGGGCTTCATTTTTACACCATATTACATACACTGATAGCATGTAAGGCCAGGCAGCTCAGATTTTATCAAGCCTCTACAAAGTTACCAAATCACTTTAATTTGCTAGAGATTCAATGCTAAGAATTAATAACAATGCGGAAAAGGAACACCCCTGTCTTATAACTCTAGATAGTTTCATATCCTTCGTTAACCATCCATTCATAATGACATTAAAGGGTGACTAAATTAGAGAGAAAAAAGGTGCTGTTTCCATGTATTTTTGCATTCTAATCACGAATCTGGCAATTGATTGTCAAAATTATGTCTCGTTTTGGCGAAAAAGGGGGAAAAGTAGAGGTTTTGGGACCGTTCCTTAAAACGCGTGAGCTGATTGGCTAATTGACGTCACACCCCCAAGTGACGTATGAAGAGTAAGAGGCACAAGATCTGCAGGCTGCAGCAATGTAACATCGTATACACAAGCGGTATTTGACCCCTTTGTTCAACGTACAAGGGGAAAAAGGGAAATTAATCAGTATAGTCTTAGGAGTGAATAATCATTATCAATTATTTTCTACAAGATCAGTGAACACTTTTGCCCAAATATACAGCTCTAGTTTGTTTGTTTTTTTAACTTTTCTTTGAACAATGTTCTCATCCATCTGAGCTTGCCGAACGATAGTTTTGCATTGGTCTTAAACGCGTACACAGCCGTTTTATGCGTCTGTGCAATGTACTACACATCTTTAGTACGGCAACTATGTTCCCCCTCGTACTAAGCGACTGGCGAACGCTTTTGTTTGGGGTTTTTTTTTACTCTCGCCTTTTTTTTTTTTTTTTTACTTCGCTTTACATACTACGGTAGTAGTGACTTAGATTTTTAACTTAGAGAAATGGATAGTGATCACGAGTCCGATTTGGAGGACTTTTTTGAGCCAGATACGAACTCTGATTTATCAGATGATTTATCAGATCCCGAAAGAGAAGAAGCTCAAGTGTAGTGGCAAGGGGAATTCGACCATATATATGTTTGAACCCCTCGCAGAAGACGCGCCAGGGCATGGTGAAGGGGTCACGAGGGAAGGGGCCGCGGGTGAAGCTGCTGCAGCTGCTGGAGAAGAAAAGCGATCACTGCAAATTGTACTCCACTGAGTCCACTCACTTGGCCCTTGCCACTCTGCCCGCGTGAGCATACCTTTGCGACCCATAATTTCCGTAGATTTTCATCTTTAGGAAAATGATGTAGGCTTACATCATCTTTAGGGGTCTTACTACAGCCCGCAACTATACACCGATTTGGCATTATTGATGAAATTGTGTCCCAAAATCAAAGTTATTGTGAGGAATTAAACACACGAAAATATGCAATGCAAATGGTCGATGCGGTGAATGTCATGCTCTGCACCGGGCTGGGCCTGCCGGGGCCTGCGGGAGCGCACGGTACATAGGTTGGTGGAATATTTTCCCTTACTTCTCGTACGTCACAGATCACGTGATCATGATGTCGCTTCGATGGGTTTTTTTTAGGGGTGGGGCTTATGACTGTGTAAATCAGCAAAGATGTACTTTTCAAATGATTATGAAATACTACTGAATGCATAAAAAAGTGTGTGATAGATATTTTTTGGCTCCTGATGACTCCTTTCTACGAAAAATGAGCAATTAATTTTCTATTTTAGTCACCCTTTAAGATGAGGGTCATTATACATCACTGAAACCCATTTCTTAAAGTTATCTTTAAAACCATAAATCTTCAAATATGCATCAATAAATTTCCATTCAAATGCCTTTTCAAAATAGGCAGAAATGATAACACCTTCAGCGCCATCAAAATCACTATAATCTATCATATCCTGAATTAATCTGGCATTATGAATAACCACTTTCACCCTTAATATCACTTGGTCTTCACTGATTAGTTGAGGTAAAACTTTTTAGAGTCTGTTTGCCAATACTGTTGCAATTATTTTGTAATCACTATTTAGTAAAGTAATAGGCCCCTAATTCACTAATTCCACAATAATAATAATAATAATGATAATAATAATAATAATAATAATAATAATAATATAATATAAGATTTATAAGGCGCCAAATTCACTTGATGATCAAGTGCTCAAGGCGCAACTTTTGCAAAAGATGACAATAAACAAAAGTGCGATCAATTATAGGCCAAATTAAAAAGATACTTTTTAACACTTTTTGAACACTTCACCAGAACTGCTATTTCTGATCCATTGAGGTAGAGTATGCCATATTGACGGCCCGGCAATGAGCAAAGGTTCGCTTCCCCCACTTTGTATTAAGGACGTTCATCAGTTATGTTTGTGCGCTCCTCAGCTGCGCATCCTGGCTGGTTGTGTTGCGTCATCACAACACCGGGAGAGTATTGCGCGCAGTTAAGACAATGGATACATTAAACACAATGCTTAATACAGTAATGGGTTCGCAAGTGTGCGTAGTAACAAGAAACCGGTAAAAAAAGATGAAATCAATAATTCTGTACCTGTCAAAATATACCAAATATAAGCTGAAAGATAACATTCGATGCCCCCTTATGAATTTCTATAGGTAAAGTTAGTCGTATAGGAAAAATGAAAGATAGATGTAATTTGGAATTCATAGTCATGGTCATCTACCTCCCATTTTTAGTACAATGCCTTAGCACAAAAAGAGAGCTGGAGAAAGAAAGTCAAATATATTGTCCAAGAATCATTTGTCTATGCCATACGATTGTCTAATGATCAATTTCCCTACAGTCAAAGACATGAGCAAGTAGAATAATGAATAAAATGTTATTCAAAACGACTTACAATTTCCTTCTTTTTTATACACTGGTTCGAAAGTGTGCGTAAAATATAGACAATTATAGCCTATGTCGTTACCGTGATTATTATGTTTAAAATACTAGTAGTCTTGAACAGTTGCGCAAAAGTAAGGGTGCCTTATTTTTTTTTTCCGGGGGGGGGGGGAGGGGGAGGGGGCAAACACTCTGAGGTGCCCAACCTCACAAGAATATGGGTCCACCTCACACACGCTTGCTACCTGCTTACAGCCCTACCCCCCCCCCCCCCGCCCCCCCGACCATGCAAGCACATCCCCGCGCCGCCTTTTCTTCCATATCCCGATATATTTTCATGCGAGGTTTAGAATTTTTCATTTTAAAAAAAGGAATAACTGAAGCACTGTAATCATCCATTGTTTTTCAATATCCTTCCTTACACCTGAAATAGGGTTATTTTGTTTCTACATTTTGTGTACAAAATTTTAAACACTTTTTGGTATACCGGCACCTCGCTGCCCGAATATGAGGATATTCAGGCGACTCGCTATATACCAAAATATCAGGATATTCGGGAACCTTGCAAAATTATTTATTATAAAAATGCTAGTAGCCCCGCCTCGTACGCATATGGGACTATTCATGCTAAACATCCTTTATAGGAGAATATTGGAACACATCCACCTAGAGAATGTTTTAAAAAATATTACAGAATTATTCTTTTTTTTTCTTTCTTTTCTTAAGACGGAACAGTTTTAATGGAACAAAATTTGTGCAGTAATATATATATATATATATATATATTTCTATTAATTGGTGAGGGGCGTAGAGATCGAGCGAAAAAAGTTGCTTTCACGATACTGAAATTTGCATTCAAGAGAAACTTTACACACACAGGCAGGTCACAGTTTACTTAGAATTGTGACTTACATAACATTAAATATATAGTTGTATATTATGTATAATTATATAGATAATAATCTTGCGATGGGTTGGGAACCAAACAAGGAAAGCCTCTGGGCCCGCCCCCACACACATACAGTGTTAATAAACACTGCATTTATTGAAATGCGAGGGATCATAGCTATCGATTTAGAAAATTAGATTATTCAATGTTGAAACTACGTATTTTAGCACATAAACAAATTCACTTGTTAAACTGCAAAAATGATTGGTGTCATATAACATCTTTTGGACTTGTGAGGAGGAGAATAAAAGCGACATTTTTTTTTAGGCACAGAGAAGCACCTGCCACACCCACGCGCTTCGGGGCCTTGTAATAGAAGAGATATTGTTAAGTCAAATGATCAATGTTGCCATTGATGTGACTGGGAGTGTAGTGACCGAGAGAAAATAGGGAATATAGAGGCATTTTACATTAGAGCAAACGTTGGCAAAATAAAGCTTTTTTTACATTGTTTAACATTAAAACCATTTTTCTTGTCTTGCGAGAGGCCCCTCCGAAGGGACAGAACAGATTATTGCAAGCAAGAAAATTAAGATTATTGCGTTTTGAAACCTTAGATTTCACATCACTAGAAAATTATTCATTATACCCCTCTTTTTTTTTTATAGTAGGAAAAATCTGCCACCCCGCTTTTGTTGCCACTGCATGGTAGACAGTATTAATATCCTATCTGCATGTAAGGGAGCCGAGCGACCATGCTTGCGATACTTCTCCTTTTGAAGCAATAGAAAGCTGATCGCATTACTTCAAGCTTTATCATCTTGAGTGTGTGTGTGTGTGTGTGTGTGTGGGGGGGGGGGGTTAGGGGCAAAATATACAATAGAAAGGGTTTCTAAATGTTAAGAAACATTGCGTCTATTAATTATAGTAGGGACCGTAGTGATAGAGTGCGATTTAAAAAAAAAAATGAATACTGAAGGTTTGCACGATTATTAGATCACTCACAAGGCAGCTTAGTAATGCGGAATCAATTAAGTTGTAATTTTTTTATTGCCAGGGGATCAGGGGGAGGGGGTTGCCCCCCTTTTTTTGAATGATTGGTTGGGGAAATTCCGCCTCTGCCCCCCCCCGCCTCCGGTGCCTGAGGTCGTGAATGTACACCCCCCCCCCCAAAAAAAAAATAAAAAAAATAAAAAAAAAATAAAAAATTATAATAAGAAAAAAATCATTATGAAATAATAATAATAATAATAATAATAATAATAAAAAAATAATAATGATAATAACAAGTGAATGAGTAAATTACGCAATGCGTAATAAATGTCCCCGCCGGAAGTGCAGATCTGTGGAAATTAACTAGCCTGAACCTTAAAACTTCAGTGAAAAACTTAAGTGAATAAAATAATAATGTTACTGCATGCAAAAGAAGAGAATACCAACAATGCATGTATACAACTGAAATATAAAACATGAAAACATTATGAACCTTCAGCCATTTTGAATAAATTTGCATAAATTTGCATGAATAATGAATTTCAAAATTCTGTGTAGAAGTTTGGAAGCCCCCACCCAGCCCTATCAGATAAAACAATCGGAATCAAAATCCGATGTGAAATAGAGAAGTAGCATTTTTCGACAATTTTGAATAAATTTGCATAAATTTGCATAATTAATGAATTTCAAAATTCTGTGTAGAAGTTTGGAAGCCCCCACCCAGCCCTATCAGATAAAACAATCGGAATCAAAATCCGATGTGAAATAGAGAAGAAGTAGCATTTTTCGTCAATTTTGAATAAATTTGCATAAATTTGCATAATTAATGAATTTCAAAATTCTGTGTAGAAGTTTGGCAAAACCCACCCAGCCCTATCAGATAAAACAATCGGAATCAAAATCCGATGTGAAATAGAGGAGAAGTAGCATTTTTCGTCAATTTTGAATAAATTTGCATAAATTTGCATAATTAATGAATTTCAAAATTCTGTGTAGAAGTTTGATAGCCCCCACCCAGCCCTATCAGATAAAACAATCGGAATCAAAATCCGATGTGAAATAGAGGAGAAGTAGCATTTTTTCGTCAATTTTGAATAAATTTGCATAAATTTGCATAATTAATGAATTTCAAAATTCTGTGTAGAAGTTTGAAAGCCCCCACCCAACCCTATCAGATAAAACAATCAGAATCAAAATCCGATGTGAAATAGAGGAGAAGTAGCATTTTTCGTCAATTTTGAATAAATTTGCATAAATTTGCATAATTAATGAATTTCAAAATTCTGTGTAGAAGTTTGGAAAACACTGTAGTGTACATTCAAAATCCATGTCAGATTCGTAAATTTTTCCCATTTTGTAGAGAATTACCTACTGCAGAAGGAGAACGTTTTAAAAATGGTTTGGAAGCCCCCACCCAACCCTATCAGATAAAACAATAGGAATCAAAATCCGATGTGAAATAGAGGAGAAGTAGCATTTTTCGTCAATTTTGAATAAATTTGCATAAATTTGCATAATTAATGAATTTCAAAATTCTGTGTAGAAGTTTGGAAGCCCCCACCCAGCCCTATCAGATAAAAGAATCAGAATCAAAATCGGCCAAGAAATGACGGAGAAGTAGCATTTTCTAACATTTGAGCACACACGGACGGACACACACACACAAACACACACGCACACACCAACGGAGCCCGTTTCATAGTCCCCTCGCGAACTTCGTTCGGCGGGGACAATAATGTCAGTTACACGTCTGATTATAGGCAATCGAGCAAGTTTTGAGAGTAAAGTTAGTAGCAATATTTCCGACAAGAATTTGTAAGTTTAAGACTCTCCACCACACGGGGGCGCTGCAAGCACAAAAATAAGTACATGGACCCCCTTTTTTCAAAGTCTCTCCTCCTTCGGTATACTTTTCTCTACAAATCTGGAAGCTTTGGTGAGAATGACATGGATATTGAATGTACAGCAGAGTTATTTTTCACCCATCCCATTCCTAGACAGGTTCCCAGCCAGCCATGCGCAGTTTCTGAGAGTTTTGCGAGTTTTTGACTTCTTCTGCCGAATGAGGGTGCTCCTAGCACAAAAACGAGTGCATGGACCCCCCTTTTAAAAACTTTCTCCTCCTTCTGTATACTCTTCTCTACAAATCTGGAAAAATTTACGAATCTTGCATGGATTTTGAATGTACAGTAGAGTTATTTCGAACCCATCCCATTCCCGGACATGTTCCCAGCCAGCCATGCGCAGTTTTTGCGAGTTTTGAGAGTTTTTTTTACCTTTTTCCGCCACCTGACGGCGGTGCATGGACCCCCCTTTTAAAAACTTTCTCCTCCTTTTGAATACTCTTCTCTACAAATTTGAAAAAAAATTTACGAATCTGGCAAGGATTTTGAATGTACAGTAGTTATTTGGAACCCATGCTGCCGGAAAAAACACAGTGTCCCACAGTGTGAAACACAGTGTGAAATCATCTTCACACTGTTAAATTGGAGCGTTTTAACATTGTGAATCACATCTTCACATTGTGAGCGAGTAAATTCACACTGTGAAATCGAACATCACTATGTGAACACTCTGGTAAACCACACTGTGGAGGTGTCCACAGTGTGAAATCATCTTCACACTGTTAAATTGGAGCGTTTTAACATTGTGAATCACATCTTCACATTGTGAGCGAGTAAATTCACACTGTGAAATCGAACATCACTATGTGAACACTCTGGTAAACCACACTGTGGAGGTGTCCACAGTGTGAAATCATCTTCACACTGTTAAATTGGAGCGTTTTAACATTGTGAATCACATATACACAGAGTCGACTATGTGAACACACTGTGGGACACTGTGTTCTTTCCGGCAGGGATATATCCCATTCCCGGACAGGTTCCTAGCCAGCCATGCGCAGTTTTTGCGAGTTTTGCGAGTTTTTTTACTTTTCCGCCACCTGAGAGCGCTGCTAGCCCAAAAACGAGTGCATGGACCCCCATTTTTAAAACGTTCTCCTTCTGCAGTATGTTATTCTCTACAAAATGGGGAAAATTTACGAATCTGACATGGATTTTGAAAGTACAGTACAGTTTTTTCGAACCCATCCCATTCCCTGACAGGTTCCCAGTCAGCCATGCGCAGTTTTTGAGAGTTTTGCGAGTTTTTTTTTTACTTTTTCCGCCACCTGGGGGCGCTGCTAGCACTAAAACGAGTGCATGGACCCCCATTTTTAAAACTTTCTCCTTTTGCAGTATATAATTCTCTACAAATCTGGAAAAATTTACGAATCTTGCATGGATTTTGAATGTACAGAAGTTATTTCGAACCCATCCCATTCCCGGACAGGTTGCCAGCCATGCGCAGTTTTTGCGAGTTTGAGTTTTTTTTACTTTTTCCGCCACCTGAGGGCGCTGCTAGCCCAAAAACGAGTGAATGGACCCCCATTTTTAAAACGTTCTCCTTCTGCAGTATGTAATTCTCTACAAAATGGGAAAAATTTACGAATCTGACATGGATTTTGAATGTACAGTAGAGTTTTTTCGAACCCATCCCATTCCCAGACAGGTTCCCAGCCAGCCATCTGCAGTTTTTGCGAGTTTTGCGAGCTTTTGACTTTTTTCGCCAGCTAAGGGCGCTGCTAGCAAAAAAACGAGTGCATGGACCCTCATTTTTTAAACTGTCTCCTTCTGCAGTATATAATTCTCTACAAATCTGGAAAAAAATTTACGAATCTGACATGGATTTTGAATGTACAGCAGAGTTTTTTTCGAACCCATCCCATTCCCAGACAGGTTCCCAGCCAGCCATGCGCAGTTTTTGCGACTTTTGCAAAATCTTTACTTTTTCCGCCACCTGGGGGCGCTGCTAGCACAAAAATGAGTGCATGGACCCCCATTTTTAAAACGTTCTCTTTCTGCAGTATGTAATTCTCTACAAACCTGGAAAAAATTACGAATCTGACATGGATTTTGAATGTACAGTAGAGTTTTTTTCGAACCCATCCCATTCCCAGACAGATTCCCAGCCAGCCATGCGCAGTTTTTGCGAGTTTTGTGAGTTTTTTTTTTACTTTTTCCGCCACATGAGGGCGCTGCTAGCACAAAAACGAGTGCATGGATCCCCATTTTTTAAACTTTCTCCTTCTGCAGTATATAAATTTCTACAAATCTGGATAAAATTACAAATCTGTCATGGATTTTGAATGTACAGTTGAATTTTTTCGATCCCATTCCATTCCTCGACAGGTTCTCAGCCAGTTCTTACGAATTTTGCGAGTTTTTGACTTTTTCCGCCACCTGAGGGCGCTGCCAGCACAAAAACGAGTGCATGGACCCCCATTTTTTAAACTTTCTCCTTCTGCAGTATATAAATTTCTACAAATCTGGAAAAATTTATGAATCTGACATGGATTTTGAATGTACAATAGAGGTTTTTCGAACCCATCCCATTCCTAAACAGGTTCTCAGACAGTTCTCACGAGTTCTGCGAGTTTTTGACTTTTTCCGCCAACTGAATGCGCTGCTAACATAAAAACGAGTGCATTGACCCCCATTTTAAAAACTTTTTCCTCCTTCAGTATACTTCTCTCTACAAATCTGGAAAGTTTGACGAATATGACATGGATTTTGACAGAATAATTGGGATTTGTATATGACGTTGGGAATTCTGAGGCCTATCAATGGCCGAAAACCTGCGATGACATCATTCTACCTGACACCCAATCATGGCACAGTTCATTGTCCCATAGAAAAAAAAGTAAGCACATGGACCTATAATTTTCTCTGCGTATTTGGGCTTCTCATGGACCAAAGTAACTGCATGCAAAGTTGGGTGAAAATGACATGGATTTGACTTTAACTGTGGAACGTCCTTAAGCCTAGAAATAACAAGTAAGCCAGAATTTTGAGAACGTAGTAGTCTAGAGGGAATGTAATGCTTGATCAAGGAAGTGATTTGAGTACTGGTGGGATGTTACTGTGCTTGTTGGAGAGGGCCATGACATGAGCAGTGGCATTCTGTAGTTTTTGTAATTTTGCGAGTAGGTTGTGAGGCAAACCAAACAAGAGGCCATTACCAAAATCCAAGCGAGATGAGATTAAAGCATGAGTAATTTTCTCAGTGGCACTACGGTTAAGATATTTACGAATAAAACCTAAATTGCGTAACTGATAACGTACTGATTTTGAGTCATATTGAATTGTGTAGACATTGTCACATTTGAGTCGAGAAACACGCCAAGGCTACGGCATACATGGGATAAGGAAATTTCATATCAGGCAAGAGTAATAGAAGTGATGGAAATCTTCTCTGAGTCTTAGAACTGTACATAACAAAGTCACATTTAGCAAGATTTAACTTAGTGAATGTGAGTTCAACCAATTATGAACATCTTGTAGACTTGTACACATGTCTCGAGATTATGGATAGCGCTGGCTGCATTGCTCTGATTGGGTTTGAAAGAAGTATATATTTGAATATCATCAGCATAAACATGATAAGAAAGAGAATGGTGATGAAAAATATTCTTCGAACCGGTTAAATACAACGAAAACATGGTGGGCCCGCCCACAGAGCCTTGCGGAACTCCGCATGTAAGACGTAACAAATCTGAAAGGCAACCATTGATCAATGCAGCTTGAGAATGGCATGACAGGTATGATTTAAACCATTCCAGGGTTTGACCTTTAACACCGAGAGACATGAGAGTATTCACCAAAACAGTATGGTTAACAGTGTCAAAGGCGGAAGACAAATCAATAATTCCTCTCCCCCTCTGAATAGTAGAGTAGTCACTCATTTCTTTTGCAAATAACTTATTTTACCCCTTTTATAGCTTTTATCTAAACTGTCTAAAACAAGATCCTGTATTTCAACCCAAAATTTCCTATAGAACTCTACAGTGAGTCCATCTATACCTGGGGTCCTATTGATATTCTTTCCTTTTAGGGCCTTTGTTACATCGTTGATCGAAAGTAATTACTCATATTCGTCCGTTTCGCTATCAAATATATATTGATGGATTATGTCTAAAATATGTATTGATTGTCGTAGGATCTGGGTATTTTGTTGTGTACAAAGAAGAATAAACATTTTCAACAACGTTATCATTTAATAGGTATCAGTTTACATCTTTCTGCCTGTTTTTAATGCTGACATGTACTTTCTTGCCCCGTTTCTAAGTTCTAAGATTTAAAAATATTAAGAATTGCTTTCACTTTCTTCAAAATGAGTAACTCTAGACGTCACCCTTGCTCCAGCACACTATGTTTTTGTTATGCATATTGATTTTGTCCTGTATACTTGCCATCTCATCGTCAACTCATTATTGTCTACATCTATTCTTTCACATAATTCTTTCAGCCTTTTTTCTAAGGCAATCAACTCTTTCTTTTCAGACAGCCTAAGTTTCTTGGCAAATAAGATTAGTGTAATTCTAAACCTCAACTTACATAGATCTCATGCATACTGACAATCATTTTATTAAAATCGAAATTCATTTTTTTTTCTCGTATGCAAAATAAAGTTTTTGACACCATCTCATACATAGTTTAATGACACTACAAATTAATTATGAAAATGGCCTCTAGCCTACATCAGGGGTGTAGCATGGAAACCGGCATTGAAGGGGCACAGATATCATTGGATATGGGGGGGGGGGGGGGGGTGGCATCGGTCTTACTCGTTGGATAAAGTGTGAAATAACTGTTGACTGGGGAGAAGGTGTGGGAGCGGGTCATAATATCATGATTTCACATTTCTTCTCATCTCTCGGCTTTTTCCCCTCTTCCTTTTTCCTCTTATAACCATTCATTTCGGGGGCACATACAGTTTACATGTAGGCTCCATCTGCTCAGAAAAGAACCACATTCGTCCTTTTCAGTCAACGCTGGATCCACACCTGTCGCAATGGTCAACGCAACTTAGATCAAACTCACCAAAGCACACGGAACCATTCCCTGACAGCTGGGGTGGGCAGTAGCCACATCTGTACCCCTCAGATGAAGAAGGGGGCTCATCATAGCAGAAAACCCCCTCATAGCAGGGCGACCGTGACCCTTCACATGAATTGTAATCTTCATCACAATGATCACCTGACCAACCATCAGTGCAGTTGCACGTGACCACCTGTAATGATTACAATAGTGTCCAAATGTAATCATGGTATTAAACGATATAATGTTAAGTTTATTGTCAAAATGTAACGGTATTACAATATTGGCAAGATATTTGGGGAGTGGACTAAAGTGAAGAGGGGAGAATGTGTGAGGGACGATGCGTATATTGAATTACGAATAAAACAGATTTTATATTTCCTCTGAATGTGAGAGTACCGTATTATCGCATATAACAGCACAGAGAAACCGATAATAACCAACAGTGTCAAAGATGTAAGCGGTAACATTTTCTATTATTCTATAATTGTTATTGTACTATTTTAGAATTAAGTGTTATCCATTCTGGGGGGAGGGGTAGTAACCTGTATCATTTCACAATTGTATGCTACAGAACGAAAGCCTCTGGTTAATGCGTCTCCTCATCATGAAGACGGGTCGGCGTTCGTATTCTCTAATTCAATTGATTTGATATGATTTTATTTGATTTGATTTGATTTGATATTATTCGATTCTACTCACTGCGAATCCGTTGGCACTGAGATCTTGGCCCTCGGCTTGGTTCTCGAAGTCACACACGCCTTCGTTCTCACATCGACATATCTTAACCTTGAACGACAACGATGTCTCTGCTCCTTGGTTGTCCATCACGATGATCTCAATTGATTCCACGTTTACATCAGGGGGTGTCCAGGTGAAGATACCATCTTTATTAAAGAGAAGGTAGAAAGCGTTTGAGAGAAAAGGAGAGAGAAGGGGAGAAAGGGGAGAGAAGGGTATGGACAGAGCGGGTGGAGAGAGAGAGAGAGGGGGGGGGGGGAGAAGGATAAAAAGAGAAACATAGAAAAGGCGACAGAGGGGGAGAAAAATACGGGTTTAAGGAGAAAGTGGCGGGGAGTTGAGCGAGAGAAGGAGTTAAAGGAAGATACAGAAAGGGAGAGAGAGGGAGGGAAGATATAAAGAGAGGTAAGGGTAGATAAAGAGAGACAAATAAAGAGAAACGGAGGGGAGAGAGAGGGAGAGAGAGAGGTGGGCAGAGGAGAGAGAGAGAGAGAGAGAGCAGGGTGGGGTTGAGTGAAAGATAGTGAGAGGGAAAGAAACGAAAGAATGAGGAACAATGAGAAGAGGGGGAAAAGAAGGGGGGGGGGAAACGGGCAGTAGATAAATACGGTAAAGGTCGAAGAAATTGGGGGGGGGGGGTGAAGAACGAGAAAGAGACAAACAAAAATACAACAAAAAAGAAAAAAAGAAGCAAGACCAAAACAAAACATACATGTGGCAAGAGGGGAAAATTTCGAGAAAGAGAAGAGAGAAAAAGAGAACGAGGGACAGAGAGAGAGAGAGAGAGGGGGGGGGGGGGGGGGATGGACAATTCAATGAAAGATGCCAGTCTCTACATTAAGAGGATCTTAAAGTGATAACATCAGTGCAGGATCAATCAATATGCCTACCGCATGGACTGACTATAATTATGTAATGTGTTGTTACTTTTGCACAATAGCTGAAGGAAATCCAAGAAAGAGCCTTCATCAATGTCATAAAGCTGTCATATAAACATTCTAATCTCTTATTTTTCACATTATATTATGGACAAATCGATATGCTATTTTCATTTTTTTTTAAATTTCAATTCCATACCGGAGCTAATATTGGCGCCATCTGGTGTTGTGTCATTGAAAGAAAAGTACACGTCATCGCCTTCAATGGCGTCGTGTGCAACAATCTCCAAGGTAACAGTTACGCCCACCTGCATGAAGAGCACATCCCCTTGCTGTAAAGCATCGGTGCCGTTAGTTTCTATCACGTCGGTGACGTTCGGAGGAAAATTGCCTGTGGATTAAAAAACCAAACAAACGAAATATTTACACAATGTATCTATTTCTCATTTCCAAACAAATAATTCTTTGATATTTCAAACTTCTGGAGTAGAGTTCGAAACAGTAGCACCGTCGTAAAGGGGAAAAAATTGACATGGCCAAAGTTTATGTGTTATCAACTGTAATTGGGCAATTTGAAGCTATTTTGTCCCATAATTATGTTACCAATCACATTTAAGATTTTAGTGAATGATTGCATCAAGCTGATAGTCCTCAAGAGATTGGATCAGACACATATCAGATAAAATTATATTTTGATGTACATTTCTGTACGATGATGATGATGTAAAGATATATTTAAACCAAATTACATGAAATCAAATTAATTTCTGTCCCCAGAGTACTGAAAGGGTCAAGGCCGTGAAATATTACCAAGGTTTTGTTGGTCACTGTCGCGTTCGTTTCCCGTGGTCATCGTCTGTTGACCCATCTCAGGGCTCACGGCGAGGTAGTCGAACAGGCATGCCTCGTCCTCCCCGCAAGCCTCCTTGGCCGCTTGGGTTTTGTTGGTGTCGAGTTTGAGAAGCTCATCTAAGAATATCGGCGTGTATTTGGTAGGGTTGTAGTAATCCCAGTTCCTATCCCCGTATTCAAAGAGCGACTCACTCTCACTTATCCTCCCTTAGAAATTGTCATGATTAATGAAAAAAAATCAGTTAATGGAAGGTACGGAATCTATCGTTTTTTATGATAAGAGAAAAGTAAAGGCGTTTGTCTTGCACTCCTCATTAACGATTTAAAAAGGTTACGTTAAACATCTAGCCTAACTGACAAGGAACAGACGAAAAAGAGGAGCTCTCATTGAAAAATAAAACATCTGAATTTCATGTGATTCATCGCTGTTCAGCATGAACATTATATTTGTAAGAGATAGATTTGTTTATAAAATGATTACGTAGATCCTTTTCAAATGATTGTCTGAGAATGGACATGTGACAAGGTATTTGTTTTGTCTAACACGTTACCGGTCATTAGCAGTTATGTTATCGTGGTTATGGGTAATCACCTAAATCTGACTTTGTAAGTTGGCTCTGTATGAAATATGGGATGAGGGTGATTTACACCTCCGAGTCGGTAAATGTACATTTGAAATAGTCCTAACAAAGGTTCCAAGGGTCATATCCGTGTTGATAATTTTTACTAATGCCCTCACTGATGTATGTTATCATAATGATATTTCACCCTTTAAAAGCAAATCGCATTCTAAAGTTTAAAAATCTGTTTGATATATAATATATTATTAATGTCCCAATTTAGTTAGCACGTATATCATTCATGGTAAAATAAATTACGAAGCACATAAATTATCTGTATGTGTAATTCATAATTGTAGTTGAATAACAACATTTGTGAAATTAGGTGTTGATATCATGCTGCCTTGCCTAGTATTAGAAAAAAAAAATACATACACACCAATCCGACAACATCGAATTGAACTAACCTGAATATATAGATACTTACGAGTGGTAATAAACTATATGGTAAACTTACACGACTGTCCAAATTGAAATATCTCTCTGTCTGTTAGGTTTCTTCCGGGCTGATCCATTAATAATGTACCATTCCTGAGCAGAAAATCATCGGATTTGTCACCATTCACATTACCTTGTTAAAATACAAAGACATAAAATGATGTAACAAAATTTGGTAAATTCTGGACCTTCAGACTTTTGTGTAAATTACGTGCAGATATTCAGTAAAACACTTGAAGCTCATACTATTACATTACTTTTCTGTGAATTTTTACAAACTTGGGAAATTTCAACACGTCTTTTGCTGGTTTGAAACTTTTTCGGCTAACCTGTCTGCAAAGTCTTTGGATCCCACCCCCTCCAAATGAAGTAATATATCAATGCCAAGTATTAGACCTACCAAAGTAGACGCCCTGTCCCAATTTAGTTAGCACGTATATCATTCCCACATTATCTGTATGTGTAATTCAGTTGACGTGTTGATGCTGCCTTGCCTAGTATTGACCAATCCGACAACATCGAATTGAACTAACCTGAATATATAGATACTTACGAGTGGTAATAAACTATATGGTAAACTTACACGACTGTCCAAATTGAAATATCTCTCTGTCTGTTAGGTTTCTTCCGGGCTGATCCATTAATAATGTACCATTCCTGAGCAGAAAATCATCGGATTTGTCACCATTCACATTACCTTGTTAAAATACAAAGACATAAAATGATGTAACAAAATTTGGTAAATTCTGGACCTTCAGACTTTTGTGTAAATTACGTGCAGATATTCAGTAAAACACTTGAAGCTCATACTATTACATTACTTTTCTGTGGGATAATTTTTACAACTTCTAGAAATTTCAACACGTCTTTTGCTGGTTTGAAACTTTTTCGGCTAACCTGTCTGCAAAGTCTTTGGACCCACCCCCTCCAAATGAATAACATAATATATCAATGCTCGGTACCTAGACCTACCTAGTAGACCCTTCCTGTTCCGTTCTCCCCATACTCAGACGGGACCATGACATCTAAATCTAGGATGGCATTCTTGAAGGTCACTGTGAAGGACGAACTGGGATAGCCTTCTGGTTGAAAGAGCGCAGTGACCTTGGTTTCATCTTCAGAGGTCGTGTCATTCTCCGTAGAAAGGATGAAGGTCGTATCATCTGAATCGAATCCATCTTTATGTGAAATTATTTTATTAAATTTCGATTAAATAATTTTGGATGAGTCACATGAGATTCTCTGAGTATTTGTTAACAGTGTAGTAAAATCACGCAAAACCGTTATAACGCAAACCCGTAATAATTTGACGTCAAAATAGTTAATCGATTACCAGGAGATCACTCTCCGCGCTCCACTGTGCAAGAGAATTTGCACGCAAACCCTATGTGAATGGAGAAAGCATGACCGATTCCAAGATGCGTTCTCAATCTTTAAATTCATAGGGACGGCTTAAAAAGCAAATGGACGGCTGCAAACTAAGATACTTCTGAAGACAAATTTATACTTGATCAATCTATCGCCGCCGGATTTTTTTTTCCCCGTGACGTTTTGCTATAAATGAATCAAAATCATAATTCATCTTTTGCAAGCAGCTGAAAAGAACGCTTGATAGATGTAATGACAGTCGTTGTTTGTCCAATATCCATGGGTGCATGATGACCAACACGGCTGGCGTGGCAGCAGTACTATAATTTCTTTTGGGTTTTTTTTTTCTTCTCTCTTCATTATTTGCTAATGTATTTCTTTGTTTTTCTTCACTCTGTCTTCTTTTATTATTTCTTTGTTTTTCTTATCTCTATTCTCTGGTTTTCCTTATGTATTTCTTTGTTTTTCTGCCTTCCTTCTTTTTTCCTTATGTATTCCTTTGTTTTTCTTCTATCGGTATATTTTCTTATGCATTTCTTTGTTTTATATTTCATTTTTTCATCTTATTTTCTATTTCTCGATGTATTTTTTTGTTTTTCTTCTTTCTATTTTCTTTTGATTTATTAATGTATATCTTTTTTTTTCTTCTGTCCTGTCTTCCTTTTTTTCCTTATTTCTTTGTTTTTCCTTCCATCTTCTTTTATCCTTATGTATTACTTTGTTTTTATTCTCTGTCTTATTTTTATTTCTTTATGTTTTTCTTTGTTTTTCTTCTGTCTTCCTGTTTTCCTTATGTATTTCTTTGTTTTTCTTCACGCTATCTTCTTTTAATTTCTTTATGTATTTCTTTGTTTTTCTTCTCTATATCTTCTTTATATTTCTTTATGTATTTCTCTGCTTTTCTTCTCTGTGTCTTCCTTTTTTATCTATTTCTTTGTTTTTCTCTTTTCTGCCTTCCTTTTTTTCCTTATGTATTTCTTTGTTTTTCTTCTATCTTCTTTTTTTATGTATTTCTTTGATTTTCTTCCCTTTTCTTTTTTCATTATGTATTACTTTGTTTATATTCTTCATGTCTTCTTTTTATTTATTGATTTATCTATTTATTCATTTATTTTTATTCTCTCTGTCTTCCTTTTCATTATGTATTTCTTTGTTTTTCGTCTCTCTTTCTTCCTTTTCAGTATGCACAACCCTTACGTCAAATACGGGCGAACGACTAATAAGAGACTAGGAAAATTGCTGGACCGTGGTGGGGGCTTACGTAACAATCAGCAAATATAACGCTAAACCGTTATAAAGGTTTTGCGTCATTTTACCACACTGGTTAAAGGGTAAAAATCACCAAAAATAATTTTGCTCTGTATGTTAGAGGTTTCATGTCGTTATACTAGATTCAAAATGTGGGCTTCAAATATTAATTCTATAAACAGATACTGCAATTTTAATTACACTCTCTATAAGCGTAAAAGCAAGTAGACTACTTGACGCACCCGTTGTTGTTGTTGTTGTTGTTGTTGATTTGATGGCGATTTGATTTCGATGGTTTACGCCAGGCTGGTTGTAAGGGGGCGACATTGCCCTCTCTTCTGTTCTTGCTCTCTCGTTATATGATTTTGATATCTTGCCCGGTGTGTGAGTTAAAGATTTACCTTGGCCTTTGTTATTGGCGTAGGGCAAGTTTAGGGAGGATTAAGCTGTGATTGTTACTCTTTATTCGTTAATTATTTGGTATTAGAACTAGGTAAGACAAAATTTTGTTGGAGTTTTAGTGTTAACTTTGTAGTTACTGATGTATAATGTGTCGTATACTAGTGTTTATTTATAATTACAGTTCTTCGGCTACCCTATTACTTACAATATCAATACTTTGTATGCGCATCATCACCTAGACTCACCTTTTTTTTCTTCTTTTCCCCCTTCTTCTTTCTTCTACTTTTCCCCCTTTCTTTCTTTCTTTCTTTTTTTTTTCTCTCTCTCTCTCTCTAATATTTCCCTGTGTATTTATTTATCGGTATGTATGTATATAATATATATATATATATATATATATATATATATATACGTGTATACACACACACCCATACACAATGACTTTTTTGTGCTGGAAACATAATGATAAAGAATAACCATTCTATGGCAATACATATATGCATAATTTCCTATTTTATTTTTGTTTTTTCTTCTTATAGTTCTTTATATCTTCTGGTGCCTTTTATAAAGGCTAAAATGATTGGGTAGTTTTCTTCTTTTCCAAGATAAAGGCTCGCGCGGAACTAAACTGGGAGTTCGGTTCCGCGTGAGCATATTCATGTTATCCTCTATTTCCTTCATACTCATTTACTGTTGACCTATAGAATACCAGACAAAGTTCTTTGAGGTTGGTTTTATACTTGCTAGCTGTACATAAATTATTTTTTCAGGTGATTGGTACACTTTAACCCCACCGCACACTATACGACCACATTGCCATCCCATTTTCGAAGAAATTGTAATATCCAGCTTCCTACTGACAAAGTTTGGTGCATGGATGAGATGGGGGTGAAATCCACCCGACTTTGGGGTCTCTTTTGTAGGCTCTGGGATCTAAACCCGACAGCTACAGTCAGGCTGACAAGATTTTTGTCAATGAATTAGATGGTCTAAGTAAGTTAAAGGGGTAAAAAAATAAGTGGATATAAAAATGGCGTGACTATTTCGGGACAGGCTCCCAGACTAATATGGAAACTGAACATATACAAGGGTGGGATTACTTTGCGAAGGCAGAATGAGCGTTTTGAAACGCTCATCAAAAACGCAATTTTTCAAGGAGTACTTTTTTATGCTTGTTTTCTCCAGGCGAATTTGGGCTCTGCAGCTGGATTTGCAAACCTACACTGCACGTGCTACGTTGACCCCGAGAGGGCAGGTCAAGTCGGGGCGTGAGCTTTTTCGAAAGTTTTGAGTTTGTGAGCAGAAACGCACTTACAGAAACTCTCAAATTGAAATTTCGGTGTATTGTAAATCTTTTACCCGAAGTATGAGCCAATCGGCGTCAACTCGTGGACAATCGCCAAAAAAGGTCTATCGTCACTACAGACTTCTACCTCAATATTAAGTTTTAAGTTTAAAGACACAACATAGCCACATCTTGAAACAGACTTAAGTGGCCATTTTATATAGTGATCTTACACTACAGGTATTCTACCTACCCGCCTTGCCCGCCTTGCCCGCCTTGCCAATAGAACGCTCAAACTGAAAGTTATATGTAAGTAGGTATATAACATTTCAGCAGCCATTTTTAACTAAATAAATAGTAAAAAAATAAAAACAAAAAGAACAAAAACAGTGGCTTCAATGAGCCATCGATGGGCCCATGTGCCCGCTTAAGTGGGCTTCTCATAATCTTGACCTTGATTTAAAATTACCGTCTACGAGAAAGAAATTAAACCAAAGACTAAAATACTCTTATTTTGCACATAAATAAATTGGGACCTTTAGTTGGTCTTTTTTGTTCTCAATGGACGCCTGCACCACATATCTTGTGAATTTCAAAGGCATAATGTCCGAGTGATCACGATTAGAAGCATTTTACTCATATTCAACATATCAGTGACTTTGTAACACTTTGATATCGGGCAATTTCACGGTAACGGAAGGACATTCATTGCAGTTTATGTGTGACTGTCCTTCCGTTACCGTGTAATTGCCCTATATGGAATAGCCCTATATTTGAAAAATATGGTATCGAAATCACTTGTCTGAATGTTGAGGCAGGGAAATCCTACATAATATTTAGTATATAAGAATTAGATGTGATTTAATCAATTAGGAATGAAAAATACCCTGAAATAGCCATTTTCTTTTTTTCTAAGGACACAATGCCCCAGGGCCGAAATTTTAGCTGGCCTCATATTCAGAATTATTCAGCATCAAAAAAACTCTACTGACATGCCAAATGTCATGCTTTTATGAAAAAGTGCACAATTCTCCTGGACTAAGAGTTGTGGAACAGTATGAGCGCCAAAGTGTATAGAGTACCGAAATGCTGACGCCATATTCGCTCGTCGTCCAGGATACTGGTTCCAAACAACAGAGCCCGCTCATGAGGTTCACCGCGAAATCATTCAAGCAACGGGCAATGTTGGTCGCTGGTGTGATCACCACGCGAGTGTTTAGCACAGAATTGTTTGGAATCAGCAACCATGACAACTTGGCCGGTATAACCTCACACTTTGGTACTTTATGGATATGGCACTTTATAAGAGAGAGATAGAGAGAGAGGGGGAGGGGGCAGGAGGGGGAGGGATGAAAAACCAAAAGGAGGCTAAGTACATAAAACACGATAAAAACTTCTTTCGAAAAATCAATTGAAGGCAATTTCAATAGCCCTGTCTGTCACCTTTAGAAATGTGCGAACATTACAATCGCGTATTACGTAATCCGAACAAGATTTCTACGGGCAGAACAATAGGCCTTTGAAATTGCCCTTGAGTTTATTTTTCGAAAGTAGTTTTTATCGTGTTATAAAAGTATTAGTGAGAAATGCAGATCTTAAGCCTCGGTCACAAATGCTATTAAGAACTGCTAGGAACGCCTTACGAACGATTTTTAGACCATGTCGTAAGATCTTCTCAAGAAGGCCGTACGAAACTAGCGTTCGTAGACCGTTGGTAGACCGTTCGTAAGTTCCCAGTATGGTCGATGGTCTTGTCCAAGATTTTTTCAACGTCGTACAAAACCCCCTCTTCATAAGGCGGCCGTACGAACGTCGTAAGAATATCGTAAGAACCACCCAAGATTTTGTAGGGTCGAGAGACAATTCTAGAAGCCTTAAATTCTTACGATGATCGTAAGAACGCCTTTAATATGTTGTTCACAGAGGGATCTTACGGCGTTCGTAAGAACGCCTTACGAACGGAGATTCGTACGGCTCTCTTACGAACGACTCTTGGCGTTTGTTAGGCGTTTGTAAGTTGCTCGTAGGGCGTAGATACACAATTTGTGCAATTGCTGAGTTTTGGGGGTATAAAGCACTACTGCCATCTTGAAAGTATCAAACTTTCATCAGTCACAAAATTTTCGACATTACACGGCAGCGCCTTTTTGCAACCCGACAAAATATACAAAAATTCGTAAGATCTTCTTGCGAATGACTTGAGAGTGCCGTGAGTGGCACGTACGACATTACAAAAAGTCTATACGCATAGGCGGACAAACACTTAATGAGGTATGATGTCATATTTTCATTAACATACAGCCAATAAAAACCCGTTGCTGACAGTGAATAATGAATATTCATTAACCTATCACGCGTTGACCTCATTTGCTTACAAACACAGGTCAAAAATATTAGCCAATCAGCGAGCGAGCTAGCGCTGGAGGACGGTTCATGATCATGCATAATTATGCATAATAGCTAGCGTGGGCTGCGCTGGGCGCGCAGCGCCTGGCCCGCGAAATATACCAGCGCAGCGAGCAATGCAAAGCCATGCCAATGTATAGCCTAGGCTTGTAATATCATGCTTGATTTGGACTTCATCGATCGACTGATTGACATTTATTAATGTTTTTGTCAATGAATGTGACGAGCGTGTGCGTTTGTGTTTATTTTGCTGGTTAGCTGAGTAGTTGTGCGTGCATTTTAAGGTGTGTATAGGTATGTGTGTGTGTGTGTGTGTGTGAGAGAGAGAGAGAGAGAGAGAGAGGGGGGGGGGGAGTTGAGGCCATAAACAAAATCTTTCCTAGTTTTTCGTTCCCTCCTTCCCTTTCATTTTTTGTTTCATTTTTGTTCAAAAATGGAAATAAATAAGTTGAGATCGCGGCCTGAACAATGAGGTGACCAAAAAGAAAAACATAAATATACTATGCATTAACATTATTTTCAGAATCTTACACTCTAAAAACAATCTACTCAAATTTGAATAGATACCTTATCAGAGGGGCACTTAATATAAATTCTATTTAAAAAAAAATGAATAGTTGTTCTTGTCAAAATGAAAACAAAAAAAATCATGTCATTTTAAAAAATAGAATCTTCATTTTGACAAGATATCTCTTCAAATCAGTTTGAGTAGATTGTTTTAAGAGTGTAGGTACTCATACTGTATGAATGAATTATTAAAAAAAAAAAAAAAATTCGTGTTAACAATTTACCAAATATTACCAATTTTATGTACATGACTATAAGGAACCCTTCCTCCATTCAAAATATCCGGAGATGAACTAGGAATCGATTTTGCTTGGCATTATGTTTTTATGGCTGCTCTTCTGAAATCCAGAATATCAATTACTCCTCAACTGAGGACAGAACAGCGTGTTGACTCAAATGATTTTTTAAAGCAACTCTGACAATCCCTATGTTATCGACACGCTTGAATTTTGGACAAAGAATTTGCAAATAGCAATGGCAAATCTTTATATGAACAACAACAACAAACAAATTCCTTTACGTTTCTGTTATTATTAAACACTGAGAAGACCCAAGTGTAGGCTAATTGTCGAAAATGTAAGAAAAGTAATGCTGCCAATTTCAGGATTAGACAAGTCCCCCCCCCCCCAAGAAATAAATTAAAAAAAATAATATAAATAAATAAATAAACAGAAATGGATCTAGCATGAGCCACAGAATATTTGTGAGTTTTCTTAATGTGCAATTAAATAAAATTCTGACACTTTGCAAGCTGTGCGAGCTATAATATAATCTATAATATGCATACATGTACATTTTGCTTTTGCATGCCTGCATAATATAGAAATCCGCGAGATCATTTTGATTAATCTGCGAGGTTACTTCTTATTTACATAAAGCCAATCACAGCGATCCAGTGGCGTCAGTAGTGATGAATATTAATTAAATGATCACGCGCTGACCGATCGCCCGAAAAACTATTAGCCAATCAGAATGCGGTATCCTGAAGAGCAGCACGAGTTGAAAAGAGAGTACTAGAGGCAGATTCCGTCAGGAGCTATGGTGTATGAATATTGCATAGGTACCTATGGGAAAGTTTTCCCAAATTGCTAGATTTTTTACATGAATATTCATTAGTATATGAATATTCAATTTAAGGATTTACTTTTTGATTGTGCGAAGGGAATAATGGTTCTTTTGCGTCTCGAAGTAGGCCCTTCTGACAGGACCTCTCCCTGCCTGCTGCGCGCACCGCGCCGTTCATATAACACGCGAAAATATGTGTAAATTACGGAGCACCGAATCCCAAGGTGAAAAACAGCTAATTTTCAACTCAAAAGGTACCTATGTACATTTTTTACAAAAATGTAATTTTTTGGCATCTACACCAAGTGTACGACCTACACTTTCATTTTAATCAGTTACTTTTACTTCCCGAGATAATACTGAGCAGCTTTGGGCTCATGAACTAGAGTTTGTGTGTATTAGCCCTATACCTGTCTATGCGCTCAGATTAGTGCTTTTTCAAAACGTACTCTGCGTATGGAAGATGTCACTTTAAAAATTGTAATGACCATCTTGCGACAACAAAAATCGTACGATGGCCGCAAGTCTGACGAAAGAATAACTCAAGGCATTCTTACGAAAAACTTACGAACTCTAGCGCCATTGTATAACCAAAAACACTTCGTTTCTCAAGAAGGTCTTATGTTGTTCTTGCGAATTAAACGGCATTCGTACGAACTTCGTAAGAAGGCCGTAAGAATCTATGTCCCAGCTACGAATCTGTGAGATTCGTACGATTCGTACGAACGCATCGTTCGTACGAACCTTTGTGACCGTAGCTTTAGCTGGTTGGATAGCTCAGTTCAATAAAGTTCAGTTCATTTATTTTTTTTATATTTCACATTTTACAATGTTCTCCCAAAATAAATGGTAAAAACAACCGCGAAATCTATGGTGAGAGTCTGGAAGAGAAGGTGAGTATCTCATACCTAATTGTTTACATGCACTGATAATTGAAAAGAATGAGCTAGCAGAAGAGTAAAATGTGGAGGTAGCTAATGTGAAAGCTACGCTGGTACGTTATAGGCTTCAAAGGGTAATTAGATTACAACAAATTGTATATATAGGATACCAATTACTCTTTTTGATGCCAGCTGTAATTTGCGAGCTTTCTCATTCCTTTTATGTAAGTTTGGAAAAAAGATCATAGCAGAATAGTCCCCTCAAAAAAGATTGCTGTTTTAAATGCCCTCGCACTTGACATGTTCGAAACATGACGACAAATAGCTGAAGTGCTCGGGCCGCACATTCATGCCACATGTCTGTGCAATGCCCTATAACTACTTCTGTGTGAGTTGCATGTGCTCTTCAGCGAGTATAGGTCAGTTTCTCATCATTTTGATGATATCAACGCCAGAGTAATTAAAAAGATGCAATTACCAGACGGAGTTTAAGGCTGAGATTGGTGTTTATTGAACGCCGCGGCCAAGAGGCCGATCACCGGGAGATATCGATCACAATATTTACAATTGGATAACATCCGTAATAATCATAATACAATACAATGGCGTGACTTATTTTCTTCCTTTTCCATAAAGAACTATTTGTAAATTATTTTAAGACTCATTACCAAATAGCGACTTTAGCAAGCAAGGGTTATACCTGACATGTGGTTTGCATTAAATCAGAAAACATAACGAAAGCATGTTTATCAACATCTGTTATCAATACTTTGAAAACTGGCTCCAGGCTGCAGTTAAATATATATTACCTAACACTTCTAACGAGAAATTTTGCATTCAACAAGCTATGTCTACACAACACACGTACAAGTTATCCAATGTCCTGTATGATAGTCTTCAATGAAACAACTACAGTGGATGACACTAATGAAGCTACCTTCAAACATCTGGCTCGCTACACATGTTCACTAATTCTAGATGTGTACTGTTACTAAACAAAAAAAACCCAATGAATCATCTTCAGACAGCTCACCATGCATCTATTTCTATATACATGTATTATGTGTATGTACTCAGAGACTGTTACTATCTTTATTGTAAACTGTACTTCGCTCATCAGTTATCTTCAGTATCATTATAATACAACATAAACCCATCACTTATCCTCACTTTAATATCTTCATCACTTATCTTCCATATAAAGCAATAATAAATATCTTTATTCCCTTACTACACCTTCATTGCTCTCTTGTGAAAAAGATATAGCAGTAAATAACAATTCTCTTTTAAGGGAAAAAAACATAGTATACCAACCCATAAAAAACTGGATACTAAGCATCCCTAAAAACAATTGAAGACCGAGCTTTAATACACTGTCAGTATTCTGAATATGAAATGGATAACAATTGTCCGTTACAGTCCATCTGAAGACAAAAGAACCTAACTCTAACACAATAAATGACATCTAAGCCAAAAGGATAACATGAGATTAAAACCTGTTATTACATCGAAATTATGGTATGGCATTGCTAATCAACTACTGTATTTAACAAACAAAACTCAAAAGGTTGGTCATATGAGAACTTGAAAAATACATTTGTACCAACACAGAGATATGCACAAGTTATTATGCTGTAATACCAAATCAAAAAATAAAAAAAATCTTAAAAGGCAAAGTTAATAAAGTGCCCATGTATAGAATAATACCAATCAAACACAACTTGACAGAGCATGCCAAAAACAACCATTTCAACTATACATCAAATCCATGCAAAAAAAATGTACAGTTTTCCTCCAAAACAAGCACTTATCTTCCCGTTTCTTTAAGTCCCTTATATGTTAACAAGAGGTACAACAAACAAAAATCACTTATGCCTATAGGAACTGGGGTGAAACTAAAATGTCCTATAAATAGGTGAGAATAATCCCTATGAAACATATCTGAAATCAAAAGGCAAGCTGTATCTTTAACCATTATTAAAAAATATACCCACAATCTAGTGATAAAATGCACTGGTACAAGTCAGATAACCATACACCATCATCACAAAAGAGAGCAATATGTAAAAATACTGTATCATATCCAACAGAAAATCATAGCAACATAAACAGCTATCATAAAACATCAGCGACAATCAGTAAAATAATATAAACAATCTACAGCAATCTTAACATAACAGGCAGAATTAAGCAACTAAATTATCATAAAACAATCACACTAGCATAATGTTTTCATTGTCTAAACTGAGGTCCTATGGAACATGAGGGTGGTAAGGGTCTGATTGTGGGGAGGGGAGTACAGACGTTGGGAGAGGAGCGGACCGAGAGTTGGGGCGACAGTCCAAAGCGCTCGCAGTGGGAACGAACAAGCACGCTAAATCAGGAGGGTGGTGTTGAACAGGGAAGGCCGGAACCAGGAGGTGTCATGGGCTGCTGGGCTGGAGGGGACCTGGTCAGGCAGACAGGTAGAGGCTGCTGTACAGTGGGGGCCCACAAACTGGGGAAGTAGAGGGTCAAGGGTGACGTGGGCTGTTATCATCAGAGGGGCAGAGACATCTGCATTAGGTGGTGGGTGGTCGGGAGGGGCGTCGGCATCTGCTGGCGGTAGGTAGCCAGGAAGGACGTCGACATCTGCGAGTGCCTGGTAGCCGGGAAGGGTGTCGACATCTGAGGTAGGCGGCCGGTGATTGGGTGGGGCACCGACATCTGCGGTAGCTAGTTGGTGGTCAAGAGGGTGAACATTCGTCAAGACGATGGCATGCAGAAGGGCCTGAGTAGGAGGATGCCGGTCATCTAGATCTGGGCAGCTTTTGGGCTCTATGTTATTGTCAGTGATGGATGTAGAGAACTGTTATGTATTGGCATCTCATAGCCAAGGATTGTAACACTTGGCACTTCATAGTAACATAATAAAGCATGCTACACACATGATGTAAAACTGATCACTCGTGTCCATCTGAATGTTACATGGTAGTACGGATTTCGGCCCATAGCCGACATTATGGTGGAAGTGTGTTCTACAGGAGAATAAAGAGACATTTGTGATTCCACACAGTCAGAAAAAGGGACAAGAAACTGCTAATGGAATGTGACAATTAGTGAAACTTTACTGTGATCTGCCTTGTGATTCATGCTGGAGAGCCCACTGCAGAGCAGCAAACCACACAGGCATACACACAGCTGTACATGTAAGTACACACCGAGTGACTCTATACACGTGCAAAGTGAAAGTTGTGTGTGTGAGCTTGAGTTGACACAGTTGTATGGGAGAGGACAGCTACAAGATGGCTTCTGGAAGTGATAAGCCCTCCATGAGCTGGTCAGCATCAGACTTGCTGAAAGAGTGGCGCAGGTTCAAACAGCATTGTGAATTCACATTTAAGGGTCCCCTTGCTGCAAAGTCAGAGGTAGAGAAGGTGAATTATCTCATGACATATATTGGGGATAAAGGCAGAGAGATCTACCAGACCTTTGAATGGCAGCCTGCTAGACAAGATGCTAGTGGACAGCAAATTCCAGCAGAAGATGAAACACTGCAAGGGGTGTACAACGAATATGAAGCATATGTCAAGCCAAAACGCAACCAAATCAGAGCCACGGTGAATTTTAACCGACGGAAGCAAGAAGAAGTTGAGAAGTTTGACAACTTTGTGACCGCTTTAAAAATCCTCATAAAGGATTGTGACTATCAAGAAGAGGATAGAATGTTGCGAGATGCAATTGTTCTGCGGTCTCTGCATCCCAGTGTTCGAGAAAAATGCCTGGAAGAAGGTGATGCCCTAACACTACAAAAGGCCATTCAAATTGGGCAAAAACTTCGAGTTAGCGCAAGACTCGATCCAGATCATCAAACAGGGAGAAGTTCATGCTATCCGAAAGCACCAAAAAGGGCAACAGAAGAAGAAAGTGGGCCAAAAGTTCAAACAAAAAAAGTTATCGCCCAGCTGGCCAAGAAAGAAGTGCACCCAGAAAGGACAATGTAACAGGTGTGGGCGTAATGCTGATCATGAGAAATGTCCTGCTATAGGGCAGACTTGCAATGTCTGCAAGAGAAAAAACCACTTCGCTGCTGTTTGCCGCATGAAGAGTGCTCACAGCGTAGAGCAGAGTCAGGATGCTCAGGGCGGTGACCAGTCAGGATCTGACGAATTTGCATATGAAATTGGGGCAGTCCACCAAATTAATGGGGATAAGGACGAGTGGTACGAAACTGTCAACATCATGGGCAAAGAAGTCGAGGCCCAGATCGACACAGGTGCAGCACAATCCATAATGCCCAGCCATATTTTCAAGGCACTGCAATGCAGAGACAAACTGCAAAAGAGCCTAATTAAATTTGCATCCTACACCGAACATGAACTGAAAGTGGAAGGATCGGCAATTCTTACAACAGGGTACAAAGATGCATGCATCGAGGTAAAGTACTATGTAGTAGATGCAGCATCAAAACCAGTCCTCCTATCAGGCGAAGCAAGCACCAAACTCAAGTTAATTAGACGGCTTCACAGCATCGACGAGTACCCAGAACTCCAGAGTATGACCGGGTGTCTTCCAGGGACATATTCCTTGAAGATTGATCCAACTGTGAAGCCAGTCGTTCATGCACCAAGAAGACAGCCGAAGGCGCTTTTAGACAAAATAGTTGCCAAGCTGAAAGACATGGAAAATGATGGCCACATCACAAGAGTTACAGAGCCCTCCGACTGGGTCAACTCAATGGTAACAGTTGTAAAGGGAGACAAGGTGAGGATCTGTTTAGATCCTAAGGACCTAAATCGAGCAATTAGAAGGGAGCACTACAAGATCCCCACTGTGGAAGAAGTAGTAGCTGACATGCCAGGAGCACAGGTGTTTTCGGTCCTCGATGCTAAATCAGGATTTCTGCAAATAAAGATTGACTACGAGTCAAGTCTGCTGACAACTTTCAACACCCCAGTCGGCAGATACCGATGGCTCCGCCTACCCTTCGGTATCAAGAGTGCTCCTGAGCTGTTCCAACGCATAATGGATGAGATGCTCTGTGACATAGAGGGAGCCAGAGCAGTGATGGATGACATCCTCATCGCTGGTAAAGATCTAAAATCACACAATGAGGTCCTGGAGAAAGTTGTGGCAAAAGCAACTGAATGTAACCTGAAGCTCAACTTCAACAAATGCCAAATTCGCCAGTCTCAAGTGAAGTATGTGGGACACCTTGTTACCGACAAGGGTCTCGCTCCTGACCCAGACAAGGTCAAGGCTGTTGCTGAGATGCCAAGACCAGAGAGCAGGGAAGAAGTCAAGAGGTTCCTAGGATTTCTTCAATACTTGTCGAAGTTCATTGACAAGTTGAGTGAAGTAGATGAGCCTCTGAGGCAGCTGACAAAGAAAGATGTCGCATTCCACTGGGGTTAGAGAGAGGAAAAGAGTTTCCAACAGCTCAAGAAACTCTGTACCAAAGCACCAGTCCTCGCCTATTATGATGGGACTAAGGAACTGACCATACAATGTGATGCCAGCAGCTATGCTCTGGGTGGTGTCCTACTACAAGAGGGGCAGCCCATCGCATACACATCCAGAGCGATGACTCCTACTGAGATGCGGTATGCACAGATAGAGAAAGAGATGCTCGCTATACTTCACAGCTGCAAGAAGTTCCATCCTTACATATTTGGGAGGAAAATCATCGTGCACTCAGATCACAGGCCATTGCAGTCAATATTCAACAAACCCCTCCTGTCTGCACCCATGAGACTGCAGTCAATGATGATGAGACTCTACGCATACGACCTAGAAGTGAAATACTTACCTGGAAAGGACCTGGTAATAGGAGACACGCTCAGCAGAGCGAACCTTCAAGAAGTAGAGGAAGACATGCCTACCCTCTTGGTCAACATGGTTGATCACATCGCAGTGGCACCAGCGAGATATGCCGAGTTCCAGAAGTGCACTGCAAATGAGCTGAACGAACTGCATGCTATGATCCTAAAAGGGTGGCCAGACACCAAGACAGAGACTCCACACTCTATCCGAGAATACTGGAGCATCCGGGATGAGCTCTCAGTCATTGACGGTATCATCTATAAAGGGATGCGGATAGTTGGTGCCACCAAGTTTGAGAAGCTGCATGCTGGCCCAAATACACGGTTCTCACCTCGGGATAGTCAAATGTAAGAAGAGAGCACGTGAAGCACTATACTGGCCATGCATGAACCATCACATCGAGAGACTAGTGCTAGACTGTGCAGAGTGTAACACCTACCAAAACAGGCAACCCGCAGAGCCACTCAAGCCGACAAAGTTGCCTGATCTTCCATGGACTGAAGTTGGCTCTGACCTGTTTGAGTGGGAAGGCAGCACATACCTCTTGATAGTGGACTACTTCTCAAAGTTCATTGAAGTTGACAGGATGGCGTCGACCAGCAGCACTGCCTTAATTGACCGCCTGAAGAAGCAATTCGCCAGGCACGGGATTCCCCTGAAGCTTAGAAGTGACAACGGCCCACAGTACAGCTCCCAAGAGTTCAAAGAGTTCTGTACAGGCTACAGCATTGAACATGTGACGTCATCGCCTCGCTACCCTCAAGCAAATGGTGAGGCTGAGCGAGCCGTACAGACTGTGAAACGAATGTGGAGGAAGTGTGCCGACAAACAGCTGGCCCTCCTTGATTACCGGACAACTCCACTGGCCAACTGTGACATGTCACCAGCTCAGCTACTCATGGGCAGGAGACCCCGCAACCTTCTGCCCACTAGCAAAGATCTACTTAAACCTAAAGTAGTCAACATGAAGGCCGTAAAGGAGAGCTTCAAGCATATGAAAGCAAATGCTGAGATGTATTACAACTCCAAAGCTGGAAAGGATCTACCTCCACTACATCCAGGAGATCCTGTGAGGATGGTGCCACTACCAGGCACTCACAAATGGCTTCCAGCCACAGTCATCAAGAAGCATGACACACCAAAGTCCTACGTAGTTGAGTGCAGAGGAAAGCTGTACAGGAGGAACCGCAGAGATCTGAGGAAGACTACAGAGTCTGCTAACAAGCCGCACAACCAGCCTACTGACGGAGGTCTAGCTCCATGCCCGGTGACGTCTGCCCGGCAGTCAGCTTCAGTGCCTGCCACCAGTCAACATGTCCCTCCCGTCACGCAGCCCAAGCAGACAACTCAACAGGTTCCTCTACCCACTTCATCTAACCACTCACCAGAGGAAAGAAAAGCCAACCATAATCCTGAGAAAACCAACTCGCAGCCGTATTATCAAACCAGAAGTGGACGCGTCAGCAAGCCCCCACAGCGTTTGATCATGAATTAGTGATGAGGAAAACAGAGAAGAATTTTTTTTATTAACACTGTTAGGTCAGAGTAGCATAGATTTTTTTTTTCTTGTTTCTTTAGCATATTTTATTGAGGATAAGTTCTCCTCACCTAGTGTTTACAGAGAAAAGCATTCTTTATATTGAGCAAAAAATCATCTCAGCCGTTGCAACGAGTTAAAAATTTGTGTCTGAAGATCAACATTATTTGGAGATACATCTGTAGGGACCTGAATAGTAAAAATTCAGGATGAGGGTGAAGTGCTGGTAACCTCTCCCCTCTTAGTTTCGCGAAATACAAGATTTGTGAAAGAACCCTACATCAACATGGATGGACCAGATCAGTAAGGACCTGAATGGTAAAGATTCAGGATAAGGGTGAAGTGCTAGTAACCTCTCCCCTACAATTTTGCGTTTATAACTTGCAAATTCCATGATCGAAGTATGACAATACATATATATTTTTTTTGGTTAAAAGGTTAAAGTCCATAAACACATACAACTCTACAAAAATGAACTCAGTACACAGAACTCTTTAGAACTCAGTTGAAACTCAGACTTACAATAAGTCCAATCTTTTGTATTCAATTTGTTTTGATATTACAAAGCCATATTTTTTTTATCTTGATGAAAAAGGGAGATGTTATGTATTGGCATCTCATAGCCAAGGATTGTAACACTTGGCACTTCATAGTAACATAATAAAGCATGCTACACACATGATGTAAAACTGATCACTCGTGTCCATCTGAATATGTTACAAGAACTGTGTAATTGTATAAGCTTGAGTGATGTTGTGGGATGATGTGTGCATGCTGTAATTAGAGCGCTGCTGCTGTGTGGATGTTTCTACATCAGCAAGATCATTCATCTTCGATATATCAAACGAATCGGGCAAGCGCAAGTCGTGACGCAAATCAGGCACGCTTATTTCGCCAGGTGAACATGGGACGTGTAATTTGTTGCGAGAAGTGGGCATGCACAAAGACTTGGACTCATGTAAGTGAACCTTATTCACATCCTCACCACTGTTTACAGGAGGGGGACAGATATTACTATTGCAATGCAAAGTGTCACAAGAACCAGACCGATTACTACCACTGTTTCCAGAAGGCGGATGGATATCACAATGACAATGCAAATTGTCACAAGAACAAGACCAACTACTCTGAGGAGAGTTCATACCTACTACAACAGACTCCTGTGCACCCTTGGACATACTATCAGATGAGCAGGGCTCATTCAACACATCCAGACTAGGCCAACTATCAAATGAGAGTGGGATACAAGGACTTTGCTCAGTAACCATAGCAACGGGTACCGGTCTAGACACTACATTCACATGTTCACCATCACTGATATCGTTCTCTTTCATACCAGTCCTATCATCAGTGGCAAGCTGATCTACCCATGAACTTTCCTCATACACCAGACTTCTAGCGCTACTTTCGTTGTCATACACAAAGACAGACTCATTACTGAAAATGACTTGATGCCTTGAAGGTCGCACCATGATATCATTCTCTTCCATGAATGGTGCACCAGCCACTATACCAACATCTTCATCACTAACAACTATCCCAAGAAACTGCATCTCAACACCACTGCTGACAAGGCTAAAGTATGAATACCCTAAGACATCATACTCAAGGGCTCTATCCATCTCATACAGATTATACATGGCATTATCATCGATAACAATCTCTAATCCCATTTCATCAATTATCGACTCACTAATCATATTGACTTCATTTCCACTTTTCACCTCCACTTTCATTCTCCTTTCATCATGACCAAGATTACCATAAAAATAAGGCGGTGATTGTATGCACTTAGAACTACTGATTGACTTCATGTTCAATTCAGGGAAGTTAGGGGAATCGGAGCACCGGAGTGGCTCCCTGGTAAGGTTAACCGCAACATCCTCTTGTGAGGCGGTGCACTTGGCCACGGACACGTCCCTACGTGTCTTCGAGCAACCGTACATATTGTATACGCGTTGATGGGACTACACACAATCACAATCTGCAAAGGACCTTAAACCTATCACCGTACTTTAACGGAGCGCCTGGCCCCTAGTATATTGGGCAAGATTACCTTTGGACTGGTTGGTTAAGAAGACTATTACAGGCCTTGAGTTCAGACCACAAGCTGCGACCACGCCAGACTAATTAAAAAGATGCAATTACCAGACGTAGTTTAAGGCTGGGATTGGTGTTTATTGAACGCCACGGCCAAGAGGCCGATCACCGGGAGGTATCGATCACAATATTTACAACTGGATAACATACCTAATAATCATAACACAATACAATGGTGCAAAACCTCTTACTATACACCTACTTTTATGTAGACACGATCATCCTTTCCCAATTGCTTTGAGACAACTTCTTTCACAATGTAATCGCATGACCAGAGTTGAGTTCTGGGCCCCGTTGCATAAAACTTACCGTCAATGGTAACTCTGCTATCAATGGTAACTACCATGGCAACATCACTCAACAGTCAATCAAAATCAAGGTTTCCATGGGAGTTACTGTTGATGGCAAAGTTACCGTTAGTTTTATGCAACGGGGCCCTGGTCATGCAATTACACTCTGAAACAAACTGTCTCAAAGCAGTTGGAAAATGTTGTTTATATAGCACATATGAAATGGTGTATGCTATAAGGTTTTAAAATCGCCAAAATGAGAAGAAATCGATAAAATCCTGCAGAAAGTGAAATGCACTGCACACAAAAATGTGAATATAGGAGTACACCCACATATTCGGCCTTAATATTTCAGCTATTTCTTGTCATATTTTGAATGTGGGGGCATTTGAAGAGGAATCGTTTCTACGGGATATTTTTACTATGATGTTTTTTCCAAACTGACATAAAAGGAATGAGAAAGCTCACGAACTATTTTTCACCTTTCCCAGAAATCAACATTATATTTAACCCTAAAAAGGCCGGGGGAGGGGCAGAATCCCCCCCCCCCCCCGACGTTCTCGCGATATGTCCGCAACGCGTGAAACAGTCGCCGCGGCGTTTCAGGACTTTTTTCTTTCGAATTTCGGCTGTGATATGGCTAAAATAACCCGCCTTTTTATGGTTAAGGTGGATGTGAGAGGTAATCAATATACGTGTATCTGCAAAACTAATAATGTTGATAAGCCTCATCAGTACTAAATACTGATCTCCCTGAGGGCCCTGCATATTATTACCCTGGCCTTAGTACCGCAACCGCAGCGCTCTGTGCTTAATCTTACCAGGGGATGATTTCACTAACATTCACGAGCGATTAATCTCAAGACCCACCGTTCGCACCCCCGGTGGGGGGGGGGGGGGGCACTCAGGTATATTGGTGTACACATGCGCGTCCACCAAAAAAAAAAAACGCGTAAAAAGGGGTCTTTTTTCATCCAGGACGCGTAACGCGCGTTACGTGTTAAGGGGTCCGAAAACGCGGATTTTCAACAAAAAGGGGGTGCCGAACGGAATGCTGCCAAACGCGTTTAGGGGGTCATTTTCATTCCGGCGGCAATGGTATGAACAAAACATTTTTAGTCCGATTTTCAGGAACTTGAACGCCCTATGAACGGTTTTTCAAAAGTAAGCAAATGATGATCGTGTATTAAACCTAAACGAAGTACACAGTTTGAAACCTGTCCTACATAACTGAAGAAAATAATAACATTTGTAATTTAACCAACAGCAGTTCCTATATGTGCAGTATTTTGTTTTGCCTTGTGTGAAGAATTTATCCACCAAAGGTGAAGAATATGTCAGTTTGCAAAAGGTGATCTTGAATTCAAGTGGTGTATTTTTTATATTGGTTAAGTTAATCTTGTTTAGGGAGTAATATATAAGACAAACTTGTTTAGGGGGTAATATTTCAATCAAACCTGTTTAGGGGTTAATTTCTATGAAAAAAACACGCAAAATCCTCGTTAAGGGGTAATTTTTACGAAAAAAAGGCACGCGAAATCCTTGTTAAGGGGTGTCTTTTCACCAAAGTATGAAACTTGTTTAGGGGGCATTTTTTAAATCCATGGACACGCATGTGTACACCAATATACCTGAGTGCCCCCCCCCCCCCCCCGGGGTTCGCACCCTTCTCATCACAGCTGCGTGGAGATGTTTCAGAGAATTTCATAAAACCCGTCGCAGCAGCGATGCATTTATATTCGAAAAATACTTCTTGAACGAGGATAGGGTCAATTTTAGCCATCCAGCCCGCGGGATTGGTGTGCGATCATTTGCGATTTTCAAGTGATTTTTGTTCTTAATTTCACCAAAATGGATAACGACTGTCACAATATCAGTAAGGTAAGATAATCTACAATTACACATTCTGTTGAAGATTTTGATGAGTATTTAATATCTGCGCAGGAGTTTACAGTGTTGTTATTGTCATTACTCACCGCGGTGTCGCGGTGCTAGCGATGCAAACAGTGCGGTAGAGAACCGCATTGGCTATCTACGTTAGATGTCGCACTGTACTGTGTACGTGTTTGTATGGAATCGAAGTGGAGAAGAACTGAATTGAACTGAATTAGTTTATTTATAGAATATCAATTTTTAAAATCTTTAAAACTTTTAAAACTACATAGAAAATCTAATCATAAAATAGATCTAACTTGCTCTAACTCTAAGACAAGTCTAGTAACATGGGAGTAACAATAAAGTAACAATAAGAATAAGAGTAAGACTTTGATTATGTAAATAACTTTAACGTTAGATCGAACTTCAAAGTTAAGAAACAAAAGTTATTTATAGAGTAATAGACTAATGTCGAGAACAAAATACGAAGTCAACCACAGTGTTCTCGTATGAAATGATAAGTAAAAAAGAAATTCCTTTAGGCCTAGATCTGTCTAAAAAAAAACAACCTGGAAATATGGTCTTTTTTTAGACTAGTAGTCACCTAGGCCTAGTCAATCTAAGTTGGGTCTAACGTTAAATCTATTCTAGATGTAGATTAGAATCTAACGTTAGAACTGTTGCATCTAGATTTTGGGATCATGGACATATATAGAACCAGCAGTGTTAACTAGAATAACATGATTGTTGGATCTAATGTTCGGTCCAACAGGGTCTAGATTCTAGATTCTTCTTCTCCACTATGATATAAGTACAGGCTACCGTCTGGTGTATTCTCGTACTTTCCTAGACTTTATATCCTTTCTTACTTTGATTTAGTCTGGCTCCCAAATGGGTGAATTGTGTTCGTTCATTCTGTTTAAGTCCAACTGATTTTTCAGACCGATGAAAGAAAAAATCTCCTTAACCCCCCCCCCCCCCAAAAAAAAAAAAAATAAAAAATAAATAAAAATGAATTCACACCAAATTGATTTACTATCTAATAGGTCTACTCTATATTTTTTTTTATTTTTTTTTTGTTTTTGTTTTTACTTTCAGAAGTCAGACAAGCATGAGAGCTCTGTGTCACCTTGCGAATTCCAAAGGTCTCATCTTTACTTGTGAGGATGGAAGAAGATGAAGATGTTGCCTCAGAGGAAGAAGTTACAGGATTTAGGAGAAAATGCTGAAGAGAGTGCAGGAATTGAACGATATTGTGAAGAAATTCTGTTACTGCTGGAATAAAACAGATAGGCCTATGTTTTTATTTCAATTTACATTGTCATTTGCACATGGCATGTCTAAATGGACTCCAAAGTTTCAGATAGTGTGAAACTAAAAACATCTAAGTGTGACACAACTGATACAGTAAACTGACACCAATAATTATATCAAAGCTTTTTGTTGTTGCTTGATATCGAAATCATATTTGAATATCACATCCGCCCCCCCCCCTCCCTGCCCCACAAGCTTTTCTAGACTATGTATAATATGCTTTGTCAAACAGGTGAAGATGATCATCAACAACAACAAAATCCCACCCAAAATCACCCTGCCCGCTGTTTGTTTTTTCCTTCTATCACTTGACTTTGGTAAAAGGTGGAGAATACGTTCAATAAAATACGTGCATGAGGCGAAACTGCAGACATCGCAACGAGAGGGTAGAGTCTGTTAGAGAGGCTACCTATTGGAAGGTAAGATTTAGTCACATATGGAACATCGACTTTTCAAATCTTCATTTTTGTTACAGCTATTACTATTGTGTTTTGTTTTGTTTATTCAGTGTTCTAGAAACATAAGACAAGCTAAATATGCCCCTGAAATGTATACCTCTGCATTGACTGTTAGAGTTGTTCATGTTTCAATCTAATAATCTGTCTATCAATTTTTTTACATTTTTGAAAATCCTAAAAGCGGGCTTACATCCTTTCCTACTTTGAAAATAAAGATAAATTGATGGACCAATTTCAATGTGAACTTCTGACTTTTAAGTAAGATATACCGCTTCATCTTTCCTCTTTTTCATTTTGACTGGAAATTGAGGTAAATCATAATTATACCTCTTTTTCTTCACTTTTTACTAGATCATAGTTGCATGAAGGAAGGAGGAACAGAAGGAAAGAAGATGAAGAAAGCAGCGAAGAAAGAAACGCATGAGATGCATCACCAACCAATTGACAAAATGATGACACTAAAAAGATGCGAAAATTGAGGGGTTTTTTAAAATCACATTACAAGAGATCCATGGATTTTCAAGAAATCAACAGACGCCTCTCATCCTATTGTTATTTGTGAACTGGTTTGGAGGAGGGCTAGTGGTAAAACTTATAATTATGATTATATTGTGTTTCAAAAAAATGATTGTCTTTTGTTCAGAACAATACTAAAACAGTCGTTGATGCGATCATATGATAGAAAATATACAAGGAGAGGAGCATAACAGTTTAATTTCAGGGGCGATTACACATCCCACATGTTGATGTTCAGTGAGTTGGGTACATGTACAGTTAGGACTAATTTGGAGAGATATGAATAATGGCATACAATGCTTGCACCAGGCACGAGAAGAGGGGACAGGAGTCAAATTTTATGAGTGAAATAATTCTTGCTTTGCCACGGTGTGTCCCCCCCCCCCCATGATTTTCCTTGCTTAGCCCACCACTCCCCCAACTATTATATTGATGCTGGTTATACCTGTGATTACAATCATTGTTTGTATTGTAAATATTCATATTGAAATACCAAACTGTATTTTTTTATACCCAAAGAACATGAGGAACTTACTGAATGCCATCTGGAATTTCTGCTACTTCTCTTTCCTGATTCTTTTGCTTGTTGTACATTTGATAAAGGTGACATTCTATCGTTCGTGAAGTTTTATTTATTGCCATAAATAATGTTTACTTATTCATTAAATTGCATTCAAACAGGCCTGCTCTTTGTAATGCTATTCTACGAGATCATTGTTTTCTTAGAATTTGGCTGTGATAACTAGTAATTAAGGATTAAACAAAATTATAACCACTGTCATTATTTTTATAATAATGATGTCTAATATGGTAATCTGTGCATGATTAACCCACTTGTCTGTTATATTTGACACCCACTTAGCCAATAGTAAAGTGTTATATGACACGAGTAATGCTACATCTTTATACATCAACCATATTCTGCTGACAACCTTTTAAGTTGTAGAATTCTCAAAATGCATAATGAAAATTTATTTTGAATTATACATGTATATTCAATATGGCATAGTTCTGGAATCGTATCTTCATCTGTTTTAAAGTTAAATAAAACAAACTGAAATTTGCCAATGAATTCACTAAAAATTATACTGATTCAATCCGAATTCATATAAGCGTACGAGGGGGGGGGGGGGGGGATGTGTTGGCTGCAGCTTCCCTGAGGATTTTGAAAGTGCCGATATTCGGGCAGAATTTTCACTCCGCTCGATCACAAAATTTAGGAAATATTAAGAGTCATCAGCCCCCCCCCCCCCCTCTCGAAAATGTGCCCGTACGCCTATGCCTAAATTCATTGCAAATTCTTGTTACTTCTGATTGGATTAGATTGAGTTGGGATTAACAACACTTGCATTGCGATTTCCACCAAGTTACTATTATATACTCAGGAAAAGTTTGATTTTTTTCAGTCAATTTGTGTGTTACTTCTTTGATCGTTAACTAATAAAATCCATGTGGAATTGCAGACTTTCATTGACAAGACAGTGCCAGTTGGATTTGTAATTCATATATGTTTATACTCGTGAGATTTGTAGTATGTAAAACATGTTGAAATTCTTGGAGTAACATTAATGTGCTGAAAAATAAAGGGATTTATACGTGATATCATATTTCAAAGCAATAAGATAGAGAGAAGTAGTAAGGGTAAAATAAATGATTCAAGAACAGGGGCTGTAGACTTATATATCTAGAAAGTAAGAGAGAGAGAGAAGAAAGGTCGACGTAATGACAAGAGAGAAAGAAGAATAAAGAAATGAATCGTCGGGTAAGCGAAATGGAGAAAGCAAGTTATTTATTCATGAATCAATTAGAATACAAAAATCAGTGAAATGGAGAAAGGGACAGAAGAAAGATTTCCACAGTGTGCAAACATTTTGGAACAAGTTACCATAATTATATTTCTTTTTATTGAGGGAGGGGGGGGGGCACATCCCCAGAATGGTTTAAATTTATTTGTTCCCCCACCACAAAAATAAAAAAGATGAATGCAATGATAATTAATTAACGAATAATAGGCCGTACATTAAAAAAAAGAAATAAATGATTAAAAAGACCCACCCCCCCCCAAAAAAAAAAAAGATGTTTCAAAAATAATTACAAGCATTTCATCTAAAATTTAAAAGATAATAAAAAGCAGGAAGTTGTTTAAGTTTAAAAGTATGGCCTTAAAAAAAAAGAAAGAGAGAGAGACAGAGAGAGTACGTTCTATATTAACCAGAATGCGAGCCACAAATGATTGAGATTAGAAAGTTTAAAACAGACCCTCACAATAAAAAAAAAAAAATGAATAAATAAAGCGAATTTGACTTGCAAAGGATTTCGCGCCACACGCTCCGTTGGGACAAAAGGTCACTTTTTGAACCCATCGCAGCTCTGAGAAGGATCTACGATCACCCTTTGAGCATCCGCTAGGTTGCGATGAGTTTGCGACGAGTGAACCCTTCGCAGCAGCTTTTTGAAATCGAATAGCAGGCTCTTGCGATGGGTTCAAGCCCTAACGAGCGTTAGTGAAGCGTTAGTGAAATCCTCCCCAGGTACCCACTTTCTGCACATGGGTCAAATTTGGCAAATGACTGCTACATTATCGCTAAGACATAGGAAAACAAACAAACAAGAACGTGATGTGATGTTATGTATGCCTATATTAATCATAAGTAAGTTTTATATAGGCTTACCCGTTAGGAGGTCCGTCATATTAATAGCAGTCCCATTAACCAGAATACTCATCTCTGTCCTGTTATCATTCAACTGAAACTCGACCTCATCAAAAATAACAAAATGAACAACACTTTGTTAGGACATTTTTGCAAAAGCATGTAGATAATTATTTTTGTTCAAAAAAATTTAGACTAATATGCAAGGAATTCAAATTACATTTTCCACGAAAATATCTTAACTATCTCTTAAAATATCTGAAAGATATTTATGTTCAAAGAAATTTAGTATTGTTTAAAAAAAAAATCGATGCATTTTATATCGCACTCATATCCATAATAGGCCTACATGGTGCTAAAAGCATCTGTAGATTAGAAAGTATTACAATTATCGTGAATTTAGCCAAGCTGCGCTAGGACGTTGAAAGCAAGGAATCTCTGCCTAGTAGATACCAATTTACTACACCTGGGTTGAGAGCAGCAAATTCTAGAGTAATGCATCACCAAAAGGAAAAAAAGAATGTACCACGGCAGTAACTTGAATCTCCAACTTTTTTTAATCCACAGTCCAGTGACTAATCCGCAAGACCTCAACACCACTGCACCTACCAGCTGACCCGACATTTGCTCCTGCGACAGTTGCTCCGGACTTGATTCCGTCTAAGAAATAGGGTTAGTGATAGAGTTGCGATCGTGATTTAAGCTACGTTTAGGATTGCGTTTGGTATTTGGTCCAGGGGGGAAGTTAAATATTTGGATAGTGTAGGATATTAACTTGTCACCGGAGCACGTGTCGTGCAAGCTACCTACCTTTGTGATACCTTGCGTTGCCGCAAACCCAGTAAGGACGGTTCCATATTCTACAGGTTCACTGCCGTTAAACGCCTTCCCAGTTCTAGATTGCAGTATGAATGGGTCACCATTGCTATAAGCCATTGTCGTGTATTCGCCAAGACCATTGAAAGTGTACTTCCTTCCATCTAGAGTGTTGATATGAGGATCGCCCCAAAACCAACCTGAAAATTTTCAAAGCAGGACGATGATTAAACTTCTTCTTGAAATGATTGAAAATGAATAAAAGCAGTTGCACACTCATTAAAGGGGGGGGGGGGGTGGACTGATGACGTCTAGGTCAATGGTTTTGGTCCATAGTTTTCGATCGTGAGGATGGTTCTCCATCCTCACGGAGACCTTTACAGTCCACGAGACAGACAAAACAAAAGATAAATAAGAAAAATAAGAAATTGTAGTTTTCATGGGTGTCGACTTCAGAATCTAGACCCCACGGAAAAACTGTCAGAAGACCAGCGAGACCAACATTGATTGTTCGCCTCATGGTCTGTTGATCTAGTGGGCTGTTGGTTTCGAGGGCTATAGCATTCCCCACTACTGATTTAAGAAAGATTTATGCTTTTCCGTTTCCGTATCTTGTCAAGATAACTAGCCCTCTCTAAGATCAATTATCGATTAACAATTATGCTACTTAATAATCACTCAAATATTAATACTATGTAAATATTTCTTGTATATCCTTGTCATCAAACGTTGTCTTATTATCATTTACATACAAGTATAAGTTATTTTTGGTAATTTCCTTTGATTTGATCTTACCCCACCATGGTGGTCTGTATCCCCAGCAATGTGACCTTGGACGTCGACTTTCATAAAGGTTACAGAAATTCCTTCCGGCTAGACCACAGCAGTAGTGACGGGGAAAGACATCCCTCTCTAGGGAATTATCATGATGAAAAGAGCAAAAGATCAGGAGAGAGAGAGGGAGAGAGAGAGAGAGAGGGAAATTACAGAGGTAAGAGAAAAAGTGAGAGATAGTGAGGAGAGTTACAATAACAAACTCAGAAAAAATACTTCTGGCAAATACAACCCCCCCCCCAAAAAAAAAAAAAACAACAAAAAACAAAAACAAACAAAAAACAACAAACAAAACCAATTAATGTTACAGAAGATTATAACATGATTCTATAAAATCTCTGTCATGTGATAATGTTATCAATGTGTAATCACAGGTATGTACTCAAACTTACCCAACCACAAGTAATAATAGTAACTGAGATAATAGCGGTAATATCCGTAGTATCGGTAGAATCGAGCATTTGAGGGCATGACTGCTTGGTAGTGACTAGATCTCCAGAGACTTCTGTAGCCTCTGATCAGAGCAGATCGTTCATAAGTACAACGGAATCCACCACCAAAAGAGGGCCACGTAGGCTGATAACACGTCGTACCTATCCTATCTGTTACAGAATGTAGAAAGAAAAAAAAAACAAAAACGGTTGTTTAATCAAATGGTACTATTAAACTAGTAACCTGGAGAAAGGAGCTTACCATGTTAGAAGCAGTGATGGGTTTTCTTTCATTTGTGAAAAATATCCCCCAAACACATATAGAAATAAAGGCCTGAATATACATGTAGAAATAAAAACAAACAGACAAACGAACTCGCACAAGAAAAGGTCCCGATGAGTGGAAAGTTCTAAAAGATTTTGATAAGGGGTACCTGTCCTTGAGCCGACTTGATCAACGGCAGAGTAAGTTTATATTTAACCTACGGAAATAGGTGAATTCAGTAGTCAGAGGAATAAAGCTTTCCTTTGAACAGTAATATCCTTCCTTATAAATGTCGTGGGGGTGCATACCATACTATAGAAGTTCATTTGATAACATGAAAGGGTTTACGGTTTAGTCAATGGGTAATAAACAAACAGACTTGATAAGTAGAGTAAGCATACACGTTCAACATTTGCCCCATTTCCCCAATGATGAATGTCTTTGTGCGGGAGTAAAGAGAGAGAAAAAGAAATAAATGTATTAAAGGCTACAAGTAATATCTGAAAAATAATGCAACGTAGCAGGAAAACAGTGCTGCTTACCAGAATAATAGTTTGGAAGGCCATAACCATAACCATAGCCATAACCGTAGCCATAACCATAGCCATAACCATAGCCGTAGCCATATCCATAACCATAACCGTAACCATAACCGTAGCCGTAGTATGGGTAGTTGCACCGTGTGAACCGGCTATCAATCCTGGCTTGCCACAAGGTGCAGGGACATGGCTGTGTCCACCACCACCACCAAGATGTCCTAGAGAGATCATCCATGTACCAGTCTTGACAGTATCGGCGGGGGTTCACATACCATTCGGGATTGGTGTCAAGACGATATATGTCTCTTCCCTGCAATATGAGGTATACATAGTCTGAAAAGGGTACATTTCAGGAATTTCGCGTCACCATTTTGAATCGGGTGGAGGGGGAGGGGGGGGGGCGAACTTTCCCGACAAGAAGAAGACTGTTTTTAGTCTTCACGGTTTCAAATTTGCCAACAGGAGTTCCTAAAAATTGTCAGGCAAACACAAGACAAACCCACTAGCGATGACTGTATGGAAATGTTTTTCATTCTATTTTAATGTATTGTGAGGAATATACCGGCAAGCTATGAGCAAAAAACAAACAAAACAGAAAAGACAACAAACAGTGTTCTGTGTTTAGAAAAAGAAACTTGGCTAATTGAACTACATTTACCACGTAAAATGACTAAACAGAAAAGATAATGTTTTCAGGTCAGCTTTCTCTCTATTACCAACTGGACCGGATTTTCTTCTTCTCTTTTTGATAACCAAATAAGTTTTAAAGTATACCCTTTAAATCTCATATTCCTCTTTGAATACACTGTAGCCAATTTACCAGATTTTTCCGATATTAGTTCATATAATATCATTGTAAAATAAAATTTAAAACTGAGGAAATTATTGGGAGCTGGCGAAAAGGTAAATATAGCGGCGAATGCCAACAAAACATCGTCAACTTTGTGTGATATCAGATGTTGACTTATTGGCTCTTATATCACGCAAGGGATATAACTCTCCTTAGGTTTCTCCATAATTCACTTTTATTCCAGCCCAGTCTCTTCAATTAATACTGCATGCAACCGTGTAGATATAAGGTACTCGCCTCCTTTTTTTATTCTCTCTGACAATATATTTCATGTTCGTTGTACCATTTATCTTGTTTATACCATTTATGTTGTTTGTACCATTTTATACTGTAAAGGCACTGTAAATGTGAACTACGAAACAATAAACTGAAAATGAAACTAAATGCGCGCTACGTGACTAACCACCTCTCCTATAAATTTGATCGTTATATATTTCAAACATAGGCAAGAAAAGTATTTACTTAACACAATATAACAAACAAGCTAAATCGTTTTAAGCAATACACTAAACACAGCTGATGACTGATCATATTTCTTCATTTAGGTCATGGCATATGTGTAATTGTGACAAAAAACGTTGCTGGAGGAGATGCAGTTTTTAAGATGAGATATGTATTAGAGATAACGACATGTTCAGAGCTTAGATCAAAGCTGATATAAGACGATGGGTCACCTTATAATCCACTGGTCGATTAGAGGGGCCATAAGCGACCCGAGCCCTTTTTAAACCCAATCCGTCCCGCCCCCCTTTTCTCTATTTTAGCTTGTTTAAAATTATTCATAATTTAGCCTTCAACAAAGGATTAGTCATTACCATGAGACCGGTGCTGCCAATTCTGAGGTCTGGGCGATAGCTTGCCACAAGAATAGCATGGTAGTAGCCTTGGTATATGTTCAGTCTATCATGCTTGATGTTGTAACCAATTCTTGCTGGTATTCCCTTGGAGAACGGATTCCAAAGGAGACAACCTTTTTGGTACATGATCAGGACACCGCTTCGTCTACCGTTAGTGAAGATAACTGCCTGGTAGGTATTTGTCTGATCAAAAAAGTGTACAAAATGCAAAAAGGAGTGACACTTCAAAGAAATATGAGTACATCAGTCAGCTGCCGTTATAAATGAAAATACATTCATCTTTTATAGGCGCCTTACTTCTTACTTGTATCAGATAGGAAGACTGATTTTTTATAGAAACTATGAAAGAAGTGTAGAGATTTTTTAGTGCTCAGGAGTGATCTTAGGATTAAGGCAGACTGCAATATATATATATATATATATATATATATATATATATATATATATTTTTTTTTTTTTTTTTTTTTTTTTTAAATAGTGATCGACATTATACATTACGTCCACCCAAAAAGTTAATAGTTGGAAAATTTCAGAATATTTTCCAAAAATTTTCATTCCTGTTGATAGCTTATAGGGTATCTCCTATGCAATAACACCACAAAAAAATCTGACTTGAGTGATCAAAAATCACTTTTGTGGAAGGGTGCAAAATTCACGCTTGACAAGAATTAGTATTTGTCCTGGCTTGTATGAAAGAAGTTAAGAATCGTTTGAAATTGACAGTCGAAAAAAGATTCCCCATTTAGATATTTCAAAATATTTTCAGGAAATGTTCATACCTGTGGAAAACTTGGGGTCTCTTATATCTTTATGATACCAAAATATCTCACAATATTTTACACTTTAGTGAACAAAAGCCATTTTTTTTTGGTGAAAGTCCGCAAAGTCCATACTTGACAAATGTTTGTTTATGTTCTGGTTGGTATCAGCAAACATGAGAGTCATGAAAAGTCTTTAAAATGTTATATTCTGATCTTTAAAAGACAATTTATGAAAGAACAGACTTTGTTCACTGTATGTCCTGATATATCCCATCAAAACTTTATGGCTGAGTGAGCAAGCATGGTAAAATTAAAAGACTCACCAAAAGTAACATTTTGAAACACTCAACAAAGTAGTTAATTGCTCACTCAAGCAAAAAATGTTGATGGGATGTGTAATGACATACTTAGAACAAAGCCTGTTATCTCATAAATTGCCTTTTACTGAGCAGATTATGGAAATTTCTAAGCCTTTTCATAACTCAGCTTGGCTGATACAAGCCAGAGCCAATATCAATTCTTGTCAAGTCTGGATTTTGCACCCTTTCACAAAATTAGCTTTTGCTCACTCAAGCATAGAATATTGGTTGATATTTTGGTGTCATTTGATAGAAGAGACCCTAAGCTATCCACAGGTATGAAAATTTCCTTAGAAAAGTTTTGATTATTTATTTGGGTAGACTTTTTCCAACTGTTGACTTTTTTCTGAGACGCTTTGTCCTATTATCCCATCTAAACGTTATGGTTGAGTAAGCAAGCCAGTTGAAATTAAAAGACTCGCCAAAATTAACATTTTGAAACATTCAACAGAGAAGTTAATTGCTCACTCAGGCATAGAATATTGATGGAATGTGTAAAGATTTTTTATATTTTCATGTTATTTCATAAATTGCCTTTTATTGACCAGAATATGGAAATTTCTAAGCCTTTTCATGACTCAGCATGGCTGATACCAGCCAAAGCCAATATCAATTCTTGTCAAGTGTGGATTTTGCACCCTTTCACAAAATTGGCTTTTGCTCACTTAAGCGTAGAATATTGGTTGTTATTTTGGTGTCATTTGATAGAAGAGACCCTAAGCCAGTGTGGCCAGCGTTAAAAATGGAATTATGCTAGAGAGCAGAGCAAAATTCTGCTAAATCAAAAAAAAAAAAAAAAAAAAAAAAAATCTGCCCCCCCCCCAAAAAGGTTTTTAAGCATTTGTTTGGTGTATTTCCTCAAATATTCCTCTGACGAGCAAAAAAATAAAGGTCAGCAATTTGTGGGGAGTATTTTTACTCAAAATTTCTCTGACGAGCAAAAAAAAAAAAAAAATGAAATAAAATTAAAAAAGGTTATCAGCATTTTTTCTTCGGGGGGGGGGGGGGGCGGTATTTTTACTCAAAAATGCTCTGACAAGCAAAAAACAAAAAACAAAAACCCCAGAATTATGCTAAAATTCTGCTAAATTTTGTCAAATTATGCTAAAAGCGGTCAAAATTCTGCCAGAAAGGAGAATTCTGCTAACTCTGGCAACGTTGCCCTATCCACAGGTATGAAAATTTCCTTAGAATAGTTTGAAATATTTATTTGGGTAGACTTTTTCCAACTGTTAACCTTTTTTCTGGTACGCACTGTACAGCATACATTAATGAATTTATGGGTTTTCAAATAGGGGGAGGGGGTACTTGTACGTTGGATGCCCCCTATGCTGGATACTCCAGTACGTTACCTCCTGTCCAGGAATTGATCCGGGAGGTTGAACATTGACCCATGTGACCTTCAAGATGAAGTTGATCCCATTGATGAACCGGGAGGAATCCAGTCCAGCCGGAAGAGACAAAGCTCCATACAGTCTCTCCTGCACTGCTGTCAGCAGGGACCTTCTATTTCCATATCGCCTGTTAACGTCGTAAACCTACAAAATATAATTTCTTTCTTACAGGATCAGTTTCTGTTACGCTGTCCTTTCTGGTTTACCAGAAAAATACACACACACATACGCATCACGCGCACACACACACACACACACATATTACATATATATATATATATATATATATACACAGAAGAGGTGCCCCGGAGGGGGACAGGGGTCATAGTGCCCCCTCCCACTTTTCTAAATACCCCCAAATGTGCCCTTTGTATTTCTGAAAAATGTCCTCTTTTCTGTGATAAGTGCCCTTTTTACTCCTAAAAGTACCCCTTTTCCTTTCTGATAAGTGGCATTTCGCATTCTAATGAGTGCCTTTTTACTTCTGATAGGTTCCCCATTTCCATTTCTGATGAGTGCCCTTTACACTCTGATAGGTGCCCTCTTTCTTTCTAATAAGGCCCTTTCCCCTTCTTATAAGTTCCCCCTTTTCACTTTTTGAAAGTACCCTCTCAGAATCTTATCAATGCCCCCTTTTCTCTCTACTACGTGCCCTTTGATAAGTGAATTTTTACTTGTGATAGGTGCCCCCTTTTGATTTTAAGTGCCCCTTTCCCCTTCTGTTAAGTGCCCCTTTTCAAATTTGATTAGCACACTCTTTTTACTTCTGATAAGTGCACCTTTTCCTAATACGCGCCCTTTAACCTCTGACACGTGTCCCTTTTCATGTGATAGGCGCCCTTTCCTCTTCTGAGAAGTGCCCCTTTTTATTTATATTTTACACTGTTTCTTACAAGATTCGAGATTCAAGATTCAAGATTCAAGATTCAAGATTAATTTATTTTTTTCGATACCAATTCATAAATCATGAAGTGTTTACATTGGAGAAGAAACTCATCATTCAAACATAACGCAAATGAACATATTGTTTTCTTAAATGAATGTTATAACAGAGAGAGGTGTACACACGTTACAATTGTTTCTTGATTATATAAATCGAAAAGGTAACTAAAGGGAACCAGCAAAGAAGCGGAGCTTGTAAATAGCCCGTTCCCACTTAAAATCATAATTATATACATGATTCAAAAATCTGTTTGCTGTTGTTTTTAACATTATAAAATACGTTAATCAACTTAATAAACACATAAAGGCTCACCTAAATGAAGGAGCAGAGAGGGAGGAACAGGTTGATAGGGGGGAAAGAGATGAAATCAGGGAAGGGAATAGAAGAGGGAAAATAAATTATATTTTAAAAAGAATATATAAAAAGAGCTATATCTAACTTAAAAGAATCGGAGCGGCTTTATGTAGTAGCAGGTACCTATATTACAGGGGCGGCGGAGCATATTCAAAGTGCGGGGGGCACGAACAAAAAAGGGGCAACTTCTACAAAGGGTGAAAACAAGGCGGAAAATACCACTTTGAGACATAAGTATACCGCTCCAATATGATTATTACACTATCGATGATCATTTTCGACACATTAATGTTTCTATCTTACCATGGTTCCAAATAAAAAAATACTTTTCCATTTTGTTTGATGGTCTGATTATTCATCTGCGAGCGAGTGAAGCGAGCGAGCAAAAAAATTAGGGTTGTTTTCTAACGCTGAAGGCTATGGTATTTAATTATACACAGCGATTTCCCTAATATGAGACGAAGATTATATTGTAAATGTGAGTGAGCGTAGCGAGCGAGCTTTGGAAAATGTTTAGAAATTCTTTTTTCCTCTCTCATTCCTTTTATGATTTAGGGGCAATGATTATTATTGTATAATCTAAGGCATTGTGCCCCTCTTGCCGCCGACTCCACTGCCTCACTTTGTGCTGATATCAGTAGGGGAATCTATTACATGTATTAATATGAAGCCTCTCTGATTATTTGGAGCTAGATATATGGCTCTTTTGTGGACTTTTGGGCACAGTCTGTAAGCGACATCTGGATATATAGGTAAAAAGGGGCACTCGGTGTCAAAAGACAAAAGGGGCACTTATCAAAGAGGAGAATGATATCATTAGAAAGGAAAAGGGGCACTGATCAGAATTAAAAGGGGGCACTTAAAAAGGTGAACTTATCGGGGTGAAAAAGGGCACTTATCAGAAGGGAAAATTGCACTGTTAGAACAGAAAATGGGCACTAATCAGACGAAAACAGGGGCACTTATCGGATTTCAAAAGGGGCACTCATGTATGAGGTTAAAAGAATCACTAATCAGAAGGTGAAAAGGGCACTTATTAGAAAGAAGAAAAAGGCACTATACTAAGAAAAAGGGGCACTTATCAGCTATGAAAAGGGGCACTTTTCATGGATATAAAGAGGCACTTTTTGGGGGTACTTGAAAAAGTGGGGGGCACTGTGCCCCCCTGCCCTACCCGCGGGTGCACCCCTCTGCTATATTACACTATAAAAATAACTGTAAAACTACATGTTTTGGGGGCCCTTGAAATTACAAGTTATTGCCGTTATTTTCATTTCTACAGTCTTTTTCCTGTAAAACAACAGAAAGTTTGTTAGTTTACCGGAAATCAGCATATATTTACAATCGCCCGACATATGTCTGGCGTATATATATATATATATATACATATATACACACACACACACACACACACACACATGCGCCAGCGCACACATGAGAAAGTATCCAAGATTCGGACACATTTAAAACTTTTTACAAATGTAATATTTGATCCATGGTTTGTCAGATTAAACAAAAAAAATTATGCAGATAGATGTATACCACGCGGAAAGCAAAATATAGATTACAGATCTAGAAAATCTCCCTCTCCCCCCCCCCCCCCAAAAAAAAAAAAAGTACCCCAAAAGACAAAAAAAAAAAAAAAAAAATCCTGATATATCGCGACCTAAAGATTCTAGTCGGATCGCAACCTCCATTAGCAAATTATGGTCAGATAAATGAGATTCTCACCTCGTAGTAGATCTTCGGGTTACCCCGGTAAAGGTCTACGAGGGCACCGAATACGGCGATGGCTGGATCTCCATAGAACTGATCAAAGAAGCTAAAAGGAGTGGGGTTCATGTATTTGACAAGGGACCAACGGTGTGGATAGTAATATGAAAAATGGATGATTCCCGTGGACGTGATCTATATGGAAAACAGAATACACAATGACATGATGAGAAAAGAAAAATGTCCAGACGTTATGTAAATTCAGAAAACATTGACTTTTTAAGTAAAAATAGTAACGTAATTTCAATCTCTTATGGGAGAGCTGTATTTAAGTGCAAAAGGTATTATTTCAATTATCTTGAAAATCAGTACAGTTATAAACAATGCAACTAAAGATTCCTGTAAATATTGCATATTAGATTATGAGTTTTTGAAGAAAAAAAAAAGGGAAACGAAAAGCTGTATGGAGTAACTGAATAAAGATAAGGTAAAGTACAGTCCAACTTACCATGCACTACATGTCAGTTCATATAGTAAATCATTGTACACACACGCACGCCCACCCCCAAACGCATCGAGACACCCTAACCACCCCAACACCCTGAAAACGCACCCACAAACCGAAATGGCACCCCATACACCGGAACACCTCCTGATTGAAGGAGAATGAAACTCAACAAATATTAGCTGATAATCATGTGGAAAATTGCCAGCCTGTTCAAAATACCTTGAAAATACTGCTATTTGATTACTCGGTAAGGAGAACAATCTCTCTACAGTTTGTAGATTCCTTGCTAGATATTACCCCCAATGGGGCTGCCATTTTGAAAAACTGTGATGTCAGTAGTACATGTCCATTTACCTGTACACAATGGATATGATGTTGCATAATGAATAACTATTGTACAACTAATGCCACCAATGCGTCTCGCACAGGTGATGACTAGAAGCAGTAGTATGTAGGTCTTTGTCAGTTCTTTGAAGAATTGACAAACCTTTGTCTGACAAGGAACAACTTGTGCATGTCAAATCCTGCTTAACATAAGAAACTGCCTCCACCTATGAAACAGCTGAACCAGATATCTTGACACAAATATGTTATATGACAGGATTAAAGTATCTTCATTTGGTACACGACTACAAAAATGGTTTATTATGAGAACATCCAGTGTCATGCATCCACAGGTGATCATGAGTGTCATCGTAGCTAGTATACAGCTCAATGGTTATCTCACAAATAGCACTGCTCTGACATTACTCTGTAAAGAAAATGGCAGCCCCTGTAGGATATGTCTAGCAAGGAAACTGCAACTTTTTGAGACATTGTTCTCCTTAAATAATCAAATAGGAGTAATTTCAAAATATTTGTAATAGGCTGACAATTATCTTCGTGATTATAGACTAATGTTTGTTGACTTTTATTTCCGTTTAACCAAGGTGCATCCTACACACAAAAGCACCCACACACCCAAACCGCACACCACACACCCAAACTAACTTTCACATCCACGCTCACCTACCCACATCCAATGCACCTCCACACATCCAAACGCATCCCACATCCTAACGTAGCCCTACACACCCAAATGCACCACTACACTCAAAAAGTACTCACACACCCCTGCACACCAAAACAGGAAAGAGAGAAGAAGAAAAAAAAAAAAAAAACCCTAAGCGCCCTATCACACGTTCACATCCCCACTCACCAACTTACACTGAACGCACCACACATCCAAAACGCAACACTACACCCAAACGCCCCACTATTGATCATGACTATGCTCCAAAAAGTACATCCTCACCCAAACACAATCCGACATACCATAAAAGTACCCCCTACACACCAAAAAAATCCCGTGCAAGGAAACGCACTTTCACTTCCACACTCATTAACTCGCATAGAAAGCACATTCACCCACACCGCATCCACCATTACATGGATTCTCTCTTTCGCACTTGGCCTAAACCTACCATGTGATATTGAATGCAATGATAACTTACAGTGATGTAGGTGTAGAGCCGACCAGAGCAAATTGGAAACCCCGTGTCCAGTCTTACAGTGGTCCAAGCAAAGTATCTGTATTGAAAGTACCATATTCTCTGGTCCAGCCCCGGGCCGTAGTCAATGTATATGCCCTCTGAACATTTAACAAAATAAATAGATACATATACTCGAAATATTCGTCTGGCCAATCTGGCTTGTCTATGATATGCATACACATGCAGCCCTTCACATTCACAAACACACACACACACGCACGCCACATGATGTAATATAGCCCTGATGACCTGGGTGGAATTCATTCAATGTTTCACTTTTAGAAAAGAATCGTAAAGAGTACTTAACATTATATTACGTTACGAAAGGATATAACAGGCCTCATCTGTATACTACAGTACAATTCACAATGATATCACACAGGAACGTACACAGAACAATTTAGAAATTCTTTTCAAAAGTAGTTTTAAAAATTCTTTTAAAAAACCCAGCATGGTCCTTAGATTGTAAGCGAAAGTGGAAGGGAAAGAGATAGAGAGTGTGTGTGTATGAGAGAGAGAGAGAGAGAGAGAGAGAAAGAGAGATGAGGAGAGTGGTAAAGGGAGAGGAAGACCGAGAGAATCGGTAGTGGCCATTCAAAAGCCTTTTTTTCTCAACAGAACTGGTTCAATATGTTATCATTTTGATTAAAAAAAACAAAAACAAAACCAAACCTTTAAATACAGAATTATTATTGTTTTCCTACACAATCAAACATTTCTAATGATATATTCCATTTCAAGTGAAATTAACTCGATGATTCCAAAAATTGATAATACACAGTTATTCGAGTTTCACCATTTCCTATAACTTCAAGCTTGCTTCTTTAACAATAGTATTTAATGACCAGCAATTGATTTTCTCTTTAACAGGTATAACGCTCACAATAGCAGAATACGCCATTTCCTACAAAGCGTGAGTTTTGATGGTAGCCTGTGTGAAGCGCACACATCTTTAAAATAAAAGGTTTCTTACCATTGCTATGAGGACGAATATCAAAGTAGAAATGTCACATGAGAAAGACTGCTCTAGGAACACCCCCCCCCCCGTTCCTTATGAACAGAAACTTTCTAGAAATTGGGGCCAAATTTTGATACATGATTGAGTAGTCCCATATCAGGCCTCCTGATATTTCTTTTAAGTCAATTGACTGTTTATAATTTTTAGCAAGATGTATTAAATAAGCTACTATTTTGATGGTTCCCAGAAACTTCCAATTCAAAATTACTATTTACATTACAATGAACAATTCCTGATAACGTATAGTCAATTTGCATTTCAATCGATAAACTCAGCACGATATTGAAAAGCATTTGTTGGAGAGCAATGATATTGTCGCATATTCATTTTCTTCGACGGAGCTAATGGAGCGGAGGAATTGTAGCTCGATCGGAGCAAATGTCGACGGAGCAATTGTCGCAGGAGCAGTTGTCGCATATATTCATTTTTATCGACGGCGCAGTTGTCGCGGAGCAATTGTCGCTTGATCGGAGCAAATGTCGACGGAGTAATTGTCGCAGGAGCAATTGTCGCAGGAGCAATAGTCGCAGGAGCAATTGTCGTTGGAGCAATTATCGCGGTAGCAAATGTCGTAGGAGCATTTGTCGCAGGAGCAATTGTCGCCGGAGCAAATGTCATACATTCAATTTTATACATTCTAAATGTATACAATTTTTTTTTTTGACCTCAGAGACCCTTTAAGGATCTCATTCGGCGATTCTTAGTTCAGACAGATATTTAGTCAGCCCCAGTGGATACTGGTGCAGGGGAGGATGATGCTTCTGAATCCTCGGCTGAATCTATTGCTCCTGAGTTAGGCCTTAAGACTCTTGAAACTCAGTTGAAGTTGAAGGAATTAGAACTTCGGACTAAAGAGGTTGAGTTGGAAATGAAGAGTATATATTTGAAGTCTAAAGAATTAGAAATGAGGAATTGAAGTTCTCCAGCGAGGTTTGACGCTTGCCAGAATGTTCGGCTTGTCCCAAGTTTGATGAGGGCAAGGTTGAGGAGTTCTTTCAACATTTTGAAAAGGTTGCAGTAAATTTGGGCTAGGATAGATCTGTCTGGCCGACATTGGTCCAGAGTGCCCTTGTAGGTCGCGCCCAGGAGGTGTATGCCTCGTTATCTGTCCAGCAAAGTGGGAGTTATGAGGAGCTCAAGAGGTCCATTTTAAGAGCCTATGAGTTGGTGCCTGAAGCATACAGGCAGGCATATCGCAATGGCAGGAAGCACGAGGAGGATACTTATGTGGACTTTGTTTGCCGGAAGGTTTGTCATTTTGACCGGTGGCTGACATCAACCGGGGTAGACAGTTTCGACCAGTTGAAGGAACTCATATTGCTAGAGGAGCTGAAACGTTCTGTTTCACCCGATTTGCGGCAGAATGTAAGGTGAAAGATGCCAGGAAAGCGGCAGTGATTCTTGACGAATATGTATTGACCCACAAGGGGTCGAGAGGAATAAATTTCCATTGAAAGGCAGTCAGGGTCTTGGGAAGAAAGGTCCTTCTAGGAAAGGTGAGCCTCAAGACAATTCTGGTCCTGTCAAAAGTGCACAAAAACAGAAACCTGGTCCTGGCCCTTGTTTCTATTGTAAACAAGTTGGGCATAGAATGTCGGAATGCAGTAAGCTCAAGAAAAAGAAAGAGAAGGAAGGTTTTGGTGCTAGGAAGGTGGTTCCTGATGCACTTGCTTTTTTTGCACTTTCAGAGGGAGAGTAATGTGGTGTCTGACGATGACAAACCTTTCGTGTCTGAAGGCTTTGTGAGTTTGGCATGTGGAAGTGAGGAGGTTCCAGTGCGTATTCTTCGTGATACTGGGGCTACTCAGAGTCTCCTTTGTTCTGATGTGTTGCCTTTCTCTGATGACTCATCCGTGCATTCAGATGTATTTGTTAAGGGAATCGGTGGTATAGTTCAGGTGCCTCTGCATGGTGTCAACTTGAAGTCGGATATTGTGTCAGGCGAGGTGGTGGTGGGAATTTCACCTACCCTACCCTACCTGTTGAGGAAGTGTCATCGCTGTTGGGTAATGATATCGCAGGTGAGAAGGTCTCGTCATATCCAGTTAAGAGTATGACTCCTGTGTGTGATGAGAAAACGGAGCAGTTGGTTGAGGAAATGCCAGATGTATTTCCATCTTGTGTTTTGACCAGATCTATGGTTTCAAATCTGGAGGAGAAGAGAAAGTCAGAGCAGTCTTTGGAAAAGACTATTTCAGACGATGATTTCTGCTTGGAAGACAGTGTTTTCTGTCGATTGGATGATGGCAGTGTTTTCTGTCAGATGATGGCAAATCAACTGGAAAGAGTAGTGCAGTTCATCGGGTAGATGAAAGTGAGATAGGATTGAATAAGGATTCCTTGATAGATGCTCAGGGGAAGGATCTTGTGTTGGTAGGAATAAGGGATAGTGCTTTTCTCTGAAGAAGAGGCTGTTAAAGAAAGTGTTTGTTTCTACAAAAAGGGAGATGTGTTGATGTGGAAATGGAAACCAGTAGATGCCTCATTTGAGGAGGATTGAAGAGAAGTTCACCAGGTTGTTGTGCCTAAGGCATTTTGTAAGCAGATCCTTAGTGTTTCACATGAAATTGGTCTTGGTGGGCACCTTGGTGTGAACAAAACTGTGCAAAGAATCTTAAAGCATTTCTTTTGGCCCGGGTTGAGACGTGATGTTTCTGATTTTTGTAGGTCATGTCATGTTTGCCAAATAGTTGGAAAACCGAATCAGAAGATCCCTCCAGCACCTTTGCGACCTATTCCTGCTTTCGATGAGCCATTCTCAACAGTGATTATTGGTTGTGTAGGTCCACTGCCCAAAACCAAGGCTGGACATGAGTATATTCTCACTATGATGTGTGCGGCTACTAGATTTCCGGATGCTGTACCACTTCGGAGAATTACGGCACAGAATGTTAGCAAGGCATTGGTCAAGTTCTTCACCTTGGTGGGTTTGCCGAAAATCATTCAGTCTGATCAGGGCCCGAACTTCACATCAAAGGTTTTCAGACAAGTGATGTCTCAGTTAGGAGTTGAGTGCGTGAATTCGAGTGCCTACCACCCTGAGAGTCAAGGGCCCTTGAACGATTCCATCAAACCCTGAAAAGTATGAAGAGAACATACTGTTTTCAGTGTGAGAAAGAATGGGATGAAGGTCTTCCCCTGCTTTTGTTTGCTGTTCGTGAGTCAGTTCAAGACTCACTAGGCTTCAGTCCTTTCGAGCTCGTCTTTGGCCACTCAGTTCGTGGACCATTAACGATCTTGAAAGAGAAGATGTTTGAGGACGAGAAGTGTGGACTACTTGATTATGTATCAAGGTTCCGAGAAAGATTGATTTGTTCTCGAAAACTTGCCACACAGTATATGAAGGAAGCACAGGTTGACATGAAGAAGGTGTTTGATCGTAAAGCTAAGGAGAGAAGCTTTGAACCTGGTTGGAAGGTGTTAGTCCTGTTGCCTATTCCAGGCAATTGCTTTCAAGCTCGGTACTCTGGTCCGTACCTTGTGGATAAGAAAGTCAGTGATATTAATTACATCATTCGGACTCCTGATCGAAGAAGGCAGAAGCGCCTCTGTCACATCAACATGCTCAAAGAGTATGTAGAACGCAACAGGGTTGGTGTAGGGAAGCCTGTTGCTAGTGTTGTTGTCAGTAGTTGTAGAGATGATGGTGACGACATCAGTGTTCAGAGTGAAGTTGACTTTGAGTTGCCTGAATTAAGGTTGAAAAATTCTGAGGTACTGGCAAATCTGGGTGAAAGGTTGAGTCATCTTTCAGTGAGAGGGAATCATTGGAAAGTCTTATTCATGACCATAGCCACCTGTTTGGTGATGTTCCAGGTAGAACCAGTCTTGTAGAGCATGATGTTGAAGTGGTGGACTCTCCTCCAGTCAAGCAACATCCTTACAGAGCAAATCCTTCAAAGATGGAACTTTTGAGGAAGGAAGTTGAATACATGAAGGTCAATGACATTATTGAACCAAGCAAAAGTCAATGGAGTTCTCCATGTGTGTTGGTACCAAAGAAGGATGGTACGTATAGGTTTTGTACTGACTACAGGGTGTTGAATTCTAAGACTAAGGCAGACTCATACCCCATACCTCGCATTGATGACCTGATAGATCGAATAGGGAGTGCCAAATTTGTGTCAAAGTTTGACCTGCTAAAAGGGTACTGGCAAGTACCCCTATCATATAAGGTCATGCCATTCGGCATGAAGAATGCTCCCGCCACTTTTCAGAGGTTAATCAACGCAGTAACTTCTGGGCTAGAAGGATGTCAGGCCTACCTTGATGATATCGTGGTGTACAGCAATGAGTGGGAAGAGCACTTGCAGCGAATAAGGGCTCTATTCGACCGTCTCTCCAAGGCAAATCTAACTGTTAACCTAAAGAAGACTGAGTTCGCTCATGCACAGGTGTCGTTTCTAGGCCATGTCGTTGGGCTTGGAACTGTGCGTCCACTTGATGCCAAGGTGGAAGCCATCCTGAACTTCCCTGTTCCTGAAAACAAGCGGGCCCTGCGACGCTTCCTGGGGATGTCTGGATTCTACCGAAAATTCTGCAAGAACTTCGCTGATGTTGCAGCACCACTCACCAATATGCTGCGGAAGGATGTGCCATACTCTTGGACTTCAACATGCCAAGTTGCGTTTGAACGACTGAAGTCAACGCTTGCGAGCACACCAGTCTTAGCAGCACCAGATTTTGACAGAGCTTTCATACTTGAAGTAGATGCTAGTGATGTTGGTGCAGGAAGTGTGTTGATCCAGGCGGATGATGCTGGCTTGGAACGCCCAGTGTGCTACATGTCGAAGAAGTTCAACGAAGATGAAGAACAAAAACAGCAGACTTATGAGGTGGTCTCTGATGCTACAGGAGTATGATCTGAACATTGAACACATTCGCGGAAAGGACAATATCATTGCTGACACTCTGTCCCGTGGATAGGTTGTTATTTGTAATGTTAACAAGTAACCAAGTTTATTGTACTTGAAAATGCAAAAATGTGTAAGTTATACTTTTTGCAGGTTTATGTTTTTTGTTGTTGTTGTTTTTTTTTTTTGAGTTGCAGGTAGTCTGGTTCAAAATCATAGACTGTCCAGGCAACAGAGTTTTACACTTGCATGACTCTTTATATAACAGTGCATATTGTATTTCAAATGGTCAAATGTAATGCAATTAGTTGATGTTTTGGTTGGTACAGAAAATTGAGACTAGTAGTGACAAATTTCAGGAAAAAAAATACTGCATTTGTAAATTCTCGTTGGGGGGCTTGTTTAGATTATAGTTAGGATGGAGAAACATGAACTATTGTCACATGAAGGTGAAAAAGAAAATGCACATGTGTATTTGTAAAGAAAATGTAGAGCAAGAATACATAGAATGATCGTGTGTCCCAGAAAAAACGAAACCGAGATTGATCGATGCATAATCATATCTTTATCACAATTATGATTAATAAGTGGCACATATTTGTAAAGCTTAGAGTCTCTTCTTTCCTGCGATACCACTCATATGTTACATATTTCACGCATGAGTGAATAATATCAATGTGAAGTTGGGATGTCAAAAATTCATTTGGCCAACGATGTTTGAATTTTAAAAAGATAATCACATGTCTAAAAAATTCATTTTCCGCCCTTTCGTTTGACACCTTAATCTTGAAAAATGACCAACGGATGACAGAGATAACTAGAATTTAAATATTGATTGCATTTCGATGATCTTTAAAAATCCTTTGTTCCATAACTCCGCATCGGTTTTCCGCATGAATGGATGCGGAGAAAGTCATGGATGGTCTAAAAGCTTTCGAGTAGAAACCAATACTATCCCACCCTCCTCATCCTCATTGCCTATTATTACCACCACCCCCCCCCCCCCCCCCCCCCCCATCATGCCAATCTTTCCCGGAACCTCAAACCCTACACTCCCCCAAGTTCCCCCTCTCTTTTCCTCTCCCACTTTATGTGTGGAGTGTGTGTGTGTGTGTGGGTGTGGTTGTGCGTGTGTGGATGTGTGTTAGAGAGAGAGGATGTTTGTGTATGGTCCAATGATCTTTAGTTAGATTTAAGCAAACACCACTGCATAATCGTTTAACTTGCATGATCAAACCAGCTATCCCTCCCTCACTCATTTCCACTTCCATCCCCTACACCACTCGGAACACTAAAAACTCTTCATCCCTCATGTACACTTCCATTCTCTCCCTCCGTATATTTGTAGGTGTGTGTGAGTGTGTGTGTGGATGTTATGGCTGTTTGTTTATCTAATTAATAAGTCGTAAACTCGGCATACCCGTCAACACTCTCAGTACAAAATAACTTTATTTTCCATGAATGTCATTCATAAATGAAGACCTTCTTCATGATCAATGAGCGTTTATCATTTTGGAGACGTTTTATACTGACCACTCCATTTTGTTGACGATCAACCACGCATGCAGTCTTTTGTCTTCTTTGTTCACTGCTATGGCAGGCAGCGAGTACAAAAGAATTCATTCATTATGGAAATGCAAGCATCACTTTAAACAAACAGAACTTACTCATTCCTGGCTCATTTTTATCCATTGAGGTGTCAAATTAAAGAGAAGAAAATTATCTATTAAGGAGTATTAATTTCATATTGCAATGATAAATATGTTTTCTAATATATTACTTCGAATTCTAGGTATCGTTGTGCAGTGGACTTTTTGGAAGCCCTGTTTCATATTGTTCTCATTCACTCATGCGTGAAGCATGTGTCATAGAAGTAGTACGTGATGAAAGAAGAGGGACTAAGCTTTAAAAATATGTATTGATTATTGATCATAATTATGATTAAAATATTATAATTCATCGATACATCTCGGTTTCGTTTTTTCTGGGACACACTGTATTGTTTGTTTTAGAGGGGTTTTTTTTAATGATGTTTCTTCAGGAGGAGAAAAAGTAGGTAATTTGTACATGTCGTGTACATATATTCAACCAGAGGGAAAAGTTTGTTTAAAAAAAGGGTGCTGATAATAGAGATGATAGAGAGTACTAAGTACTATAGTAAATGTATGAAAATACTTTTTGTATGTAAATTTTTGTATTAGATCTCATGCTTGTCTTCAATTTATCTATTAGTTTAAAAGAAGCAAGTTGTAAATAGCATTATTTGCATTTATGAACAGAAAAGGAAAAGATCATTAACAATATCAGACATTTGTGACACTGTCCGGTTAAGTAATATTGTTATTACCTCAACATATTTCTAGGGTTTATATCTAGGCGTGTGATCTTGAATTATACATGAAGGTGCATTATTTCCTACAGATGAATGAGACAATTATTGAGGTTTTCATATTCACATAGAGAAAATTGTGTGTAGTTGGAAGGTAGAAATTTGATGGTTTTTATTTGTGGCGATGATGTCTATTTTGTTATCGTCAGCTGTTCTGTTAAAGGGAAAGATATACCTATATCACTTCATGCTTTGTATCACTGTGTTTCGCCAGAAAGTTCTTTCATAACTTTCTGTTTAAAGGGGGGAGGTGTGACGCGCCTGCGTGCGCCTCGGGATGAAACTACGGATAATCAAGGTTCGCTATCGAAGACACTGAGACACAACCATGGCCTCCTCACTCGTAATCTTTTTATGGTCTGATTGTGACGGTACTGAGGGTTGTTCTGCTGGTCTTTTGATGTGAATGATTAAGTCAGAGTTGGACGGAATGTTTGATATGTGACAGATGGTGATGATAATGGTGATGACGATGATGATGATGATGTTGTTCATAATGGTGATGATAATGGTGGTGATGATGATGATGGTGATAATGATGATTATGATGATTTTGATGATGGTGATGGTGATAATAATTGTGATGATTATGATGATGTATAATGATGGTGCTGATGATGATGATGATGATATAATAATGGTGATAATGATGATAATGATGATAATGGTGATGATGATATAATAATGGTGATGATGATCATGGTAATGACGAAGATATAATGATGATGGTGATGATTATAATGGTGATGATGATGATAAAATGATGATGGTGATGATTATGATATAATGGTGATGATGATATAATAATGGTGATGATGATGATAATGGTAATGATGATATAATGATGATGATGGTGATGATAATTGTGATGGTAATGGTGAAGATGATAATGGTGATGACGATGATGATGGTGATAATGATGAAAATCATGATTATAATGGTGATGACGATGATGCAGATGATGATGATAATGGTGATGATGATAATGGTGGTGATGGTGATAATTGTGATTATGATGAAGATGTATAATGATGGTGGTGATGATGATTATGATGATAAAATGATGATTTAATAATGGTGATGATAATACAAATGAAGGTAAAATGATGATTCATATAATGAGGGTAATGATGGTGATAATGGTGGTAATGATGGTGATGATTATAATGACGATGATATAATGATGATGGTGATGATAATTATGATATAATGATGATAATAATGATGATAATGGTGATGATATAATAATGGTTATGATGATGATATAATAATAATAATGATGATGATGATGGCGCACGCCCTGACCCAAATGTCTTTCCACAGGCTCCGGTCCACCTGGCTTCAACACAATGAAGTATAGCAAAAAACTACGCGCGGCACATCGGGGTTGTGTGGTATTTAACATCACATAAGGAAAGGAAGAAATCAAAGATCATAGAACAATGACAGTAGGGTAAAACATAGATAGAAAGACAAGCTGACAGAAGGATGGACACAAAGAATAACATAGGGAAAGATAGAAGGAAAAAATGCTTTTCCATAGGTTCTGGCCACGTGAATTCCACACTATATGTGACGCATATTATACCACGCCACATCAGCTTTCCGTAGAATTGTATTGAAGAAAATATCCTAAAATGGCATAAACTGAAATGACTTTCTTTGCTATTAACCTGGCCTTTTTTTCTTTCTTCATATGCCGTATTTGGTATCATAGGAAAGAGCATTTCATGGCCGTCATCCTGCACAGTTTCCGCCCATGCATTACACGTATTGTGTATAATGATGGTGGTGATGATGATTATGATGATAAAATGATGATGATGATGCATGGGCGGAAACTGTGCAGGATCTGTATTATGACCTGACTTAAATCGCGATTTACTGAAAATTTTCTGTGGGACCATATACCGTGTTTGGTATCCCTGAGAATGGAATTTCATTGCCGTCATTTTTAGATGATTGCCATTAGCGCGTCATTAAAAATTAGCATATTATTCAATATTATGTAGTGCAGGTAAATTGAGGTTTTTCCGCAATAACTTTGCGATGACGTCATCAGTTTTTATTAGATTTGGCTGACAGTTGTCATATACATATATACACATACCCATCAAATTCCATAGACGTAGGTTAAAGGTTCGCAAATTTAGAGCAAGTTGAAGTTATTTCAGCGATTCCGTAAATGTCGTGATTTTTACGGGCAATTTTCGCAAGGTCGGTCAGTGATAAGGTATATATATTTTCTTTTATTTGGCTGAAAAGGGTACATCTTGAAGTATGTAAATCCCCCCAAAAGGTACGGATTTACCCAAGCATGACGGAGATACAGCCACAAGAAGATAGTCAGTTTAAAAACTTCAGATGGCTCTCTTTATATCATGCGTGATTATTGATGCAGGAAATTTGGCAGGGATACGTGCGATAATGAGACCAAGACACAGTGTAAAATATGAGACAAAAATGAATTGATATGAGAAAGTTATAGGAATTTTTCATATTAGGGAGTGAATATTTCAAGAAATTTAACGTTTTATCAACATGGCCCATTTCAGACTTAAATTAAGAGGATGAAGATGGAATTTTTTGGAAAATTGTTAAGGTGGTCTGTCACTTGACAGACCACCTCTTAATTTCGTCAGAATTTTCTTTCTTTATTAGGTGGTCTGTCGTAGACAGACCACCTTTTGATTTCGTCAGGATTGCCTTTGTCTTTTTTTTCCCACCACTTTTTTTGTCACTCAATTTTCATCAAATTTCAGTCAGTCATCAGGACTATCAAGGTCAAGTGCCAGAAAAGTCAAATTTCATCATTTACACTTATTGTCACTTATTTTACCACCACTGACTGTGCCAATGTGATGGATGACATCTGATTATGTCGCTAATGTCTCCTTAGAGCAAAGTTTTCAAAAATCGAAAGCAAAAGAAATAGATAAATAATGAGTACCTGAGAATATTCTCACCAAACTAAATGGCGAACATTAATAATGAAATTGAAATCTGCTATATTGAAAATTATGACAAAATCAGGAGATAGACTGTAGTACCTACATCAACTACAGATGCCTTTCTCTTATATCATTTGCTTCCTCTATTATTTTTAGAGAGTAGTTTAATTTTTGTCACGAATCTCGAAACTTCTAATTTGATCTTTGGTGTCAGCATAGTTCCCTGAATATATACCAACTTCTTTATGAGATATAAATTTACCATCACTGCATGTCGCTCCATTATATCCTATAGGGCAAGTACAGCTCACATCTGTCACGTTACAGGTACCGCCATTAACACAAGTAATGGTTCCACAGATATCTGTTGAGAGTTCAGTCATGAATGGTAATGATACGTAAGAAGGTACATTGTTGTGTGAAAAGTCAAATTTCATCATTTACACTTATCGTCACTTATTTTACTGTGCCAATGTGATGACATCTGATTATGTGGTTAATGTCTCCTTAAAGGTCCTATGACACAGAAATCACTTAATTTTGTAAAAACTATTAATTATAATGAATTTTTCATGACAAATACGAATCTGTCGTTTAAATTTTGTGCACGACCTTCAGTTTCCGAGTTATTCTTTGGCAATGAACTTCCCAGGGAACGCCCACTTAAAATTTGCCAGAAAGTCAGCAAATCGAGCTGTCAATCATGTGACGTCAGCATAAGAACGCCAAGCCAGCTCCGATCGCTACGTGCGTACATGCATTGCATATTTGGCTTTCGTACATTCGCGCTGTTGTGATCTTCATCGCAGTTATCTGATTCTGCAGACAATGAGTCAGGATCTGAGTATTCTTCGACAGATTCAGAATCCTCCCATGATGATAGCTCCAACGATGGCGATGGAATTGCTCCGTACAGGTCCGAACCAGAGCCAGAGCTAGAGGCAGAGGCAGCTGGTGAGGAGGAAGACGAAGATGGCGAGGTTGTTGTAGACAATCGGGAAGACAGGCTTGGGAACAATCTCTGGTAGGTTAATTCCGAGTTTTCATTCGTTTCAATACATATATGATTATCATGAATCTTATCATGCTTATTCATTTAAGAAAGGATTTATTTCGACAATTTGACGGCATTGCGTCGCCCCTTTTTGATATTGGATCGGCTGCGCTGCTTAGCGATGACCATGATGACAGCAGTATAGCTTGCCCGCACGTTCCGGTGGGCGGCTTGGGCCTAGCCTCTCGTCACGACGTCATGATCAAGTCACTTGCGTGCTCGCTCGAATTTTCAGAGATCGAGTTTGAGTATGAAATTGAAGTTCAGTAAGGAGGTCTGCTTTAATATTTATTTATTTATTTATTTATTTCTGATCTTTTGTCAGGGTAGCCCATTCACCATTAAGTAGTGGTCTTCCATGGGGCCCTGAATAATAATAAACATATTTACATCAAAATGCATAACGTATATACAGAATAGTTCAAAATAAAAATCCTCAGTAAAATTAGAGAGTGCAAACAAAGCAATAATAGACGTCGCGCAAACGAATACTCATTTGAAAAATAAACAAATATCAGTAAACTAGCTCAACTGTAATGCCAATATGAAAATATTGATTCAGTCGCAAATATGTGCACAAATCATACTAATATTACAGAATAAGCACTGAGTGTATGTTAGACTGAGTTATTCATAAATTACAACTTTGTTTAAACATCCTCTTAAATGAACTGACAGAGGAAGCTGTTCTCATCGAATTATCGAGCTTATTCCATTCAAATGTAGAAGATACAATTGGGCTTCACTTATAACAATCAGTGTGAAATCTGGGCACGCGTAAACATCCACTGTCTCTTTGTCTAGTATGATGCTCATGTACATCGTTAGGATTGATTAAGCCTACCTGAAGGTAAGAAGGTGCTAAGTTATGAACACATTTATATATCATCATAACGCGACTTAGCTCAAACCGTTTGTCTAGTGTCATCCATTTAAGACTAGTGAACAAATCAGCCGACGGTGTGTCATATGTTTTGTTCAGTATTATTCTTGCGGCCCTCTTCTGAATTTTTTGCAGCTTATTTGTATGGGCTTGAAATCTATTCGACCATACAACAGAGCAGTAATCAAATCGTGGCGACACTAGACTGTTATAAAGCAACTTTAAGGACTGTACAGGCAAAAAACACTTTGCTCTCTTTATTATGCCTATGTTTTTCTGGGTAAGTTTACATACGTTTTCAATTTGTTTAGACCATTTCAATTCTTCATCTATCAAAACTCCTAAGCATTTGGTGAATTGAACTCTTTTTATCAAATTACCATTTAATGAAATGGTGAAAGATTAAATTTTCCTGAGATTAGCACGAAAGCCTATTACCGTGACACAAGTTTTTTTCAGTGTTAAGGACGAGACGATTTTCTTTAATTCATGCCAAGACTCCGTTTAACGCCACAGTTAATTTTTCTTCCAAAACTGTTGCATCATTTGCACTGACGGTAAGTGTCGTATCGTCAGCATACATATCGATGATACCTTCAGGAATACATTCAGGTAGACTATTAACATATATTGAAAATAAAAGGGGACCTAGAATTGAACCTTGTGGCACGCCTAACTTGATGGTTGAAGGGTGCGACTTGGCCCCTTTGTATTCAAATAAAGAAAAAAATAAATTCTCCAAGAAGTATTCATATTATAAATGTGTTCAACCATGTTTTGGCCTGTTTTGTAAAGGTCTACTATTGTCACTGATTCTTATTAATAATTTCATCTATTTTCCTTCCTTTGTATGTTCATGCAGTGGTGGATGTGCCCCGATGCCCATCGCAAAGGAGCGCCTCTGCTGCAAGGAGGTTGCGCAGGTTGTGCAGAAGATGGACGAGCACGAGGAACAGCGTGACTGCATCACTCACCATCCTGGATTCACAGCTGTTTGTCTTGATGTCTGGGTCTTGGAGACGGCATACTATTAATACCGGCAGCAGTATGGGGGAGGAGCTCGGAGAAATGCTACATGCTATCATGAGCTATGATTTGTATGAGCATGGTGGTTGTACGTCAATGTTATAAGCAATTTAATAGTACAAGAAAGGAAACCACACTGCATTATGTGTTTTATTGTGCCATTCATTTTTTTTTATTTTTTAAAATCATGAAAATGCATGTGCAGTTGTGGCGTACAAATGAAAATTGTCGTATATGCATTTTTCAATACGAAATTACAAGTAGTTTACAAGAGAGACCTGTAAATTTGGCAGTAACATAATGATTTTAAACTTCATTTTGAAACTTATCAGATCCATTTTCCAGGAATATGAGTTAATAGGACAGTAGAGGATATGTATTTTTCAAAGTTAGTCAAGGCCAGATGCATGTCCACAAGTGTCCACTTCTGTAATAATCAATCTCATAACACACAAATTGTCATTATTTGTGGTTCGCTGCTCCTGTAAATGGTCTTAAATCACGATACGTTTCCTGAAATTATACTTCAGGGAAATGAATTCGAAGAAAGGTAAAAGGTTCTTTTGTCTGTGACGATTCGTAATTACGTAATCAACATTGTCGCGACAAATGAATGTGCTCATTAACATACACATTATCAGGTGGCGGCGGTCATGATGTGATCAAAGAAAGACTCCCATTATTAGTCCATCTGTAGTAAGGTCCGTGATTTAATCAAGAGGGAATGCACAATTAATGCAGAATCAAATGGAGAGAAAGAGCTGGTTACCCCTTGTATAAGATGAAAAATGCTGATTGAATAACTGATGATCCATATGAATAATAGTGGAAGGTGAGACGTGAAACGACCCTGGGCTCCGATTTCATGTTCATTTTGCTGGAAATATTATGGATATGAAGTGATTGCAAACATGGACTAGACAGCAGATACCATTTTACATCACCGGAAGCCATTTCTTGCCAAACTAGCAGTTCTAAGTAAGTTTTATCGACTGATTTATTTGATAGCTCGTCGCATATATACTTTCTACAGCCACGGTCCCATCTACATAAATTGATGTCTTGCTTTTTAGCACTACCAATCTAACCTGTTCAATTTAGTGATCGAAATACCTTGTTAACTATCCACATTACTTCTTCATTTCACCGTGTATTACCCCGTCATTCTGCTATCCACATTCACGTTTCAAGCTACCGTTTTGTTCTACCCGCATTCAATATTCAAGCTACCGTATTACCCTTCTTGCACGACCACTGTGACATTCCTTTTCCAAGCTACCGTGTTACTCCGTTATTGTGCTACCCACATTACTCCTTTTGTACTTAAGATCTGGAAAGCAAGAGGTTTACGTAACACTAAGCCAAGTACAATGTCAAAGCCCAATCTTAGACGAAGGCCACCCACTTCATCAACGAATGATTCATCAGGAGCAGTTAAGTCCGGGTCATCAGCTGACTGTATAGAAATGTCAACTGACACACCCACCGACACACCCACTGACACGCCTCCAGCTACTTCATTTGATCATCTTCTCCAAAGTTCTGAGTTTATGAAGTGCATTGACCGCGTTGTTCAGGCCGCGGTCCAGCAAGCGATGGAGAAAGAAATGCTACGGTTTGTAAGCAACATGGAGAAGCGTGAATCCAGGCTTTCAGACATAATTGAGGAAAAAACTTGGTCGTCTTCATGATTTGGAAATATCAGTTGATTCAAAGCTTCATGAATTCCGTGCTGTGATGGAGTCGATGGAAAAAGTGAAAGATGAAATGAATCGCATTATTCATGAAGTGGATCACTCGAGCAATATTCGCGCCGGAAGAATGTGCGCATTCTTGGTATGCCAGAGTCGCCGAATGAAAAGACCGATCAGATTATTTGTGACCTCGCAAAGAGCATCGGAGTGGATCTTACAGCGAGTGACATCGATAGATCTCACCGCGTATCCCGACGACCTACAGGGCATCAACACACTGAAGGCAGTCAGTCATATGCTGGAGTATCTCGTTCTACTGATTCACGTCCTCGCGCAATCATTAGCGAGCTTTCGATTTCTGCTCCGAACGACGTCTACAACGCGGCTCGTCGGCTCGTCGACTCGTCGCACAGGCCAAGTCCGAAATGGGAACTTTTATCAATGAAATGAAATCTGCTATAAATATTGAAAATTATGACAAATGTCTGGAGATAGACTGTACTATCTGCAGCAACTACTGATACCTGTCTTTATATCAATTACTTGTTTATTGTTTTTAGAGAGTATCTTTTTGCATTTGTGTCATTTCGTGACATTTCAGTCAAGGGTTTGACTCTCGAAACTTCTGATTTGATCTTTGGTGTCAGCATAGTTCCCTGAATATATACCAACTTCTTTATGAGATATTAATTTACCATCACTGCATGTCGCTCCACTATATCCAGAAGGGCAAGTACAGCTCACATCCATCACGTTACAGGTACCGCCATTAACACAAGTAATGGTTCCACAGCTTGCTGTTGCGACTTGAGTCAAACACAATACATAAAAAAAAATTGTTACGTAAAAAGTCAAATTTCATCACTTACACTTATCAACATTTATTTTACTACCACTGACTGTGCCAATACTATGGATGACATCAGATTATGTCGCTAATGTCTCCTTAAAACAAGGTTTTCAAAATTGAAAGCAAGGAGATAGATCGTGAGTACCTAAGAATATTCTGACCCAACTAAATGGCGAACATTAATAATGAAATAGAAATCAGCTATAAATATTGAAAATTACTACAAAATCAGGAGATAGATTGTAGTACCTACAACAGCTTCTGATACCTTTCTCTTATATCAATTGCTTCCTCTATCATTTTAAGAGAGTAGTTTATTTTTTGTAACGAATCTCGAAACTTCTGATTTGATCTTTGGTGTTAGCATAGTTCCCTGAATATATACCAACTTCTTTATGAGATATTAATTTACCATCACTGCATGTCGCTCCATTATATCCTATAGGGCAAGTACAGCTCACATCCATCACGTTACAGGTACCGCCATTGACACAAGTAATGGTTCCACAGATATCTGTTGAAAGTTCAGTCATGAATGGTAATGATACGTAAGAAGGTACATTGTTGTATGAAAAACAAATTTCATCATTTACACTTATCGTCACTTATTTTACCACCACTGTGCCGATGTGATGACATCTGATTATGTCGTTAATTTCTCCTTGAAAAATATAGACAAAAATCGAATGCAAAAAGAATAGATAAATAACGAGTAACTAAGAATATTCTGATTAAACGAAATGGGGAACTTTATCAATGAAATGAAATCTGCTATAAATATTGAAAATTATGACAAATGTCTGGAGATAGACTGTACTATCTGCAGCAAATACCGATACCTGCCTTTATACAAATTACTTGTTTATTGTTTTTAGAGAGTATCTTTTTAAGGTTTTGTCATTTCGTGACATTTCAGTCAAGGGTTTGACTCTCGAAACTTCTGATTTGATCTTTGGTGTCAGCATAGTTCCCTGAATATATACCAACTTCTTTATGAGATATTAATTTACCATCACTGCATGTCGCTCCACTATATCCAGAAGGGCAAGTACAGCTCACATCCATCACGTTACAGGTACCGCCATTAACACAAGTAATGGTTCCACAGCTTGCTGTTGCGACTTGAGTCAAACACAATACATAAAAAAAATTGTTACGTAAAAAGTCAAATTTCATCACTTACACTTATCAACATTTATTTTACTACCACTGACTGTGCCAATACTATGGATGACATCTGATTATGTCGCTGTCTCCTTAAAACAAGGTTTTCAAAATTGAAAGCAAGGAAATAGATAGATCGTGAGTACCTAAGAATATTCTGACCCAACTAAATGGCGAACATTAATAATGACATTGAAATCAGCTATAAATACTGAAAATTACTACAAAATCAGGAAATAGATTGTAGTACCTACAACAGCTTCTGATACCTTTCTCTTATATCAATTGCTTCCTCCATCATTTTAAGAGAGTAGTTTATTTTTTGTAACGAATCTAGAAACTTCTGATTTGATATTTGGTGTTAGCATAGTTCCCTGAATATATACCAACTTCTTTATGAGATATTAATTTACCATCACTGCATGTCGCTCCATTATATCCTATAGGGCAAGTACAGCTCACATCCATCACGTTACAGGTACCGCCATTGACACAAGTAATGGTTCCACAGATATCTGTTGAAAGTTCAGTCATGAATGGTAATGATACGTAAGAAGGTACATTGTTGTATGAAAAACAAATTTCATCATTTACACTTATCGTCACTTATTTTACCACCACTGTGCCGATGTGATGACATCTGATTATGTCGTTATTTTCTCCTTGAAAAATATAGACAAAAATCGAATGCAAAAAGAATAGATAAATAACGAGTAACTAAGAATATTCTGATTAAACGAAATGGGGAACTTTATCATTGAAATGAAATCTGCTATAAATATTGAAAATTATGACAAATGTCTGGAGATAGACTGTACTATCTGCAGCAAATACCGATACCTGCCTTTATACAAATTACTTGTTTATTGTTTTTAGAGAGTATCTTTTTAAGTTTTTGTCATTTCGTGACATTTCAGTCAAGGGTTTGACTCTCGAAACTTCTGATTTGATCTTTGGTGTCAGCATAGTTCCCTGAATATATACCAACTTCTTTATGAGATATTAATTTACCATCACTGCATGTCGCTCCACTATATCCAGAAGGGCAAGTACAGCTCACATCCATCACGTTACAGGTACCGCCATTAACACAAGTAATGGTTCCACAGCTTGCTGTTGCGACTTGAGTCAAACACAATACATAAAAAAAAATTGTTACGTAAAAAGTCAAATTTCATCACTTACACTTATCAACATTTATTTTACTACCACTGACTGTGCCAATCCTATGGATGACATCTGATTATGTCGCTAATGTCTCCTTAAAACAAGGTTTTCAAAATTGAAAGCAAGGAAATAGATAGATCGTGAGTACCTAAGAATATTCTGACCCAACTAAATGGCGAACATTAATAATGAAATTGAAATCAGCTATAAATATTGAAAATTACTACAAAATCAGGAGATAGATTGTAGTACCTACAACAGCTTCTGATACCTTTCTCTTATATCAATTGCTTCCTCTATCATTTTAAGAGAGTAGTTTATTTTTTGTAACGAATCTCGAAACTTCTGATTTGATCTTTGGTGTTAGCATAGTTCCCTGAATATATACCAACTTCTTTATGAGATATTAATTTACCATCACTGCATGTCGCTCCATTATATCCTATAGGGCAAGTACAGCTCACATCCATCACGTTACAGGTACCGCCATTGACACAAGTAATGGTTCCACAGATATCTGTTGAAAGTTCAGTCATGAATGGTAATGATACGTAAGAAGGTACATTGTTGTATGAAAAACAAATTTCATCATTTACACTTATCGTCACTTATTTTACCACCACTGTGCCGATGTGATGACATCTGATTATGTCGTTAATTTCTCCTTGAAAAATATAGACAAAAATCGAATGCAAAAAGAATAGATAAATAACGAGTAACTAAGAATATTCTGATTAAACGAAATGGGGAACTTTATCAATGAAATGAAATCTGCTATAAATATTGAAAATTATGACAAATGTCTGGAGATAGACTGTACTATCTGCAGCAACTACCGATACCTGCCTTTATACAATTACTTGTTTATTGTTTTTAGAGAGTATCTTTTTAAATTTTTGTCATTTCGTGACATTTCAGTCAAGGGTTTGACTCTCGAAACTTCTGATTTGATCTCTGGTGTCAGCATAGTTCCCTGAATATATACCAACTTCTTTATGAGATATTAATTTACCATCACTGCATGTCGCTCCACTATATCCAGAAGGGCAAGTACAGCTCACATCCATCACGTTACAGGTACCGCCATTAACACAAGTAATGGTTCCACAGCTTGCTGTTGCGACTTGAGTCAAACACAATACATAAAAAAAAATTGTTACGTAAAAAGTCAAATTTCATCACTTACACTTATCAACATTTATTTTACTACCACTGACTGTGCCAATCCTATGGATGACATCTGATTATGTCGCTAATGTCTCCTTAAAACAAGGTTTTCAAAATTGAAAGCAAGGAAATAGATAGATCGTGAGTACCTAAGAATATTCTGACCCAACTAAATGGCGAACATTAATAATGAAATTGAAATCAGCTATAAATATTGAAAATTACTACAAAATCAGGAGATAGATTGTAGTACCTACAACAGCTTCTGATACCTTTCTCTTATATCAATTGCTTCCTCTATTATTTTAAGAGAGTAGTTTATTTTTTGTAACGAATCTCGAAACTTCTGATTTGATCTTTGGTGTTAGCATAGTTCCCTGAATATATACCAACTTCTTTATGAGATATTAATTTACCATCACTGCATGTCGCTCCATTATATCCTATAGGGCAAGTACAGCTCACATCCATCACGTTACAGGTACCGCCATTGACACAAGTAATGGTTCCACAGATATCTGTTGAAAGTTCAGTCATGAATGGTAATGATACGTAAGAAGGTACATTGTTGTATGAAAAACAAATTTCATCATTTACACTTATCGTCACTTATTTTACCACCACTGTGCCGATGTGATGACATCTGATTATGTCGTTAATTTCTCCTTGAAAAATATAGACAAAAATCGAATGCAAAAAGAATAGATAAATAACGAGTAACTAAGAATATTCTGATTAAACGAAATGGGGAACTTTATCAATGAAATGAAATCTGCTATAAATATTGAAAATTATGACAAATGTCTGGAGATAGACTGTACTATCTGCAGCAACTACCGATACCTGCCTTTATATCAATTACTTGTTTATTGTTTTTAGAGAGTATCTTTTTAATTTTTGTCATTTCGTGACATTTCAGTCAAGGGTTTGACTCTCGAAACTTCTGATTTGATCTCTGGTGTCAGCATAGTTCCCTGAATATATACCAACTTCTTTATGAGATATTAATTTACCATCACTGCATGTCGCTCCACTATATCCAGAAGGGCAAGTACAGCTCACATCCATCACGTTACAGGTACCGCCATTAACACAAGTAATGGTTCCACAGCTTGCTGTTGCGACTTGAGTCAAACACAATACATAAAAAAAATTGTTACGTAAAAAGTCAAATTTCATCACTTACACTTATCAACATTTATTTTACTACCACTGACTGTGCCAATCCTATGGATGACATCTGATTATGTCGCTAATGTCTCCTTAAAACAAGGTTTTCAAAATTGAAAGCAAGGAAATAGATAGATCGTGAGTACCTAAGAATATTCTGACCCAACTAAATGGCGAACATTAATAATGAAATTGAAATCAGCTATAAATATTGAAAATTACTACAAAATCAGGAGATAGATTGTAGTACCTACAACAGCTTCTGATACCTTTCTCTTATATCAATTGCTTCCTCTATTATTTTAAGAGAGTAGTTTATTTTTTGTAACGAATCTCGAAACTTCTGATTTGATCTTTGGTGTTAGCATAGTTCCCTGAATATATACCAACTTCTTTATGAGATATTAATTTACCATCACTGCATGTCGCTCCATTATATCCTATAGGGCAAGTACAGCTCACATCCATCACGTTACAGGTACCGCCATTGACACAAGTAATGGTTCCACAGATATCTGTTGAAAGTTCAGTCATGAATGGTAATGATACGTAAGAAGGTACATTGTTGTATGAAAAACAAATTTCATCATTTACACTTATCGTCACTTATTTTACCACCACTGTGCCGATGTGATGACATCTGATTATGTCGTTAATTTCTCCTTGAAAAATATAGACAAAAATCGAATGCAAAAAGAATAGATAAATAACGAGTAACTAAGAATATTCTGATTAAACGAAATGGGGAACTTTATCAATGAAATGAAATCTGCTATAAATATTGAAAATTATGACAAATGTCTGGAGATAGACTGTACTATCTGCAGCAACTACCGATACCTGCCTTTATATCAATTACTTGTTTATTGTTTTTAGAGAGTATCTTTTTAAATTTTTGTCATTTCGTGACATTTCAGTCAAGGGTTTGACTCTCGAAACTTCTGATTTGATCTCTGGTGTCAGCATAGTTCCCTGAATATATACCAACTTCTTTATGAGATATTAATTTACCATCACTGCATGTCGCTCCACTATATCCAGAAGGGCAAGTACAGCTCACATCCATCACGTTACAGGTACCGCCATTAACACAAGTAATGGTTCCACAGCTTGCTGTTGCGACTTGAGTCAAACACAATACATAAAAAAACATTGTTACGTAAAAAGTCAAATTTCATCACTTACACTTATCAACATTTATTTTACTACCACTGACTGTGCCAATCCTATGGATGACATCTGATTATGTCGCTAATGTCTCCTTAAAACAAGGTTTTCAAAATTGAAAGCAAGGAAATAGATAGATCGTGAGTACCTAAGAATATTCTGACCCAACTAAATGGCGAACATTAATAATGAAATTGAAATCAGCTATAAATATTGAAAATTACTACAAAATCAGGAGATAGATTGTAGTACCTACAACAGCTTCTGATACCTTTCTCTTATATCAATTGCTTCCTCTATTATTTTAAGAGAGTAGTTTATTTTTTGTAACGAATCTCGAAACTTCTGATTTGATCTTTGGTGTTAGCATAGTTCCCTGAATATATACCAACTTCTTTATGAGATATTAATTTACCATCACTGCATGTCGCTCCATTATATCCTATAGGGCAAGTACAGCTCACATCCATCACGTTACAGGTACCGCCATTGACACAAGTAATGGTTCCACAGATATCTGTTGAAAGTTCAGTCATGAATGGTAATGATACGTAAGAAGGTACATTGTTGTATGAAAAACAAATTTCATCATTTACACTTATCGTCACTTATTTTACCACCACTGTGCCGATGTGATGACATCTGATTATGTCGTTAATTTCTCCTTGAAAAATATAGACAAAAATCGAATGCAAAAAGAATAGATAAATAACGAGTAACTAAGAATATTCTGATTAAACGAAATGGGGAACTTTATCAATGAAATGAAATCTGCTATAAATATTGAAAATTATGACAAATGTCTGGAGATAGACTGTACTATCTGCAGCAACTACTGATACCTGTCTTTATATCAATTACTTGTTTATTGTTTTTAGAGAGTATCTTTTTAAATTTTTGTCATTTCGTGACATTTCAGTCAAGGGTTTGACTCTCGAAACTTCTGATTTGATCTCTGGTGTCAGCATAGTTCCCTGAATATATACCAACTTCTTTATGAGATATTAATTTACCATCACTGCATGTCGCTCCACTATATCCAGAAGGGCAAGTACAGCTCACATCCATCACGTTACAGGTACCGCCATTAACACAAGTAATGGTTCCACAGCTTGCTGTTGCGACTTGAGTCAAACACAATACATAAAAAAACATTGTTACGTAAAAAGTCAAATTTCATCACTTACACTTATCAACATTTATTTTACTACCACTGACTGTGCCAATCCTATGGATGACATCTGATTATGTCGCTAATGTCTCCTTAAAACAAGGTTTTCAAAATTGAAAGCAAGGAAATAGATAGATCGTGAGTACCTAAGAATATTCTGACCCAACTAAATGGCGAACATTAATAATGAAATTGAAATCAGCTATAAATATTGAAAATTACTACAAAATCAGGAGATAGATTGTAGTACCTACAACAGCTTCTGATACCTTTCTCTTATATCAATTGCTTCCTCTATTATTTTAAGAGAGTAGTTTATTTTTTGTAACGAATCTCGAAACTTCTGATTTGATCTTTGGTGTTAGCATAGTTCCCTGAATATATACCAACTTCTTTATGAGATATTAATTTACCATCACTGCATGTCGCTCCATTATATCCTATAGGGCAAGTACAGCTCACATCCATCACGTTACAGGTACCGCCATTGACACAAGTAATGGTTCCACAGATATCTGTTGAAAGTTCAGTCATGAATGGTAATGATACGTAAGAAGGTACATTGTTGTATGAAAAACAAATTTCATCATTTACACTTATCGTCACTTATTTTACCACCACTGTGCCGATGTGATGACATCTGATTATGTCGTTAATTTCTCCTTGAAAAATATAGACAAAAATCGAATGCAAAAAGAATAGATAAATAACGAGTAACTAAGAATATTCTGATTAAACGAAATGGGGAACTTTATCAATGAAATGAAATCTGCTATAAATATTGAAAATTATGACAAATGTCTGGAGATAGACTGTACTATCTGCAGCAACTACTGATACCTGTCTTTATATCAATTACTTGTTTATTGTTTTTAGAGAGTATCTTTTTAATTTTTGTCATTTCGTGACATTTCAGTCAAGGGTTTGACTCTCGAAACTTCTGATTTGATCTCTGGTGTCAGCATAGTTCCCTGAATATATACCAACTTCTTTATGAGATATTAATTTACCATCACTGCATGTCGCTCCACTATATCCAGAAGGGCAAGTACAGCTCACATCCATCACGTTACAGGTACCGCCATTAACACAAGTAATGGTTCCACAGCTTGCTGTTGCGACTTGAGTCAAACACAATACATAAAAAAACATTGTTACGTAAAAAGTCAAATTTCATCACTTACACTTATCAACATTTATTTTACTACCACTGACTGTGCCAATCCTATGGATGACATCTGATTATGTCGCTAATGTCTCCTTAAAACAAGGTTTTCAAAATTGAAAGCAAGGAAATAGATAGATCGTGAGTACCTAAGAATATTCTGACCCAACTAAATGGCGAACATTAATAATGAAATTGAAATCAGCTATAAATATTGAAAATTACTACAAAATCAGGAGATAGATTGTAGTACCTACAACAGCTTCTGATACCTTTCTCTTATATCAATTGCTTCCTCTATTATTTTAAGAGAGTAGTTTATTTTTTGTAACGAATCTCGAAACTTCTGATTTGATCTTTGGTGTTAGCATAGTTCCCTGAATATATACCAACTTCTTTATGAGATATTAATTTACCATCACTGCATGTCGCTCCATTATATCCTATAGGGCAAGTACAGCTCACATCCATCACGTTACAGGTACCGCCATTGACACAAGTAATGGTTCCACAGATATCTGTTGAAAGTTCAGTCATGAATGGTAATGATACGTAAGAAGGTACATTGTTGTATGAAAAACAAATTTCATCATTTACACTTATCGTCACTTATTTTACCACCACTGTGCCGATGTGATGACATCTGATTATGTCGTTAATTTCTCCTTGAAAAATATAGACAAAAATCGAATGCAAAAAGAATAGATAAATAACGAGTAACTAAGAATATTCTGATTAAACGAAATGGGGAACTTTATCAATGAAATGAAATCTGCTATAAATATTGAAAATTATGACAAATGTCTGGAGATAGACTGTACTATCTGCAGCAACTACTGATACCTGTCTTTATATCAATTACTTGTTTATTGTTTTTAGAGAGTATCTTTTTAAATTTTTGTCATTTCGTGACATTTCAGTCAAGGGTTTGACTCTCGAAACTTCTGATTTGATCTCTGGTGTCAGCATAGTTCCCTGAATATATACCAACTTCTTTATGAGATATTAATTTACCATCACTGCATGTCGCTCCACTATATCCAGAAGGGCAAGTACAGCTCACATCCATCACGTTACAGGTACCGCCATTAACACAAGTAATGGTTCCACAGCTTGCTGTTGCGACTTGAGTCAAACACAATACATAAAAAAACATTGTTACGTAAAAAGTCAAATTTCATCACTTACACTTATCAACATTTATTTTACTACCACTGACTGTGCCAATCCTATGGATGACATCTGATTATGTCGCTAATGTCTCCTTAAAACAAGGTTTTCAAAATTGAAAGCAAGGAAATAGATAGATCGTGAGTACCTAAGAATATTCTGACCCAACTAAATGGCGAACATTAATAATGAAATTGAAATCAGCTATAAATATTGAAAATTACTACAAAATCAGGAGATAGATTGTAGTACCTACAACAGCTTCTGATACCTTTCTCTTATATCAATTGCTTCCTCTATTATTTTAAGAGAGTAGTTTATTTTTTGTAACGAATCTCGAAACTTCTGATTTGATCTTTGGTGTTAGCATAGTTCCCTGAATATATACCAACTTCTTTATGAGATATTAATTTACCATCACTGCATGTCGCTCCATTATATCCTATAGGGCAAGTACAGCTCACATCCATCACGTTACAGGTACCGCCATTGACACAAGTAATGGTTCCACAGATATCTGTTGAAAGTTCAGTCATGAATGGTAATGATACGTAAGAAGGTACATTGTTGTATGAAAAACAAATTTCATCATTTACACTTATCGTCACTTATTTTACCACCACTGTGCCGATGTGATGACATCTGATTATGTCGTTAATTTCTCCTTGAAAAATATAGACAAAAATCGAATGCAAAAAGAATAGATAAATAACGAGTAACTAAGAATATTCTGATTAAACGAAATGGGGAACTTTATCAATGAAATGAAATCTGCTATAAATATTGAAAATTATGACAAATGTCTGGAGATAGACTGTACTATCTGCAGCAACTACTGATACCTGTCTTTATATCAATTACTTGTTTATTGTTTTTAGAGAGTATCTTTTTAAATTTTTGTCATTTCGTGACATTTCAGTCAAGGGTTTGACTCTCGAAACTTCTGATTTGATCTCTGGTGTCAGCATAGTTCCCTGAATATATACCAACTTCTTTATGAGATATTAATTTACCATCACTGCATGTCGCTCCACTATATCCAGAAGGGCAAGTACAGCTCACATCCATCACGTTACAGGTACCGCCATTAACACAAGTAATGGTTCCACAGCTTGCTGTTGCGACTTGAGTCAAACACAATACATAAAAAAACATTGTTACGTAAAAAGTCAAATTTCATCACTTACACTTATCAACATTTATTTTACTACCACTGACTGTGCCAATCCTATGGATGACATCTGATTATGTCGCTAATGTCTCCTTAAAACAAGGTTTTCAAAATTGAAAGCAAGGAAATAGATAGATCGTGAGTACCTAAGAATATTCTGACCCAACTAAATGGCGAACATTAATAATGAAATTGAAATCAGCTATAAATATTGAAAATTACTACAAAATCAGGAGATAGATTGTAGTACCTACAACAGCTTCTGATACCTTTCTCTTATATCAATTGCTTCCTCTATTATTTTAAGAGAGTAGTTTATTTTTTGTAACGAATCTCGAAACTTCTGATTTGATCTTTGGTGTTAGCATAGTTCCCTGAATATATACCAACTTCTTTATGAGATATTAATTTACCATCACTGCATGTCGCTCCATTATATCCTATAGGGCAAGTACAGCTCACATCCATCACGTTACAGGTACCGCCATTGACACAAGTAATGGTTCCACAGATATCTGTTGAAAGTTCAGTCATGAATGGTAATGATACGTAAGAAGGTACATTGTTGTATGAAAAACAAATTTCATCATTTACACTTATCGTCACTTATTTTACCACCACTGTGCCGATGTGATGACATCTGATTATGTCGTTAATTTCTCCTTGAAAAATATAGACAAAAATCGAATGCAAAAAGAATAGATAAATAACGAGTAACTAAGAATATTCTGATTAAACGAAATGGGGAACTTTATCAATGAAATGAAATCTGCTATAAATATTGAAAATTATGACAAATGTCTGGAGATAGACTGTACTATCTGCAGCAACTACTGATACCTGTCTTTATATCAATTACTTGTTTATTGTTTTTAGAGAGTATCTTTTTAAATTTTTGTCATTTCGTGACATTTCAGTCAAGGGTTTGACTCTCGAAACTTCTGATTTGATCTCTGGTGTCAGCATAGTTCCCTGAATATATACCAACTTCTTTATGAGATATTAATTTACCATCACTGCATGTCGCTCCACTATATCCAGAAGGGCAAGTACAGCTCACATCCATCACGTTACAGGTACCGCCATTAACACAAGTAATGGTTCCACAGCTTGCTGTTGCGACTTGAGTCAAACACAATACATAAAAAAACATTGTTACGTAAAAAGTCAAATTTCATCACTTACACTTATCAACATTTATTTTACTACCACTGACTGTGCCAATCCTATGGATGACATCTGATTATGTCGCTAATGTCTCCTTAAAACAAGGTTTTCAAAATTGAAAGCAAGGAAATAGATAGATCGTGAGTACCTAAGAATATTCTGACCCAACTAAATGGCGAACATTAATAATGAAATTGAAATCAGCTATAAATATTGAAAATTACTACAAAATCAGGAGATAGATTGTAGTACCTACAACAGCTTCTGATACCTTTCTCTTATATCAATTGCTTCCTCTATTATTTTAAGAGAGTAGTTTATTTTTTGTAACGAATCTCGAAACTTCTGATTTGATCTTTGGTGTTAGCATAGTTCCCTGAATATATACCAACTTCTTTATGAGATATTAATTTACCATCACTGCATGTCGCTCCATTATATCCTATAGGGCAAGTACAGCTCACATCCATCACGTTACAGGTACCGCCATTGACACAAGTAATGGTTCCACAGATATCTGTTGAAAGTTCAGTCATGAATGGTAATGATACGTAAGAAGGTACATTGTTGTATGAAAAACAAATTTCATCATTTACACTTATCGTCACTTATTTTACCACCACTGTGCCGATGTGATGACATCTGATTATGTCGTTAATTTCTCCTTGAAAAATATAGACAAAAATCGAATGCAAAAAGAATAGATAAATAACGAGTAACTAAGAATATTCTGATTAAACGAAATGGGGAACTTTATCAATGAAATGAAATCTGCTATAAATATTGAAAATTATGACAAATGTCTGGAGATAGACTGTACTATCTGCAGCAACTACTGATACCTGTCTTTATATCAATTACTTGTTTATTGTTTTTAGAGAGTATCTTTTTAAATTTTTGTCATTTCGTGACATTTCAGTCAAGGGTTTGACTCTCGAAACTTCTGATTTGATCTCTGGTGTCAGCATAGTTCCCTGAATATATACCAACTTCTTTATGAGATATTAATTTACCATCACTGCATGTCGCTCCACTATATCCAGAAGGGCAAGTACAGCTCACATCCATCACGTTACAGGTACCGCCATTAACACAAGTAATGGTTCCACAGCTTGCTGTTGCGACTTGAGTCAAACACAATACATAAAAAAACATTGTTACGTAAAAAGTCAAATTTCATCACTTACACTTATCAACATTTATTTTACTACCACTGACTGTGCCAATCCTATGGATGACATCTGATTATGTCGCTAATGTCTCCTTAAAACAAGGTTTTCAAAATTGAAAGCAAGGAAATAGATAGATCGTGAGTACCTAAGAATATTCTGACCCAACTAAATGGCGAACATTAATAATGAAATTGAAATCAGCTATAAATATTGAAAATTACTACAAAATCAGGAGATAGATTGTAGTACCTACAACAGCTTCTGATACCTTTCTCTTATATCAATTGCTTCCTCTATTATTTTAAGAGAGTAGTTTATTTTTTGTAACGAATCTCGAAACTTCTGATTTGATCTTTGGTGTTAGCATAGTTCCCTGAATATATACCAACTTCTTTATGAGATATTAATTTACCATCACTGCATGTCGCTCCATTATATCCTATAGGGCAAGTACAGCTCACATCCATCACGTTACAGGTACCGCCATTGACACAAGTAATGGTTCCACAGATATCTGTTGAAAGTTCAGTCATGAATGGTAATGATACGTAAGAAGGTACATTGTTGTATGAAAAACAAATTTCATCATTTACACTTATCGTCACTTATTTTACCACCACTGTGCCGATGTGATGACATCTGATTATGTCGTTAATTTCTCCTTGAAAAATATAGACAAAAATCGAATGCAAAAAGAATAGATAAATAACGAGTAACTAAGAATATTCTGATTAAACGAAATGGGGAACTTTATCAATGAAATGAAATCTGCTATAAATATTGAAAATTATGACAAATGTCTGGAGATAGACTGTACTATCTGCAGCAACTACTGATACCTGTCTTTATATCAATTACTTGTTTATTGTTTTTAGAGAGTATCTTTTTAAATTTTTGTCATTTCGTGACATTTCAGTCAAGGGTTTGACTCTCGAAACTTCTGATTTGATCTCTGGTGTCAGCATAGTTCCCTGAATATATACCAACTTCTTTATGAGATATTAATTTACCATCACTGCATGTCGCTCCACTATATCCAGAAGGGCAAGTACAGCTCACATCCATCACGTTACAGGTACCGCCATTAACACAAGTAATGGTTCCACAGCTTGCTGTTGCGACTTGAGTCAAACACAATACATAAAAAAACATTGTTACGTAAAAAGTCAAATTTCATCACTTACACTTATCAACATTTATTTTACTACCACTGACTGTGCCAATCCTATGGATGACATCTGATTATGTCGCTAATGTCTCCTTAAAACAAGGTTTTCAAAATTGAAAGCAAGGAAATAGATAGATCGTGAGTACCTAAGAATATTCTGACCCAACTAAATGGCGAACATTAATAATGAAATTGAAATCAGCTATAAATATTGAAAATTACTACAAAATCAGGAGATAGATTGTAGTACCTACAACAGCTTCTGATACCTTTCTCTTATATCAATTGCTTCCTCTATTATTTTAAGAGAGTAGTTTATTTTTTGTAACGAATCTCGAAACTTCTGATTTGATCTTTGGTGTTAGCATAGTTCCCTGAATATATACCAACTTCTTTATGAGATATTAATTTACCATCACTGCATGTCGCTCCATTATATCCTATAGGGCAAGTACAGCTCACATCCATCACGTTACAGGTACCGCCATTGACACAAGTAATGGTTCCACAGATATCTGTTGAAAGTTCAGTCATGAATGGTAATGATACGTAAGAAGGTACATTGTTGTATGAAAAACAAATTTCATCATTTACACTTATCGTCACTTATTTTACCACCACTGTGCCGATGTGATGACATCTGATTATGTCGTTAATTTCTCCTTGAAAAATATAGACAAAAATCGAATGCAAAAAGAATAGATAAATAACGAGTAACTAAGAATATTCTGATTAAACGAAATGGGGAACTTTATCAATGAAATGAAATCTGCTATAAATATTGAAAATTATGACAAATGTCTGGAGATAGACTGTACTATCTGCAGCAACTACTGATACCTGTCTTTATATCAATTACTTGTTTATTGTTTTTAGAGAGTATCTTTTTAAATTTTTGTCATTTCGTGACATTTCAGTCAAGGGTTTGACTCTCGAAACTTCTGATTTGATCTCTGGTGTCAGCATAGTTCCCTGAATATATACCAACTTCTTTATGAGATATTAATTTACCATCACTGCATGTCGCTCCACTATATCCAGAAGGGCAAGTACAGCTCACATCCATCACGTTACAGGTACCGCCATTAACACAAGTAATGGTTCCACAGCTTGCTGTTGCGACTTGAGTCAAACACAATACATAAAAAAACATTGTTACGTAAAAAGTCAAATTTCATCACTTACACTTATCAACATTTATTTTACTACCACTGACTGTGCCAATCCTATGGATGACATCTGATTATGTCGCTAATGTCTCCTTAAAACAAGGTTTTCAAAATTGAAAGCAAGGAAATAGATAGATCGTGAGTACCTAAGAATATTCTGACCCAACTAAATGGCGAACATTAATAATGAAATTGAAATCAGCTATAAATATTGAAAATTACTACAAAATCAGGAGATAGATTGTAGTACCTACAACAGCTTCTGATACCTTTCTCTTATATCAATTGCTTCCTCTATTATTTTAAGAGAGTAGTTTATTTTTTGTAACGAATCTCGAAACTTCTGATTTGATCTTTGGTGTTAGCATAGTTCCCTGAATATATACCAACTTCTTTATGAGATATTAATTTACCATCACTGCATGTCGCTCCATTATATCCTATAGGGCAAGTACAGCTCACATCCATCACGTTACAGGTACCGCCATTGACACAAGTAATGGTTCCACAGATATCTGTTGAAAGTTCAGTCATGAATGGTAATGATACGTAAGAAGGTACATTGTTGTATGAAAAACAAATTTCATCATTTACACTTATCGTCACTTATTTTACCACCACTGTGCCGATGTGATGACATCTGATTATGTCGTTAATTTCTCCTTGAAAAATATAGACAAAAATCGAATGCAAAAAGAATAGATAAATAACGAGTAACTAAGAATATTCTGATTAAACGAAATGGGGAACTTTATCAATGAAATGAAATCTGCTATAAATATTGAAAATTATGACAAATGTCTGGAGATAGACTGTACTATCTGCAGCAACTACTGATACCTGTCTTTATATCAATTACTTGTTTATTGTTTTTAGAGAGTATCTTTTTAAATTTTTGTCATTTCGTGACATTTCAGTCAAGGGTTTGACTCTCGAAACTTCTGATTTGATCTCTGGTGTCAGCATAGTTCCCTGAATATATACCAACTTCTTTATGAGATATTAATTTACCATCACTGCATGTCGCTCCACTATATCCAGAAGGGCAAGTACAGCTCACATCCATCACGTTACAGGTACCGCCATTAACACAAGTAATGGTTCCACAGCTTGCTGTTGCGACTTGAGTCAAACACAATACATAAAAAAACATTGTTACGTAAAAAGTCAAATTTCATCACTTACACTTATCAACATTTATTTTACTACCACTGACTGTGCCAATCCTATGGATGACATCTGATTATGTCGCTAATGTCTCCTTAAAACAAGGTTTTCAAAATTGAAAGCAAGGAAATAGATAGATCGTGAGTACCTAAGAATATTCTGACCCAACTAAATGGCGAACATTAATAATGAAATTGAAATCAGCTATAAATATTGAAAATTACTACAAAATCAGGAGATAGATTGTAGTACCTACAACAGCTTCTGATACCTTTCTCTTATATCAATTGCTTCCTCTATTATTTTAAGAGAGTAGTTTATTTTTTGTAACGAATCTCGAAACTTCTGATTTGATCTTTGGTGTTAGCATAGTTCCCTGAATATATACCAACTTCTTTATGAGATATTAATTTACCATCACTGCATGTCGCTCCATTATATCCTATAGGGCAAGTACAGCTCACATCCATCACGTTACAGGTACCGCCATTGACACAAGTAATGGTTCCACAGATATCTGTTGAAAGTTCAGTCATGAATGGTAATGATACGTAAGAAGGTACATTGTTGTATGAAAAACAAATTTCATCATTTACACTTATCGTCACTTATTTTACCACCACTGTGCCGATGTGATGACATCTGATTATGTCGTTAATTTCTCCTTGAAAAATATAGACAAAAATCGAATGCAAAAAGAATAGATAAATAACGAGTAACTAAGAATATTCTGATTAAACGAAATGGGGAACTTTATCAATGAAATGAAATCTGCTATAAATATTGAAAATTATGACAAATGTCTGGAGATAGACTGTACTATCTGCAGCAACTACTGATACCTGTCTTTATATCAATTACTTGTTTATTGTTTTTAGAGAGTATCTTTTTAAATTTTTGTCATTTCGTGACATTTCAGTCAAGGGTTTGACTCTCGAAACTTCTGATTTGATCTCTGGTGTCAGCATAGTTCCCTGAATATATACCAACTTCTTTATGAGATATTAATTTACCATCACTGCATGTCGCTCCACTATATCCAGAAGGGCAAGTACAGCTCACATCCATCACGTTACAGGTACCGCCATTAACACAAGTAATGGTTCCACAGCTTGCTGTTGCGACTTGAGTCAAACACAATACATAAAAAAACATTGTTACGTAAAAAGTCAAATTTCATCACTTACACTTATCAACATTTATTTTACTACCACTGACTGTGCCAATCCTATGGATGACATCTGATTATGTCGCTAATGTCTCCTTAAAACAAGGTTTTCAAAATTGAAAGCAAGGAAATAGATAGATCGTGAGTACCTAAGAATATTCTGACCCAACTAAATGGCGAACATTAATAATGAAATTGAAATCAGCTATAAATATTGAAAATTACTACAAAATCAGGAGATAGATTGTAGTACCTACAACAGCTTCTGATACCTTTCTCTTATATCAATTGCTTCCTCTATTATTTTAAGAGAGTAGTTTATTTTTTGTAACGAATCTCGAAACTTCTGATTTGATCTTTGGTGTTAGCATAGTTCCCTGAATATATACCAACTTCTTTATGAGATATTAATTTACCATCACTGCATGTCGCTCCATTATATCCTATAGGGCAAGTACAGCTCACATCCATCACGTTACAGGTACCGCCATTGACACAAGTAATGGTTCCACAGATATCTGTTGAAAGTTCAGTCATGAATGGTAATGATACGTAAGAAGGTACATTGTTGTATGAAAAACAAATTTCATCATTTACACTTATCGTCACTTATTTTACCACCACTGTGCCGATGTGATGACATCTGATTATGTCGTTAATTTCTCCTTGAAAAATATAGACAAAAATCGAATGCAAAAAGAATAGATAAATAACGAGTAACTAAGAATATTCTGATTAAACGAAATGGGGAACTTTATCAATGAAATGAAATCTGCTATAAATATTGAAAATTATGACAAATGTCTGGAGATAGACTGTACTATCTGCAGCAACTACTGATACCTGTCTTTATATCAATTACTTGTTTATTGTTTTTAGAGAGTATCTTTTTAAATTTTTGTCATTTCGTGACATTTCAGTCAAGGGTTTGACTCTCGAAACTTCTGATTTGATCTCTGGTGTCAGCATAGTTCCCTGAATATATACCAACTTCTTTATGAGATATTAATTTACCATCACTGCATGTCGCTCCACTATATCCAGAAGGGCAAGTACAGCTCACATCCATCACGTTACAGGTACCGCCATTAACACAAGTAATGGTTCCACAGCTTGCTGTTGCGACTTGAGTCAAACACAATACATAAAAAAACATTGTTACGTAAAAAGTCAAATTTCATCACTTACACTTATCAACATTTATTTTACTACCACTGACTGTGCCAATCCTATGGATGACATCTGATTATGTCGCTAATGTCTCCTTAAAACAAGGTTTTCAAAATTGAAAGCAAGGAAATAGATAGATCGTGAGTACCTAAGAATATTCTGACCCAACTAAATGGCGAACATTAATAATGAAATTGAAATCAGCTATAAATATTGAAAATTACTACAAAATCAGGAGATAGATTGTAGTACCTACAACAGCTTCTGATACCTTTCTCTTATATCAATTGCTTCCTCTATTATTTTAAGAGAGTAGTTTATTTTTTGTAACGAATCTCGAAACTTCTGATTTGATCTTTGGTGTTAGCATAGTTCCCTGAATATATACCAACTTCTTTATGAGATATTAATTTACCATCACTGCATGTCGCTCCATTATATCCTATAGGGCAAGTACAGCTCACATCCATCACGTTACAGGTACCGCCATTGACACAAGTAATGGTTCCACAGATATCTGTTGAAAGTTCAGTCATGAATGGTAATGATACGTAAGAAGGTACATTGTTGTATGAAAAACAAATTTCATCATTTACACTTATCGTCACTTATTTTACCACCACTGTGCCGATGTGATGACATCTGATTATGTCGTTAATTTCTCCTTGAAAAATATAGACAAAAATCGAATGCAAAAAGAATAGATAAATAACGAGTAACTAAGAATATTCTGATTAAACGAAATGGGGAACTTTATCAATGAAATGAAATCTGCTATAAATATTGAAAATTATGACAAATGTCTGGAGATAGACTGTACTATCTGCAGCAACTACTGATACCTGTCTTTATATCAATTACTTGTTTATTGTTTTTAGAGAGTATCTTTTTAAATTTTTGTCATTTCGTGACATTTCAGTCAAGGGTTTGACTCTCGAAACTTCTGATTTGATCTCTGGTGTCAGCATAGTTCCCTGAATATATACCAACTTCTTTATGAGATATTAATTTACCATCACTGCATGTCGCTCCACTATATCCAGAAGGGCAAGTACAGCTCACATCCATCACGTTACAGGTACCGCCATTAACACAAGTAATGGTTCCACAGCTTGCTGTTGCGACTTGAGTCAAACACAATACATAAAAAAACATTGTTACGTAAAAAGTCAAATTTCATCACTTACACTTATCAACATTTATTTTACTACCACTGACTGTGCCAATCCTATGGATGACATCTGATTATGTCGCTAATGTCTCCTTAAAACAAGGTTTTCAAAATTGAAAGCAAGGAAATAGATAGATCGTGAGTACCTAAGAATATTCTGACCCAACTAAATGGCGAACATTAATAATGAAATTGAAATCAGCTATAAATATTGAAAATTACTACAAAATCAGGAGATAGATTGTAGTACCTACAACAGCTTCTGATACCTTTCTCTTATATCAATTGCTTCCTCTATTATTTTAAGAGAGTAGTTTATTTTTTGTAACGAATCTCGAAACTTCTGATTTGATCTTTGGTGTTAGCATAGTTCCCTGAATATATACCAACTTCTTTATGAGATATTAATTTACCATCACTGCATGTCGCTCCATTATATCCTATAGGGCAAGTACAGCTCACATCCATCACGTTACAGGTACCGCCATTGACACAAGTAATGGTTCCACAGATATCTGTTGAAAGTTCAGTCATGAATGGTAATGATACGTAAGAAGGTACATTGTTGTATGAAAAACAAATTTCATCATTTACACTTATCGTCACTTATTTTACCACCACTGTGCCGATGTGATGACATCTGATTATGTCGTTAATTTCTCCTTGAAAAATATAGACAAAAATCGAATGCAAAAAGAATAGATAAATAACGAGTAACTAAGAATATTCTGATTAAACGAAATGGGGAACTTTATCAATGAAATGAAATCTGCTATAAATATTGAAAATTATGACAAATGTCTGGAGATAGACTGTACTATCTGCAGCAACTACTGATACCTGTCTTTATATCAATTACTTGTTTATTGTTTTTAGAGAGTATCTTTTTAAATTTTTGTCATTTCGTGACATTTCAGTCAAGGGTTTGACTCTCGAAACTTCTGATTTGATCTCTGGTGTCAGCATAGTTCCCTGAATATATACCAACTTCTTTATGAGATATTAATTTACCATCACTGCATGTCGCTCCACTATATCCAGAAGGGCAAGTACAGCTCACATCCATCACGTTACAGGTACCGCCATTAACACAAGTAATGGTTCCACAGCTTGCTGTTGCGACTTGAGTCAAACACAATACATAAAAAAACATTGTTACGTAAAAAGTCAAATTTCATCACTTACACTTATCAACATTTATTTTACTACCACTGACTGTGCCAATCCTATGGATGACATCTGATTATGTCGCTAATGTCTCCTTAAAACAAGGTTTTCAAAATTGAAAGCAAGGAAATAGATAGATCGTGAGTACCTAAGAATATTCTGACCCAACTAAATGGCGAACATTAATAATGAAATTGAAATCAGCTATAAATATTGAAAATTACTACAAAATCAGGAGATAGATTGTAGTACCTACAACAGCTTCTGATACCTTTCTCTTATATCAATTGCTTCCTCTATTATTTTAAGAGAGTAGTTTATTTTTTGTAACGAATCTCGAAACTTCTGATTTGATCTTTGGTGTTAGCATAGTTCCCTGAATATATACCAACTTCTTTATGAGATATTAATTTACCATCACTGCATGTCGCTCCATTATATCCTATAGGGCAAGTACAGCTCACATCCATCACGTTACAGGTACCGCCATTGACACAAGTAATGGTTCCACAGATATCTGTTGAAAGTTCAGTCATGAATGGTAATGATACGTAAGAAGGTACATTGTTGTATGAAAAACAAATTTCATCATTTACACTTATCGTCACTTATTTTACCACCACTGTGCCGATGTGATGACATCTGATTATGTCGTTAATTTCTCCTTGAAAAATATAGACAAAAATCGAATGCAAAAAGAATAGATAAATAACGAGTAACTAAGAATATTCTGATTAAACGAAATGGGGAACTTTATCAATGAAATGAAATCTGCTATAAATATTGAAAATTATGACAAATGTCTGGAGATAGACTGTACTATCTGCAGCAACTACTGATACCTGTCTTTATATCAATTACTTGTTTATTGTTTTTAGAGAGTATCTTTTTAAATTTTTGTCATTTCGTGACATTTCAGTCAAGGGTTTGACTCTCGAAACTTCTGATTTGATCTCTGGTGTCAGCATAGTTCCCTGAATATATACCAACTTCTTTATGAGATATTAATTTACCATCACTGCATGTCGCTCCACTATATCCAGAAGGGCAAGTACAGCTCACATCCATCACGTTACAGGTACCGCCATTAACACAAGTAATGGTTCCACAGCTTGCTGTTGCGACTTGAGTCAAACACAATACATAAAAAAACATTGTTACGTAAAAAGTCAAATTTCATCACTTACACTTATCAACATTTATTTTACTACCACTGACTGTGCCAATCCTATGGATGACATCTGATTATGTCGCTAATGTCTCCTTAAAACAAGGTTTTCAAAATTGAAAGCAAGGAAATAGATAGATCGTGAGTACCTAAGAATATTCTGACCCAACTAAATGGCGAACATTAATAATGAAATTGAAATCAGCTATAAATATTGAAAATTACTACAAAATCAGGAGATAGATTGTAGTACCTACAACAGCTTCTGATACCTTTCTCTTATATCAATTGCTTCCTCTATTATTTTAAGAGAGTAGTTTATTTTTTGTAACGAATCTCGAAACTTCTGATTTGATCTTTGGTGTTAGCATAGTTCCCTGAATATATACCAACTTCTTTATGAGATATTAATTTACCATCACTGCATGTCGCTCCATTATATCCTATAGGGCAAGTACAGCTCACATCCATCACGTTACAGGTACCGCCATTGACACAAGTAATGGTTCCACAGATATCTGTTGAAAGTTCAGTCATGAATGGTAATGATACGTAAGAAGGTACATTGTTGTATGAAAAACAAATTTCATCATTTACACTTATCGTCACTTATTTTACCACCACTGTGCCGATGTGATGACATCTGATTATGTCGTTAATTTCTCCTTGAAAAATATAGACAAAAATCGAATGCAAAAAGAATAGATAAATAACGAGTAACTAAGAATATTCTGATTAAACGAAATGGGGAACTTTATCAATGAAATGAAATCTGCTATAAATATTGAAAATTATGACAAATGTCTGGAGATAGACTGTACTATCTGCAGCAACTACTGATACCTGTCTTTATATCAATTACTTGTTTATTGTTTTTAGAGAGTATCTTTTTAAATTTTTGTCATTTCGTGACATTTCAGTCAAGGGTTTGACTCTCGAAACTTCTGATTTGATCTCTGGTGTCAGCATAGTTCCCTGAATATATACCAACTTCTTTATGAGATATTAATTTACCATCACTGCATGTCGCTCCACTATATCCAGAAGGGCAAGTACAGCTCACATCCATCACGTTACAGGTACCGCCATTAACACAAGTAATGGTTCCACAGCTTGCTGTTGCGACTTGAGTCAAACACAATACATAAAAAAACATTGTTACGTAAAAAGTCAAATTTCATCACTTACACTTATCAACATTTATTTTACTACCACTGACTGTGCCAATCCTATGGATGACATCTGATTATGTCGCTAATGTCTCCTTAAAACAAGGTTTTCAAAATTGAAAGCAAGGAAATAGATAGATCGTGAGTACCTAAGAATATTCTGACCCAACTAAATGGCGAACATTAATAATGAAATTGAAATCAGCTATAAATATTGAAAATTACTACAAAATCAGGAGATAGATTGTAGTACCTACAACAGCTTCTGATACCTTTCTCTTATATCAATTGCTTCCTCTATTATTTTAAGAGAGTAGTTTATTTTTTGTAACGAATCTCGAAACTTCTGATTTGATCTTTGGTGTTAGCATAGTTCCCTGAATATATACCAACTTCTTTATGAGATATTAATTTACCATCACTGCATGTCGCTCCATTATATCCTATAGGGCAAGTACAGCTCACATCCATCACGTTACAGGTACCGCCATTGACACAAGTAATGGTTCCACAGATATCTGTTGAAAGTTCAGTCATGAATGGTAATGATACGTAAGAAGGTACATTGTTGTATGAAAAACAAATTTCATCATTTACACTTATCGTCACTTATTTTACCACCACTGTGCCGATGTGATGACATCTGATTATGTCGTTAATTTCTCCTTGAAAAATATAGACAAAAATCGAATGCAAAAAGAATAGATAAATAACGAGTAACTAAGAATATTCTGATTAAACGAAATGGGGAACTTTATCAATGAAATGAAATCTGCTATAAATATTGAAAATTATGACAAATGTCTGGAGATAGACTGTACTATCTGCAGCAACTACTGATACCTGTCTTTATATCAATTACTTGTTTATTGTTTTTAGAGAGTATCTTTTTAAATTTTTGTCATTTCGTGACATTTCAGTCAAGGGTTTGACTCTCGAAACTTCTGATTTGATCTCTGGTGTCAGCATAGTTCCCTGAATATATACCAACTTCTTTATGAGATATTAATTTACCATCACTGCATGTCGCTCCACTATATCCAGAAGGGCAAGTACAGCTCACATCCATCACGTTACAGGTACCGCCATTAACACAAGTAATGGTTCCACAGCTTGCTGTTGCGACTTGAGTCAAACACAATACATAAAAAAACATTGTTACGTAAAAAGTCAAATTTCATCACTTACACTTATCAACATTTATTTTACTACCACTGACTGTGCCAATCCTATGGATGACATCTGATTATGTCGCTAATGTCTCCTTAAAACAAGGTTTTCAAAATTGAAAGCAAGGAAATAGATAGATCGTGAGTACCTAAGAATATTCTGACCCAACTAAATGGCGAACATTAATAATGAAATTGAAATCAGCTATAAATATTGAAAATTACTACAAAATCAGGAGATAGATTGTAGTACCTACAACAGCTTCTGATACCTTTCTCTTATATCAATTGCTTCCTCTATTATTTTAAGAGAGTAGTTTATTTTTTGTAACGAATCTCGAAACTTCTGATTTGATCTTTGGTGTTAGCATAGTTCCCTGAATATATACCAACTTCTTTATGAGATATTAATTTACCATCACTGCATGTCGCTCCATTATATCCTATAGGGCAAGTACAGCTCACATCCATCACGTTACAGGTACCGCCATTGACACAAGTAATGGTTCCACAGATATCTGTTGAAAGTTCAGTCATGAATGGTAATGATACGTAAGAAGGTACATTGTTGTATGAAAAACAAATTTCATCATTTACACTTATCGTCACTTATTTTACCACCACTGTGCCGATGTGATGACATCTGATTATGTCGTTAATTTCTCCTTGAAAAATATAGACAAAAATCGAATGCAAAAAGAATAGATAAATAACGAGTAACTAAGAATATTCTGATTAAACGAAATGGGGAACTTTATCAATGAAATGAAATCTGCTATAAATATTGAAAATTATGACAAATGTCTGGAGATAGACTGTACTATCTGCAGCAACTACTGATACCTGTCTTTATATCAATTACTTGTTTATTGTTTTTAGAGAGTATCTTTTTAAATTTTTGTCATTTCGTGACATTTCAGTCAAGGGTTTGACTCTCGAAACTTCTGATTTGATCTCTGGTGTCAGCATAGTTCCCTGAATATATACCAACTTCTTTATGAGATATTAATTTACCATCACTGCATGTCGCTCCACTATATCCAGAAGGGCAAGTACAGCTCACATCCATCACGTTACAGGTACCGCCATTAACACAAGTAATGGTTCCACAGCTTGCTGTTGCGACTTGAGTCAAACACAATACATAAAAAAACATTGTTACGTAAAAAGTCAAATTTCATCACTTACACTTATCAACATTTATTTTACTACCACTGACTGTGCCAATCCTATGGATGACATCTGATTATGTCGCTAATGTCTCCTTAAAACAAGGTTTTCAAAATTGAAAGCAAGGAAATAGATAGATCGTGAGTACCTAAGAATATTCTGACCCAACTAAATGGCGAACATTAATAATGAAATTGAAATCAGCTATAAATATTGAAAATTACTACAAAATCAGGAGATAGATTGTAGTACCTACAACAGCTTCTGATACCTTTCTCTTATATCAATTGCTTCCTCTATTATTTTAAGAGAGTAGTTTATTTTTTGTAACGAATCTCGAAACTTCTGATTTGATCTTTGGTGTTAGCATAGTTCCCTGAATATATACCAACTTCTTTATGAGATATTAATTTACCATCACTGCATGTCGCTCCATTATATCCTATAGGGCAAGTACAGCTCACATCCATCACGTTACAGGTACCGCCATTGACACAAGTAATGGTTCCACAGATATCTGTTGAAAGTTCAGTCATGAATGGTAATGATACGTAAGAAGGTACATTGTTGTATGAAAAACAAATTTCATCATTTACACTTATCGTCACTTATTTTACCACCACTGTGCCGATGTGATGACATCTGATTATGTCGTTAATTTCTCCTTGAAAAATATAGACAAAAATCGAATGCAAAAAGAATAGATAAATAACGAGTAACTAAGAATATTCTGATTAAACGAAATGGGGAACTTTATCAATGAAATGAAATCTGCTATAAATATTGAAAATTATGACAAATGTCTGGAGATAGACTGTACTATCTGCAGCAACTACTGATACCTGTCTTTATATCAATTACTTGTTTATTGTTTTTAGAGAGTATCTTTTTAAATTTTTGTCATTTCGTGACATTTCAGTCAAGGGTTTGACTCTCGAAACTTCTGATTTGATCTCTGGTGTCAGCATAGTTCCCTGAATATATACCAACTTCTTTATGAGATATTAATTTACCATCACTGCATGTCGCTCCACTATATCCAGAAGGGCAAGTACAGCTCACATCCATCACGTTACAGGTACCGCCATTAACACAAGTAATGGTTCCACAGCTTGCTGTTGCGACTTGAGTCAAACACAATACATAAAAAAACATTGTTACGTAAAAAGTCAAATTTCATCACTTACACTTATCAACATTTATTTTACTACCACTGACTGTGCCAATCCTATGGATGACATCTGATTATGTCGCTAATGTCTCCTTAAAACAAGGTTTTCAAAATTGAAAGCAAGGAAATAGATAGATCGTGAGTACCTAAGAATATTCTGACCCAACTAAATGGCGAACATTAATAATGAAATTGAAATCAGCTATAAATATTGAAAATTACTACAAAATCAGGAGATAGATTGTAGTACCTACAACAGCTTCTGATACCTTTCTCTTATATCAATTGCTTCCTCTATTATTTTAAGAGAGTAGTTTATTTTTTGTAACGAATCTCGAAACTTCTGATTTGATCTTTGGTGTTAGCATAGTTCCCTGAATATATACCAACTTCTTTATGAGATATTAATTTACCATCACTGCATGTCGCTCCATTATATCCTATAGGGCAAGTACAGCTCACATCCATCACGTTACAGGTACCGCCATTGACACAAGTAATGGTTCCACAGATATCTGTTGAAAGTTCAGTCATGAATGGTAATGATACGTAAGAAGGTACATTGTTGTATGAAAAACAAATTTCATCATTTACACTTATCGTCACTTATTTTACCACCACTGTGCCGATGTGATGACATCTGATTATGTCGTTAATTTCTCCTTGAAAAATATAGACAAAAATCGAATGCAAAAAGAATAGATAAATAACGAGTAACTAAGAATATTCTGATTAAACGAAATGGGGAACTTTATCAATGAAATGAAATCTGCTATAAATATTGAAAATTATGACAAATGTCTGGAGATAGACTGTACTATCTGCAGCAACTACTGATACCTGTCTTTATATCAATTACTTGTTTATTGTTTTTAGAGAGTATCTTTTTAAATTTTTGTCATTTCGTGACATTTCAGTCAAGGGTTTGACTCTCGAAACTTCTGATTTGATCTCTGGTGTCAGCATAGTTCCCTGAATATATACCAACTTCTTTATGAGATATTAATTTACCATCACTGCATGTCGCTCCACTATATCCAGAAGGGCAAGTACAGCTCACATCCATCACGTTACAGGTACCGCCATTAACACAAGTAATGGTTCCACAGCTTGCTGTTGCGACTTGAGTCAAACACAATACATAAAAAAACATTGTTACGTAAAAAGTCAAATTTCATCACTTACACTTATCAACATTTATTTTACTACCACTGACTGTGCCAATCCTATGGATGACATCTGATTATGTCGCTAATGTCTCCTTAAAACAAGGTTTTCAAAATTGAAAGCAAGGAAATAGATAGATCGTGAGTACCTAAGAATATTCTGACCCAACTAAATGGCGAACATTAATAATGAAATTGAAATCAGCTATAAATATTGAAAATTACTACAAAATCAGGAGATAGATTGTAGTACCTACAACAGCTTCTGATACCTTTCTCTTATATCAATTGCTTCCTCTATTATTTTAAGAGAGTAGTTTATTTTTTGTAACGAATCTCGAAACTTCTGATTTGATCTTTGGTGTTAGCATAGTTCCCTGAATATATACCAACTTCTTTATGAGATATTAATTTACCATCACTGCATGTCGCTCCATTATATCCTATAGGGCAAGTACAGCTCACATCCATCACGTTACAGGTACCGCCATTGACACAAGTAATGGTTCCACAGATATCTGTTGAAAGTTCAGTCATGAATGGTAATGATACGTAAGAAGGTACATTGTTGTATGAAAAACAAATTTCATCATTTACACTTATCGTCACTTATTTTACCACCACTGTGCCGATGTGATGACATCTGATTATGTCGTTAATTTCTCCTTGAAAAATATAGACAAAAATCGAATGCAAAAAGAATAGATAAATAACGAGTAACTAAGAATATTCTGATTAAACGAAATGGGGAACTTTATCAATGAAATGAAATCTGCTATAAATATTGAAAATTATGACAAATGTCTGGAGATAGACTGTACTATCTGCAGCAACTACTGATACCTGTCTTTATATCAATTACTTGTTTATTGTTTTTAGAGAGTATCTTTTTAAATTTTTGTCATTTCGTGACATTTCAGTCAAGGGTTTGACTCTCGAAACTTCTGATTTGATCTCTGGTGTCAGCATAGTTCCCTGAATATATACCAACTTCTTTATGAGATATTAATTTACCATCACTGCATGTCGCTCCACTATATCCAGAAGGGCAAGTACAGCTCACATCCATCACGTTACAGGTACCGCCATTAACACAAGTAATGGTTCCACAGCTTGCTGTTGCGACTTGAGTCAAACACAATACATAAAAAAACATTGTTACGTAAAAAGTCAAATTTCATCACTTACACTTATCAACATTTATTTTACTACCACTGACTGTGCCAATCCTATGGATGACATCTGATTATGTCGCTAATGTCTCCTTAAAACAAGGTTTTCAAAATTGAAAGCAAGGAAATAGATAGATCGTGAGTACCTAAGAATATTCTGACCCAACTAAATGGCGAACATTAATAATGAAATTGAAATCAGCTATAAATATTGAAAATTACTACAAAATCAGGAGATAGATTGTAGTACCTACAACAGCTTCTGATACCTTTCTCTTATATCAATTGCTTCCTCTATTATTTTAAGAGAGTAGTTTATTTTTTGTAACGAATCTCGAAACTTCTGATTTGATCTTTGGTGTTAGCATAGTTCCCTGAATATATACCAACTTCTTTATGAGATATTAATTTACCATCACTGCATGTCGCTCCATTATATCCTATAGGGCAAGTACAGCTCACATCCATCACGTTACAGGTACCGCCATTGACACAAGTAATGGTTCCACAGATATCTGTTGAAAGTTCAGTCATGAATGGTAATGATACGTAAGAAGGTACATTGTTGTATGAAAAACAAATTTCATCATTTACACTTATCGTCACTTATTTTACCACCACTGTGCCGATGTGATGACATCTGATTATGTCGTTAATTTCTCCTTGAAAAATATAGACAAAAATCGAATGCAAAAAGAATAGATAAATAACGAGTAACTAAGAATATTCTGATTAAACGAAATGGGGAACTTTATCAATGAAATGAAATCTGCTATAAATATTGAAAATTATGACAAATGTCTGGAGATAGACTGTACTATCTGCAGCAACTACTGATACCTGTCTTTATATCAATTACTTGTTTATTGTTTTTAGAGAGTATCTTTTTAAATTTTTGTCATTTCGTGACATTTCAGTCAAGGGTTTGACTCTCGAAACTTCTGATTTGATCTCTGGTGTCAGCATAGTTCCCTGAATATATACCAACTTCTTTATGAGATATTAATTTACCATCACTGCATGTCGCTCCACTATATCCAGAAGGGCAAGTACAGCTCACATCCATCACGTTACAGGTACCGCCATTAACACAAGTAATGGTTCCACAGCTTGCTGTTGCGACTTGAGTCAAACACAATACATAAAAAAACATTGTTACGTAAAAAGTCAAATTTCATCACTTACACTTATCAACATTTATTTTACTACCACTGACTGTGCCAATCCTATGGATGACATCTGATTATGTCGCTAATGTCTCCTTAAAACAAGGTTTTCAAAATTGAAAGCAAGGAAATAGATAGATCGTGAGTACCTAAGAATATTCTGACCCAACTAAATGGCGAACATTAATAATGAAATTGAAATCAGCTATAAATATTGAAAATTACTACAAAATCAGGAGATAGATTGTAGTACCTACAACAGCTTCTGATACCTTTCTCTTATATCAATTGCTTCCTCTATTATTTTAAGAGAGTAGTTTATTTTTTGTAACGAATCTCGAAACTTCTGATTTGATCTTTGGTGTTAGCATAGTTCCCTGAATATATACCAACTTCTTTATGAGATATTAATTTACCATCACTGCATGTCGCTCCATTATATCCTATAGGGCAAGTACAGCTCACATCCATCACGTTACAGGTACCGCCATTGACACAAGTAATGGTTCCACAGATATCTGTTGAAAGTTCAGTCATGAATGGTAATGATACGTAAGAAGGTACATTGTTGTATGAAAAACAAATTTCATCATTTACACTTATCGTCACTTATTTTACCACCACTGTGCCGATGTGATGACATCTGATTATGTCGTTAATTTCTCCTTGAAAAATATAGACAAAAATCGAATGCAAAAAGAATAGATAAATAACGAGTAACTAAGAATATTCTGATTAAACGAAATGGGGAACTTTATCAATGAAATGAAATCTGCTATAAATATTGAAAATTATGACAAATGTCTGGAGATAGACTGTACTATCTGCAGCAACTACTGATACCTGTCTTTATATCAATTACTTGTTTATTGTTTTTAGAGAGTATCTTTTTAAATTTTTGTCATTTCGTGACATTTCAGTCAAGGGTTTGACTCTCGAAACTTCTGATTTGATCTCTGGTGTCAGCATAGTTCCCTGAATATATACCAACTTCTTTATGAGATATTAATTTACCATCACTGCATGTCGCTCCACTATATCCAGAAGGGCAAGTACAGCTCACATCCATCACGTTACAGGTACCGCCATTAACACAAGTAATGGTTCCACAGCTTGCTGTTGCGACTTGAGTCAAACACAATACATAAAAAAACATTGTTACGTAAAAAGTCAAATTTCATCACTTACACTTATCAACATTTATTTTACTACCACTGACTGTGCCAATCCTATGGATGACATCTGATTATGTCGCTAATGTCTCCTTAAAACAAGGTTTTCAAAATTGAAAGCAAGGAAATAGATAGATCGTGAGTACCTAAGAATATTCTGACCCAACTAAATGGCGAACATTAATAATGAAATTGAAATCAGCTATAAATATTGAAAATTACTACAAAATCAGGAGATAGATTGTAGTACCTACAACAGCTTCTGATACCTTTCTCTTATATCAATTGCTTCCTCTATTATTTTAAGAGAGTAGTTTATTTTTTGTAACGAATCTCGAAACTTCTGATTTGATCTTTGGTGTTAGCATAGTTCCCTGAATATATACCAACTTCTTTATGAGATATTAATTTACCATCACTGCATGTCGCTCCATTATATCCTATAGGGCAAGTACAGCTCACATCCATCACGTTACAGGTACCGCCATTGACACAAGTAATGGTTCCACAGATATCTGTTGAAAGTTCAGTCATGAATGGTAATGATACGTAAGAAGGTACATTGTTGTATGAAAAACAAATTTCATCATTTACACTTATCGTCACTTATTTTACCACCACTGTGCCGATGTGATGACATCTGATTATGTCGTTAATTTCTCCTTGAAAAATATAGACAAAAATCGAATGCAAAAAGAATAGATAAATAACGAGTAACTAAGAATATTCTGATTAAACGAAATGGGGAACTTTATCAATGAAATGAAATCTGCTATAAATATTGAAAATTATGACAAATGTCTGGAGATAGACTGTACTATCTGCAGCAACTACTGATACCTGTCTTTATATCAATTACTTGTTTATTGTTTTTAGAGAGTATCTTTTTAAATTTTTGTCATTTCGTGACATTTCAGTCAAGGGTTTGACTCTCGAAACTTCTGATTTGATCTCTGGTGTCAGCATAGTTCCCTGAATATATACCAACTTCTTTATGAGATATTAATTTACCATCACTGCATGTCGCTCCACTATATCCAGAAGGGCAAGTACAGCTCACATCCATCACGTTACAGGTACCGCCATTAACACAAGTAATGGTTCCACAGCTTGCTGTTGCGACTTGAGTCAAACACAATACATAAAAAAACATTGTTACGTAAAAAGTCAAATTTCATCACTTACACTTATCAACATTTATTTTACTACCACTGACTGTGCCAATCCTATGGATGACATCTGATTATGTCGCTAATGTCTCCTTAAAACAAGGTTTTCAAAATTGAAAGCAAGGAAATAGATAGATCGTGAGTACCTAAGAATATTCTGACCCAACTAAATGGCGAACATTAATAATGAAATTGAAATCAGCTATAAATATTGAAAATTACTACAAAATCAGGAGATAGATTGTAGTACCTACAACAGCTTCTGATACCTTTCTCTTATATCAATTGCTTCCTCTATTATTTTAAGAGAGTAGTTTATTTTTTGTAACGAATCTCGAAACTTCTGATTTGATCTTTGGTGTTAGCATAGTTCCCTGAATATATACCAACTTCTTTATGAGATATTAATTTACCATCACTGCATGTCGCTCCATTATATCCTATAGGGCAAGTACAGCTCACATCCATCACGTTACAGGTACCGCCATTGACACAAGTAATGGTTCCACAGATATCTGTTGAAAGTTCAGTCATGAATGGTAATGATACGTAAGAAGGTACATTGTTGTATGAAAAACAAATTTCATCATTTACACTTATCGTCACTTATTTTACCACCACTGTGCCGATGTGATGACATCTGATTATGTCGTTAATTTCTCCTTGAAAAATATAGACAAAAATCGAATGCAAAAAGAATAGATAAATAACGAGTAACTAAGAATATTCTGATTAAACGAAATGGGGAACTTTATCAATGAAATGAAATCTGCTATAAATATTGAAAATTATGACAAATGTCTGGAGATAGACTGTACTATCTGCAGCAACTACTGATACCTGTCTTTATATCAATTACTTGTTTATTGTTTTTAGAGAGTATCTTTTTAAATTTTTGTCATTTCGTGACATTTCAGTCAAGGGTTTGACTCTCGAAACTTCTGATTTGATCTCTGGTGTCAGCATAGTTCCCTGAATATATACCAACTTCTTTATGAGATATTAATTTACCATCACTGCATGTCGCTCCACTATATCCAGAAGGGCAAGTACAGCTCACATCCATCACGTTACAGGTACCGCCATTAACACAAGTAATGGTTCCACAGCTTGCTGTTGCGACTTGAGTCAAACACAATACATAAAAAAACATTGTTACGTAAAAAGTCAAATTTCATCACTTACACTTATCAACATTTATTTTACTACCACTGACTGTGCCAATCCTATGGATGACATCTGATTATGTCGCTAATGTCTCCTTAAAACAAGGTTTTCAAAATTGAAAGCAAGGAAATAGATAGATCGTGAGTACCTAAGAATATTCTGACCCAACTAAATGGCGAACATTAATAATGAAATTGAAATCAGCTATAAATATTGAAAATTACTACAAAATCAGGAGATAGATTGTAGTACCTACAACAGCTTCTGATACCTTTCTCTTATATCAATTGCTTCCTCTATTATTTTAAGAGAGTAGTTTATTTTTTGTAACGAATCTCGAAACTTCTGATTTGATCTTTGGTGTTAGCATAGTTCCCTGAATATATACCAACTTCTTTATGAGATATTAATTTACCATCACTGCATGTCGCTCCATTATATCCTATAGGGCAAGTACAGCTCACATCCATCACGTTACAGGTACCGCCATTGACACAAGTAATGGTTCCACAGATATCTGTTGAAAGTTCAGTCATGAATGGTAATGATACGTAAGAAGGTACATTGTTGTATGAAAAACAAATTTCATCATTTACACTTATCGTCACTTATTTTACCACCACTGTGCCGATGTGATGACATCTGATTATGTCGTTAATTTCTCCTTGAAAAATATAGACAAAAATCGAATGCAAAAAGAATAGATAAATAACGAGTAACTAAGAATATTCTGATTAAACGAAATGGGGAACTTTATCAATGAAATGAAATCTGCTATAAATATTGAAAATTATGACAAATGTCTGGAGATAGACTGTACTATCTGCAGCAACTACTGATACCTGTCTTTATATCAATTACTTGTTTATTGTTTTTAGAGAGTATCTTTTTAAATTTTTGTCATTTCGTGACATTTCAGTCAAGGGTTTGACTCTCGAAACTTCTGATTTGATCTCTGGTGTCAGCATAGTTCCCTGAATATATACCAACTTCTTTATGAGATATTAATTTACCATCACTGCATGTCGCTCCACTATATCCAGAAGGGCAAGTACAGCTCACATCCATCACGTTACAGGTACCGCCATTAACACAAGTAATGGTTCCACAGCTTGCTGTTGCGACTTGAGTCAAACACAATACATAAAAAAACATTGTTACGTAAAAAGTCAAATTTCATCACTTACACTTATCAACATTTATTTTACTACCACTGACTGTGCCAATCCTATGGATGACATCTGATTATGTCGCTAATGTCTCCTTAAAACAAGGTTTTCAAAATTGAAAGCAAGGAAATAGATAGATCGTGAGTACCTAAGAATATTCTGACCCAACTAAATGGCGAACATTAATAATGAAATTGAAATCAGCTATAAATATTGAAAATTACTACAAAATCAGGAGATAGATTGTAGTACCTACAACAGCTTCTGATACCTTTCTCTTATATCAATTGCTTCCTCTATTATTTTAAGAGAGTAGTTTATTTTTTGTAACGAATCTCGAAACTTCTGATTTGATCTTTGGTGTTAGCATAGTTCCCTGAATATATACCAACTTCTTTATGAGATATTAATTTACCATCACTGCATGTCGCTCCATTATATCCTATAGGGCAAGTACAGCTCACATCCATCACGTTACAGGTACCGCCATTGACACAAGTAATGGTTCCACAGATATCTGTTGAAAGTTCAGTCATGAATGGTAATGATACGTAAGAAGGTACATTGTTGTATGAAAAACAAATTTCATCATTTACACTTATCGTCACTTATTTTACCACCACTGTGCCGATGTGATGACATCTGATTATGTCGTTAATTTCTCCTTGAAAAATATAGACAAAAATCGAATGCAAAAAGAATAGATAAATAACGAGTAACTAAGAATATTCTGATTAAACGAAATGGGGAACTTTATCAATGAAATGAAATCTGCTATAAATATTGAAAATTATGACAAATGTCTGGAGATAGACTGTACTATCTGCAGCAACTACTGATACCTGTCTTTATATCAATTACTTGTTTATTGTTTTTAGAGAGTATCTTTTTAAATTTTTGTCATTTCGTGACATTTCAGTCAAGGGTTTGACTCTCGAAACTTCTGATTTGATCTCTGGTGTCAGCATAGTTCCCTGAATATATACCAACTTCTTTATGAGATATTAATTTACCATCACTGCATGTCGCTCCACTATATCCAGAAGGGCAAGTACAGCTCACATCCATCACGTTACAGGTACCGCCATTAACACAAGTAATGGTTCCACAGCTTGCTGTTGCGACTTGAGTCAAACACAATACATAAAAAAACATTGTTACGTAAAAAGTCAAATTTCATCACTTACACTTATCAACATTTATTTTACTACCACTGACTGTGCCAATCCTATGGATGACATCTGATTATGTCGCTAATGTCTCCTTAAAACAAGGTTTTCAAAATTGAAAGCAAGGAAATAGATAGATCGTGAGTACCTAAGAATATTCTGACCCAACTAAATGGCGAACATTAATAATGAAATTGAAATCAGCTATAAATATTGAAAATTACTACAAAATCAGGAGATAGATTGTAGTACCTACAACAGCTTCTGATACCTTTCTCTTATATCAATTGCTTCCTCTATTATTTTAAGAGAGTAGTTTATTTTTTGTAACGAATCTCGAAACTTCTGATTTGATCTTTGGTGTTAGCATAGTTCCCTGAATATATACCAACTTCTTTATGAGATATTAATTTACCATCACTGCATGTCGCTCCATTATATCCTATAGGGCAAGTACAGCTCACATCCATCACGTTACAGGTACCGCCATTGACACAAGTAATGGTTCCACAGATATCTGTTGAAAGTTCAGTCATGAATGGTAATGATACGTAAGAAGGTACATTGTTGTATGAAAAACAAATTTCATCATTTACACTTATCGTCACTTATTTTACCACCACTGTGCCGATGTGATGACATCTGATTATGTCGTTAATTTCTCCTTGAAAAATATAGACAAAAATCGAATGCAAAAAGAATAGATAAATAACGAGTAACTAAGAATATTCTGATTAAACGAAATGGGGAACTTTATCAATGAAATGAAATCTGCTATAAATATTGAAAATTATGACAAATGTCTGGAGATAGACTGTACTATCTGCAGCAACTACTGATACCTGTCTTTATATCAATTACTTGTTTATTGTTTTTAGAGAGTATCTTTTTAAATTTTTGTCATTTCGTGACATTTCAGTCAAGGGTTTGACTCTCGAAACTTCTGATTTGATCTCTGGTGTCAGCATAGTTCCCTGAATATATACCAACTTCTTTATGAGATATTAATTTACCATCACTGCATGTCGCTCCACTATATCCAGAAGGGCAAGTACAGCTCACATCCATCACGTTACAGGTACCGCCATTAACACAAGTAATGGTTCCACAGCTTGCTGTTGCGACTTGAGTCAAACACAATACATAAAAAAACATTGTTACGTAAAAAGTCAAATTTCATCACTTACACTTATCAACATTTATTTTACTACCACTGACTGTGCCAATCCTATGGATGACATCTGATTATGTCGCTAATGTCTCCTTAAAACAAGGTTTTCAAAATTGAAAGCAAGGAAATAGATAGATCGTGAGTACCTAAGAATATTCTGACCCAACTAAATGGCGAACATTAATAATGAAATTGAAATCAGCTATAAATATTGAAAATTACTACAAAATCAGGAGATAGATTGTAGTACCTACAACAGCTTCTGATACCTTTCTCTTATATCAATTGCTTCCTCTATTATTTTAAGAGAGTAGTTTATTTTTTGTAACGAATCTCGAAACTTCTGATTTGATCTTTGGTGTTAGCATAGTTCCCTGAATATATACCAACTTCTTTATGAGATATTAATTTACCATCACTGCATGTCGCTCCATTATATCCTATAGGGCAAGTACAGCTCACATCCATCACGTTACAGGTACCGCCATTGACACAAGTAATGGTTCCACAGATATCTGTTGAAAGTTCAGTCATGAATGGTAATGATACGTAAGAAGGTACATTGTTGTATGAAAAACAAATTTCATCATTTACACTTATCGTCACTTATTTTACCACCACTGTGCCGATGTGATGACATCTGATTATGTCGTTAATTTCTCCTTGAAAAATATAGACAAAAATCGAATGCAAAAAGAATAGATAAATAACGAGTAACTAAGAATATTCTGATTAAACGAAATGGGGAACTTTATCAATGAAATGAAATCTGCTATAAATATTGAAAATTATGACAAATGTCTGGAGATAGACTGTACTATCTGCAGCAACTACTGATACCTGTCTTTATATCAATTACTTGTTTATTGTTTTTAGAGAGTATCTTTTTAAATTTTTGTCATTTCGTGACATTTCAGTCAAGGGTTTGACTCTCGAAACTTCTGATTTGATCTCTGGTGTCAGCATAGTTCCCTGAATATATACCAACTTCTTTATGAGATATTAATTTACCATCACTGCATGTCGCTCCACTATATCCAGAAGGGCAAGTACAGCTCACATCCATCACGTTACAGGTACCGCCATTAACACAAGTAATGGTTCCACAGCTTGCTGTTGCGACTTGAGTCAAACACAATACATAAAAAAACATTGTTACGTAAAAAGTCAAATTTCATCACTTACACTTATCAACATTTATTTTACTACCACTGACTGTGCCAATCCTATGGATGACATCTGATTATGTCGCTAATGTCTCCTTAAAACAAGGTTTTCAAAATTGAAAGCAAGGAAATAGATAGATCGTGAGTACCTAAGAATATTCTGACCCAACTAAATGGCGAACATTAATAATGAAATTGAAATCAGCTATAAATATTGAAAATTACTACAAAATCAGGAGATAGATTGTAGTACCTACAACAGCTTCTGATACCTTTCTCTTATATCAATTGCTTCCTCTATTATTTTAAGAGAGTAGTTTATTTTTTGTAACGAATCTCGAAACTTCTGATTTGATCTTTGGTGTTAGCATAGTTCCCTGAATATATACCAACTTCTTTATGAGATATTAATTTACCATCACTGCATGTCGCTCCATTATATCCTATAGGGCAAGTACAGCTCACATCCATCACGTTACAGGTACCGCCATTGACACAAGTAATGGTTCCACAGATATCTGTTGAAAGTTCAGTCATGAATGGTAATGATACGTAAGAAGGTACATTGTTGTATGAAAAACAAATTTCATCATTTACACTTATCGTCACTTATTTTACCACCACTGTGCCGATGTGATGACATCTGATTATGTCGTTAATTTCTCCTTGAAAAATATAGACAAAAATCGAATGCAAAAAGAATAGATAAATAACGAGTAACTAAGAATATTCTGATTAAACGAAATGGGGAACTTTATCAATGAAATGAAATCTGCTATAAATATTGAAAATTATGACAAATGTCTGGAGATAGACTGTACTATCTGCAGCAACTACTGATACCTGTCTTTATATCAATTACTTGTTTATTGTTTTTAGAGAGTATCTTTTTAAATTTTTGTCATTTCGTGACATTTCAGTCAAGGGTTTGACTCTCGAAACTTCTGATTTGATCTCTGGTGTCAGCATAGTTCCCTGAATATATACCAACTTCTTTATGAGATATTAATTTACCATCACTGCATGTCGCTCCACTATATCCAGAAGGGCAAGTACAGCTCACATCCATCACGTTACAGGTACCGCCATTAACACAAGTAATGGTTCCACAGCTTGCTGTTGCGACTTGAGTCAAACACAATACATAAAAAAACATTGTTACGTAAAAAGTCAAATTTCATCACTTACACTTATCAACATTTATTTTACTACCACTGACTGTGCCAATCCTATGGATGACATCTGATTATGTCGCTAATGTCTCCTTAAAACAAGGTTTTCAAAATTGAAAGCAAGGAAATAGATAGATCGTGAGTACCTAAGAATATTCTGACCCAACTAAATGGCGAACATTAATAATGAAATTGAAATCAGCTATAAATATTGAAAATTACTACAAAATCAGGAGATAGATTGTAGTACCTACAACAGCTTCTGATACCTTTCTCTTATATCAATTGCTTCCTCTATTATTTTAAGAGAGTAGTTTATTTTTTGTAACGAATCTCGAAACTTCTGATTTGATCTTTGGTGTTAGCATAGTTCCCTGAATATATACCAACTTCTTTATGAGATATTAATTTACCATCACTGCATGTCGCTCCATTATATCCTATAGGGCAAGTACAGCTCACATCCATCACGTTACAGGTACCGCCATTGACACAAGTAATGGTTCCACAGATATCTGTTGAAAGTTCAGTCATGAATGGTAATGATACGTAAGAAGGTACATTGTTGTATGAAAAACAAATTTCATCATTTACACTTATCGTCACTTATTTTACCACCACTGTGCCGATGTGATGACATCTGATTATGTCGTTAATTTCTCCTTGAAAAATATAGACAAAAATCGAATGCAAAAAGAATAGATAAATAACGAGTAACTAAGAATATTCTGATTAAACGAAATGGGGAACTTTATCAATGAAATGAAATCTGCTATAAATATTGAAAATTATGACAAATGTCTGGAGATAGACTGTACTATCTGCAGCAACTACTGATACCTGTCTTTATATCAATTACTTGTTTATTGTTTTTAGAGAGTATCTTTTTAAATTTTTGTCATTTCGTGACATTTCAGTCAAGGGTTTGACTCTCGAAACTTCTGATTTGATCTCTGGTGTCAGCATAGTTCCCTGAATATATACCAACTTCTTTATGAGATATTAATTTACCATCACTGCATGTCGCTCCACTATATCCAGAAGGGCAAGTACAGCTCACATCCATCACGTTACAGGTACCGCCATTAACACAAGTAATGGTTCCACAGCTTGCTGTTGCGACTTGAGTCAAACACAATACATAAAAAAACATTGTTACGTAAAAAGTCAAATTTCATCACTTACACTTATCAACATTTATTTTACTACCACTGACTGTGCCAATCCTATGGATGACATCTGATTATGTCGCTAATGTCTCCTTAAAACAAGGTTTTCAAAATTGAAAGCAAGGAAATAGATAGATCGTGAGTACCTAAGAATATTCTGACCCAACTAAATGGCGAACATTAATAATGAAATTGAAATCAGCTATAAATATTGAAAATTACTACAAAATCAGGAGATAGATTGTAGTACCTACAACAGCTTCTGATACCTTTCTCTTATATCAATTGCTTCCTCTATTATTTTAAGAGAGTAGTTTATTTTTTGTAACGAATCTCGAAACTTCTGATTTGATCTTTGGTGTTAGCATAGTTCCCTGAATATATACCAACTTCTTTATGAGATATTAATTTACCATCACTGCATGTCGCTCCATTATATCCTATAGGGCAAGTACAGCTCACATCCATCACGTTACAGGTACCGCCATTGACACAAGTAATGGTTCCACAGATATCTGTTGAAAGTTCAGTCATGAATGGTAATGATACGTAAGAAGGTACATTGTTGTATGAAAAACAAATTTCATCATTTACACTTATCGTCACTTATTTTACCACCACTGTGCCGATGTGATGACATCTGATTATGTCGTTAATTTCTCCTTGAAAAATATAGACAAAAATCGAATGCAAAAAGAATAGATAAATAACGAGTAACTAAGAATATTCTGATTAAACGAAATGGGGAACTTTATCAATGAAATGAAATCTGCTATAAATATTGAAAATTATGACAAATGTCTGGAGATAGACTGTACTATCTGCAGCAACTACTGATACCTGTCTTTATATCAATTACTTGTTTATTGTTTTTAGAGAGTATCTTTTTAAATTTTTGTCATTTCGTGACATTTCAGTCAAGGGTTTGACTCTCGAAACTTCTGATTTGATCTCTGGTGTCAGCATAGTTCCCTGAATATATACCAACTTCTTTATGAGATATTAATTTACCATCACTGCATGTCGCTCCACTATATCCAGAAGGGCAAGTACAGCTCACATCCATCACGTTACAGGTACCGCCATTAACACAAGTAATGGTTCCACAGCTTGCTGTTGCGACTTGAGTCAAACACAATACATAAAAAAACATTGTTACGTAAAAAGTCAAATTTCATCACTTACACTTATCAACATTTATTTTACTACCACTGACTGTGCCAATCCTATGGATGACATCTGATTATGTCGCTAATGTCTCCTTAAAACAAGGTTTTCAAAATTGAAAGCAAGGAAATAGATAGATCGTGAGTACCTAAGAATATTCTGACCCAACTAAATGGCGAACATTAATAATGAAATTGAAATCAGCTATAAATATTGAAAATTACTACAAAATCAGGAGATAGATTGTAGTACCTACAACAGCTTCTGATACCTTTCTCTTATATCAATTGCTTCCTCTATTATTTTAAGAGAGTAGTTTATTTTTTGTAACGAATCTCGAAACTTCTGATTTGATCTTTGGTGTTAGCATAGTTCCCTGAATATATACCAACTTCTTTATGAGATATTAATTTACCATCACTGCATGTCGCTCCATTATATCCTATAGGGCAAGTACAGCTCACATCCATCACGTTACAGGTACCGCCATTGACACAAGTAATGGTTCCACAGATATCTGTTGAAAGTTCAGTCATGAATGGTAATGATACGTAAGAAGGTACATTGTTGTATGAAAAACAAATTTCATCATTTACACTTATCGTCACTTATTTTACCACCACTGTGCCGATGTGATGACATCTGATTATGTCGTTAATTTCTCCTTGAAAAATATAGACAAAAATCGAATGCAAAAAGAATAGATAAATAACGAGTAACTAAGAATATTCTGATTAAACGAAATGGGGAACTTTATCAATGAAATGAAATCTGCTATAAATATTGAAAATTATGACAAATGTCTGGAGATAGACTGTACTATCTGCAGCAACTACTGATACCTGTCTTTATATCAATTACTTGTTTATTGTTTTTAGAGAGTATCTTTTTAAATTTTTGTCATTTCGTGACATTTCAGTCAAGGGTTTGACTCTCGAAACTTCTGATTTGATCTCTGGTGTCAGCATAGTTCCCTGAATATATACCAACTTCTTTATGAGATATTAATTTACCATCACTGCATGTCGCTCCACTATATCCAGAAGGGCAAGTACAGCTCACATCCATCACGTTACAGGTACCGCCATTAACACAAGTAATGGTTCCACAGCTTGCTGTTGCGACTTGAGTCAAACACAATACATAAAAAAACATTGTTACGTAAAAAGTCAAATTTCATCACTTACACTTATCAACATTTATTTTACTACCACTGACTGTGCCAATCCTATGGATGACATCTGATTATGTCGCTAATGTCTCCTTAAAACAAGGTTTTCAAAATTGAAAGCAAGGAAATAGATAGATCGTGAGTACCTAAGAATATTCTGACCCAACTAAATGGCGAACATTAATAATGAAATTGAAATCAGCTATAAATATTGAAAATTACTACAAAATCAGGAGATAGATTGTAGTACCTACAACAGCTTCTGATACCTTTCTCTTATATCAATTGCTTCCTCTATTATTTTAAGAGAGTAGTTTATTTTTTGTAACGAATCTCGAAACTTCTGATTTGATCTTTGGTGTTAGCATAGTTCCCTGAATATATACCAACTTCTTTATGAGATATTAATTTACCATCACTGCATGTCGCTCCATTATATCCTATAGGGCAAGTACAGCTCACATCCATCACGTTACAGGTACCGCCATTGACACAAGTAATGGTTCCACAGATATCTGTTGAAAGTTCAGTCATGAATGGTAATGATACGTAAGAAGGTACATTGTTGTATGAAAAACAAATTTCATCATTTACACTTATCGTCACTTATTTTACCACCACTGTGCCGATGTGATGACATCTGATTATGTCGTTAATTTCTCCTTGAAAAATATAGACAAAAATCGAATGCAAAAAGAATAGATAAATAACGAGTAACTAAGAATATTCTGATTAAACGAAATGGGGAACTTTATCAATGAAATGAAATCTGCTATAAATATTGAAAATTATGACAAATGTCTGGAGATAGACTGTACTATCTGCAGCAACTACTGATACCTGTCTTTATATCAATTACTTGTTTATTGTTTTTAGAGAGTATCTTTTTAAATTTTTGTCATTTCGTGACATTTCAGTCAAGGGTTTGACTCTCGAAACTTCTGATTTGATCTCTGGTGTCAGCATAGTTCCCTGAATATATACCAACTTCTTTATGAGATATTAATTTACCATCACTGCATGTCGCTCCACTATATCCAGAAGGGCAAGTACAGCTCACATCCATCACGTTACAGGTACCGCCATTAACACAAGTAATGGTTCCACAGCTTGCTGTTGCGACTTGAGTCAAACACAATACATAAAAAAACATTGTTACGTAAAAAGTCAAATTTCATCACTTACACTTATCAACATTTATTTTACTACCACTGACTGTGCCAATCCTATGGATGACATCTGATTATGTCGCTAATGTCTCCTTAAAACAAGGTTTTCAAAATTGAAAGCAAGGAAATAGATAGATCGTGAGTACCTAAGAATATTCTGACCCAACTAAATGGCGAACATTAATAATGAAATTGAAATCAGCTATAAATATTGAAAATTACTACAAAATCAGGAGATAGATTGTAGTACCTACAACAGCTTCTGATACCTTTCTCTTATATCAATTGCTTCCTCTATTATTTTAAGAGAGTAGTTTATTTTTTGTAACGAATCTCGAAACTTCTGATTTGATCTTTGGTGTTAGCATAGTTCCCTGAATATATACCAACTTCTTTATGAGATATTAATTTACCATCACTGCATGTCGCTCCATTATATCCTATAGGGCAAGTACAGCTCACATCCATCACGTTACAGGTACCGCCATTGACACAAGTAATGGTTCCACAGATATCTGTTGAAAGTTCAGTCATGAATGGTAATGATACGTAAGAAGGTACATTGTTGTATGAAAAACAAATTTCATCATTTACACTTATCGTCACTTATTTTACCACCACTGTGCCGATGTGATGACATCTGATTATGTCGTTAATTTCTCCTTGAAAAATATAGACAAAAATCGAATGCAAAAAGAATAGATAAATAACGAGTAACTAAGAATATTCTGATTAAACGAAATGGGGAACTTTATCAATGAAATGAAATCTGCTATAAATATTGAAAATTATGACAAATGTCTGGAGATAGACTGTACTATCTGCAGCAACTACTGATACCTGTCTTTATATCAATTACTTGTTTATTGTTTTTAGAGAGTATCTTTTTAAATTTTTGTCATTTCGTGACATTTCAGTCAAGGGTTTGACTCTCGAAACTTCTGATTTGATCTCTGGTGTCAGCATAGTTCCCTGAATATATACCAACTTCTTTATGAGATATTAATTTACCATCACTGCATGTCGCTCCACTATATCCAGAAGGGCAAGTACAGCTCACATCCATCACGTTACAGGTACCGCCATTAACACAAGTAATGGTTCCACAGCTTGCTGTTGCGACTTGAGTCAAACACAATACATAAAAAAACATTGTTACGTAAAAAGTCAAATTTCATCACTTACACTTATCAACATTTATTTTACTACCACTGACTGTGCCAATCCTATGGATGACATCTGATTATGTCGCTAATGTCTCCTTAAAACAAGGTTTTCAAAATTGAAAGCAAGGAAATAGATAGATCGTGAGTACCTAAGAATATTCTGACCCAACTAAATGGCGAACATTAATAATGAAATTGAAATCAGCTATAAATATTGAAAATTACTACAAAATCAGGAGATAGATTGTAGTACCTACAACAGCTTCTGATACCTTTCTCTTATATCAATTGCTTCCTCTATTATTTTAAGAGAGTAGTTTATTTTTTGTAACGAATCTCGAAACTTCTGATTTGATCTTTGGTGTTAGCATAGTTCCCTGAATATATACCAACTTCTTTATGAGATATTAATTTACCATCACTGCATGTCGCTCCATTATATCCTATAGGGCAAGTACAGCTCACATCCATCACGTTACAGGTACCGCCATTGACACAAGTAATGGTTCCACAGATATCTGTTGAAAGTTCAGTCATGAATGGTAATGATACGTAAGAAGGTACATTGTTGTATGAAAAACAAATTTCATCATTTACACTTATCGTCACTTATTTTACCACCACTGTGCCGATGTGATGACATCTGATTATGTCGTTAATTTCTCCTTGAAAAATATAGACAAAAATCGAATGCAAAAAGAATAGATAAATAACGAGTAACTAAGAATATTCTGATTAAACGAAATGGGGAACTTTATCAATGAAATGAAATCTGCTATAAATATTGAAAATTATGACAAATGTCTGGAGATAGACTGTACTATCTGCAGCAACTACTGATACCTGTCTTTATATCAATTACTTGTTTATTGTTTTTAGAGAGTATCTTTTTAAATTTTTGTCATTTCGTGACATTTCAGTCAAGGGTTTGACTCTCGAAACTTCTGATTTGATCTCTGGTGTCAGCATAGTTCCCTGAATATATACCAACTTCTTTATGAGATATTAATTTACCATCACTGCATGTCGCTCCACTATATCCAGAAGGGCAAGTACAGCTCACATCCATCACGTTACAGGTACCGCCATTAACACAAGTAATGGTTCCACAGCTTGCTGTTGCGACTTGAGTCAAACACAATACATAAAAAAACATTGTTACGTAAAAAGTCAAATTTCATCACTTACACTTATCAACATTTATTTTACTACCACTGACTGTGCCAATCCTATGGATGACATCTGATTATGTCGCTAATGTCTCCTTAAAACAAGGTTTTCAAAATTGAAAGCAAGGAAATAGATAGATCGTGAGTACCTAAGAATATTCTGACCCAACTAAATGGCGAACATTAATAATGAAATTGAAATCAGCTATAAATATTGAAAATTACTACAAAATCAGGAGATAGATTGTAGTACCTACAACAGCTTCTGATACCTTTCTCTTATATCAATTGCTTCCTCTATTATTTTAAGAGAGTAGTTTATTTTTTGTAACGAATCTCGAAACTTCTGATTTGATCTTTGGTGTTAGCATAGTTCCCTGAATATATACCAACTTCTTTATGAGATATTAATTTACCATCACTGCATGTCGCTCCATTATATCCTATAGGGCAAGTACAGCTCACATCCATCACGTTACAGGTACCGCCATTGACACAAGTAATGGTTCCACAGATATCTGTTGAAAGTTCAGTCATGAATGGTAATGATACGTAAGAAGGTACATTGTTGTATGAAAAACAAATTTCATCATTTACACTTATCGTCACTTATTTTACCACCACTGTGCCGATGTGATGACATCTGATTATGTCGTTAATTTCTCCTTGAAAAATATAGACAAAAATCGAATGCAAAAAGAATAGATAAATAACGAGTAACTAAGAATATTCTGATTAAACGAAATGGGGAACTTTATCAATGAAATGAAATCTGCTATAAATATTGAAAATTATGACAAATGTCTGGAGATAGACTGTACTATCTGCAGCAACTACTGATACCTGTCTTTATATCAATTACTTGTTTATTGTTTTTAGAGAGTATCTTTTTAAATTTTTGTCATTTCGTGACATTTCAGTCAAGGGTTTGACTCTCGAAACTTCTGATTTGATCTCTGGTGTCAGCATAGTTCCCTGAATATATACCAACTTCTTTATGAGATATTAATTTACCATCACTGCATGTCGCTCCACTATATCCAGAAGGGCAAGTACAGCTCACATCCATCACGTTACAGGTACCGCCATTAACACAAGTAATGGTTCCACAGCTTGCTGTTGCGACTTGAGTCAAACACAATACATAAAAAAACATTGTTACGTAAAAAGTCAAATTTCATCACTTACACTTATCAACATTTATTTTACTACCACTGACTGTGCCAATCCTATGGATGACATCTGATTATGTCGCTAATGTCTCCTTAAAACAAGGTTTTCAAAATTGAAAGCAAGGAAATAGATAGATCGTGAGTACCTAAGAATATTCTGACCCAACTAAATGGCGAACATTAATAATGAAATTGAAATCAGCTATAAATATTGAAAATTACTACAAAATCAGGAGATAGATTGTAGTACCTACAACAGCTTCTGATACCTTTCTCTTATATCAATTGCTTCCTCTATTATTTTAAGAGAGTAGTTTATTTTTTGTAACGAATCTCGAAACTTCTGATTTGATCTTTGGTGTTAGCATAGTTCCCTGAATATATACCAACTTCTTTATGAGATATTAATTTACCATCACTGCATGTCGCTCCATTATATCCTATAGGGCAAGTACAGCTCACATCCATCACGTTACAGGTACCGCCATTGACACAAGTAATGGTTCCACAGATATCTGTTGAAAGTTCAGTCATGAATGGTAATGATACGTAAGAAGGTACATTGTTGTATGAAAAACAAATTTCATCATTTACACTTATCGTCACTTATTTTACCACCACTGTGCCGATGTGATGACATCTGATTATGTCGTTAATTTCTCCTTGAAAAATATAGACAAAAATCGAATGCAAAAAGAATAGATAAATAACGAGTAACAAAGAATATTCTGATTAAACGAAATGGGGAACTTTATCAATGAAATGAAATCTGCTATAAATATTGAAAATTATGACAAATGTCTGGAGATAGACTGTACTATCTGCAGCAACTACTGATACCTGTCTTTATATCAATTACTTGTTTATTGTTTTTAGAGAGTATCTTTTTAAATTTTTGTCATTTCGTGACATTTCAGTCAAGGGTTTGACTCTCGAAACTTCTGATTTGATCTCTGGTGTCAGCATAGTTCCCTGAATATATACCAACTTCTTTATGAGATATTAATTTACCATCACTGCATGTCGCTCCACTATATCCAGAAGGGCAAGTACAGCTCACATCCATCACGTTACAGGTACCGCCATTAACACAAGTAATGGTTCCACAGCTTGCTGTTGCGACTTGAGTCAAACACAATACATAAAAAAACATTGTTACGTAAAAAGTCAAATTTCATCACTTACACTTATCAACATTTATTTTACTACCACTGACTGTGCCAATCCTATGGATGACATCTGATTATGTCGCTAATGTCTCCTTAAAACAAGGTTTTCAAAATTGAAAGCAAGGAAATAGATAGATCGTGAGTACCTAAGAATATTCTGACCCAACTAAATGGCGAACATTAATAATGAAATTGAAATCAGCTATAAATATTGAAAATTACTACAAAATCAGGAGATAGATTGTAGTACCTACAACAGCTTCTGATACCTTTCTCTTATATCAATTGCTTCCTCTATTATTTTAAGAGAGTAGTTTATTTTTTGTAACGAATCTCGAAACTTCTGATTTGATCTTTGGTGTTAGCATAGTTCCCTGAATATATACCAACTTCTTTATGAGATATTAATTTACCATCACTGCATGTCGCTCCATTATATCCTATAGGGCAAGTACAGCTCACATCCATCACGTTACAGGTACCGCCATTGACACAAGTAATGGTTCCACAGATATCTGTTGAAAGTTCAGTCATGAATGGTAATGATACGTAAGAAGGTACATTGTTGTATGAAAAACAAATTTCATCATTTACACTTATCGTCACTTATTTTACCACCACTGTGCCGATGTGATGACATCTGATTATGTCGTTAATTTCTCCTTGAAAAATATAGACAAAAATCGAATGCAAAAAGAATAGATAAATAACGAGTAACAAAGAATATTCTGATTAAACGAAATGGGGAACTTTATCAATGAAATGAAATCTGCTATAAATATTGAAAATTATGACAAATGTCTGGAGATAGACTGTACTATCTGCAGCAACTACTGATACCTGTCTTTATATCAATTACTTGTTTATTGTTTTTAGAGAGTATCTTTTTAAATTTTTGTCATTTCGTGACATTTCAGTCAAGGGTTTGACTCTCGAAACTTCTGATTTGATCTCTGGTGTCAGCATAGTTCCCTGAATATATACCAACTTCTTTATGAGATATTAATTTACCATCACTGCATGTCGCTCCACTATATCCAGAAGGGCAAGTACAGCTCACATCCATCACGTTACAGGTACCGCCATTAACACAAGTAATGGTTCCACAGCTTGCTGTTGCGACTTGAGTCAAACACAATACATAAAAAAACATTGTTACGTAAAAAGTCAAATTTCATCACTTACACTTATCAACATTTATTTTACTACCACTGACTGTGCCAATCCTATGGATGACATCTGATTATGTCGCTAATGTCTCCTTAAAACAAGGTTTTCAAAATTGAAAGCAAGGAAATAGATAGATCGTGAGTACCTAAGAATATTCTGACCCAACTAAATGGCGAACATTAATAATGAAATTGAAATCAGCTATAAATATTGAAAATTACTACAAAATCAGGAGATAGATTGTAGTACCTACAACAGCTTCTGATACCTTTCTCTTATATCAATTGCTTCCTCTATTATTTTAAGAGAGTAGTTTATTTTTTGTAACGAATCTCGAAACTTCTGATTTGATCTTTGGTGTTAGCATAGTTCCCTGAATATATACCAACTTCTTTATGAGATATTAATTTACCATCACTGCATGTCGCTCCATTATATCCTATAGGGCAAGTACAGCTCACATCCATCACGTTACAGGTACCGCCATTGACACAAGTAATGGTTCCACAGATATCTGTTGAAAGTTCAGTCATGAATGGTAATGATACGTAAGAAGGTACATTGTTGTATGAAAAACAAATTTCATCATTTACACTTATCGTCACTTATTTTACCACCACTGTGCCGATGTGATGACATCTGATTATGTCGTTAATTTCTCCTTGAAAAATATAGACAAAAATCGAATGCAAAAAGAATAGATAAATAACGAGTAACAAAGAATATTCTGATTAAACGAAATGGGGAACTTTATCAATGAAATGAAATCTGCTATAAATATTGAAAATTATGACAAATGTCTGGAGATAGACTGTACTATCTGCAGCAACTACTGATACCTGTCTTTATATCAATTACTTGTTTATTGTTTTTAGAGAGTATCTTTTTAAATTTTTGTCATTTCGTGACATTTCAGTCAAGGGTTTGACTCTCGAAACTTCTGATTTGATCTCTGGTGTCAGCATAGTTCCCTGAATATATACCAACTTCTTTATGAGATATTAATTTACCATCACTGCATGTCGCTCCACTATATCCAGAAGGGCAAGTACAGCTCACATCCATCACGTTACAGGTACCGCCATTAACACAAGTAATGGTTCCACAGCTTGCTGTTGCGACTTGAGTCAAACACAATACATAAAAAAACATTGTTACGTAAAAAGTCAAATTTCATCACTTACACTTATCAACATTTATTTTACTACCACTGACTGTGCCAATCCTATGGATGACATCTGATTATGTCGCTAATGTCTCCTTAAAACAAGGTTTTCAAAATTGAAAGCAAGGAAATAGATAGATCGTGAGTACCTAAGAATATTCTGACCCAACTAAATGGCGAACATTAATAATGAAATTGAAATCAGCTATAAATATTGAAAATTACTACAAAATCAGGAGATAGATTGTAGTACCTACAACAGCTTCTGATACCTTTCTCTTATATCAATTGCTTCCTCTATTATTTTAAGAGAGTAGTTTATTTTTTGTAACGAATCTCGAAACTTCTGATTTGATCTTTGGTGTTAGCATAGTTCCCTGAATATATACCAACTTCTTTATGAGATATTAATTTACCATCACTGCATGTCGCTCCATTATATCCTATAGGGCAAGTACAGCTCACATCCATCACGTTACAGGTACCGCCATTGACACAAGTAATGGTTCCACAGATATCTGTTGAAAGTTCAGTCATGAATGGTAATGATACGTAAGAAGGTACATTGTTGTATGAAAAACAAATTTCATCATTTACACTTATCGTCACTTATTTTACCACCACTGTGCCGATGTGATGACATCTGATTATGTCGTTAATTTCTCCTTGAAAAATATAGACAAAAATCGAATGCAAAAAGAATAGATAAATAACGAGTAACTAAGAATATTCTGATTAAACGAAATGGGGAACTTTATCAATGAAATGAAATCTGCTATAAATATTGAAAATTATGACAAATGTCTGGAGATAGACTGTACTATCTGCAGCAACTACTGATACCTGTCTTTATATCAATTACTTGTTTATTGTTTTTAGAGAGTATCTTTTTAAATTTTTGTCATTTCGTGACATTTCAGTCAAGGGTTTGACTCTCGAAACTTCTGATTTGATCTCTGGTGTCAGCATAGTTCCCTGAATATATACCAACTTCTTTATGAGATATTAATTTACCATCACTGCATGTCGCTCCACTATATCCAGAAGGGCAAGTACAGCTCACATCCATCACGTTACAGGTACCGCCATTAACACAAGTAATGGTTCCACAGCTTGCTGTTGCGACTTGAGTCAAACACAATACATAAAAAAACATTGTTACGTAAAAAGTCAAATTTCATCACTTACACTTATCAACATTTATTTTACTACCACTGACTGTGCCAATCCTATGGATGACATCTGATTATGTCGCTAATGTCTCCTTAAAACAAGGTTTTCAAAATTGAAAGCAAGGAAATAGATAGATCGTGAGTACCTAAGAATATTCTGACCCAACTAAATGGCGAACATTAATAATGAAATTGAAATCAGCTATAAATATTGAAAATTACTACAAAATCAGGAGATAGATTGTAGTACCTACAACAGCTTCTGATACCTTTCTCTTATATCAATTGCTTCCTCTATTATTTTAAGAGAGTAGTTTATTTTTTGTAACGAATCTCGAAACTTCTGATTTGATCTTTGGTGTTAGCATAGTTCCCTGAATATATACCAACTTCTTTATGAGATATTAATTTACCATCACTGCATGTCGCTCCATTATATCCTATAGGGCAAGTACAGCTCACATCCATCACGTTACAGGTACCGCCATTGACACAAGTAATGGTTCCACAGATATCTGTTGAAAGTTCAGTCATGAATGGTAATGATACGTAAGAAGGTACATTGTTGTATGAAAAACAAATTTCATCATTTACACTTATCGTCACTTATTTTACCACCACTGTGCCGATGTGATGACATCTGATTATGTCGTTAATTTCTCCTTGAAAAATATAGACAAAAATCGAATGCAAAAAGAATAGATAAATAACGAGTAACTAAGAATATTCTGATTAAACGAAATGGGGAACTTTATCAATGAAATGAAATCTGCTATAAATATTGAAAATTATGACAAATGTCTGGAGATAGACTGTACTATCTGCAGCAACTACTGATACCTGTCTTTATATCAATTACTTGTTTATTGTTTTTAGAGAGTATCTTTTTAATTTTTGTCATTTCGTGACATTTCAGTCAAGGGTTTGACTCTCGAAACTTCTGATTTGATCTCTGGTGTCAGCATAGTTCCCTGAATATATACCAACTTCTTTATGAGATATTAATTTACCATCACTGCATGTCGCTCCACTATATCCAGAAGGGCAAGTACAGCTCACATCCATCACGTTACAGGTACCGCCATTAACACAAGTAATGGTTCCACAGCTTGCTGTTGCGACTTGAGTCAAACACAATACATAAAAAAACATTGTTACGTAAAAAGTCAAATTTCATCACTTACACTTATCAACATTTATTTTACTACCACTGACTGTGCCAATCCTATGGATGACATCTGATTATGTCGCTAATGTCTCCTTAAAACAAGGTTTTCAAAATTGAAAGCAAGGAAATAGATAGATCGTGAGTACCTAAGAATATTCTGACCCAACTAAATGGCGAACATTAATAATGAAATTGAAATCAGCTATAAATATTGAAAATTACTACAAAATCAGGAGATAGATTGTAGTACCTACAACAGCTTCTGATACCTTTCTCTTATATCAATTGCTTCCTCTATTATTTTAAGAGAGTAGTTTATTTTTTGTAACGAATCTCGAAACTTCTGATTTGATCTTTGGTGTTAGCATAGTTCCCTGAATATATACCAACTTCTTTATGAGATATTAATTTACCATCACTGCATGTCGCTCCATTATATCCTATAGGGCAAGTACAGCTCACATCCATCACGTTACAGGTACCGCCATTGACACAAGTAATGGTTCCACAGATATCTGTTGAAAGTTCAGTCATGAATGGTAATGATACGTAAGAAGGTACATTGTTGTATGAAAAACAAATTTCATCATTTACACTTATCGTCACTTATTTTACCACCACTGTGCCGATGTGATGACATCTGATTATGTCGTTAATTTCTCCTTGAAAAATATAGACAAAAATCGAATGCAAAAAGAATAGATAAATAACGAGTAACTAAGAATATTCTGATTAAACGAAATGGGGAACTTTATCAATGAAATGAAATCTGCTATAAATATTGAAAATTATGACAAATGTCTGGAGATAGACTGTACTATCTGCAGCAACTACTGATACCTGTCTTTATATCAATTACTTGTTTATTGTTTTTAGAGAGTATCTTTTTAAATTTTTGTCATTTCGTGACATTTCAGTCAAGGGTTTGACTCTCGAAACTTCTGATTTGATCTCTGGTGTCAGCATAGTTCCCTGAATATATACCAACTTCTTTATGAGATATTAATTTACCATCACTGCATGTCGCTCCACTATATCCAGAAGGGCAAGTACAGCTCACATCCATCACGTTACAGGTACCGCCATTAACACAAGTAATGGTTCCACAGCTTGCTGTTGCGACTTGAGTCAAACACAATACATAAAAAAACATTGTTACGTAAAAAGTCAAATTTCATCACTTACACTTATCAACATTTATTTTACTACCACTGACTGTGCCAATCCTATGGATGACATCTGATTATGTCGCTAATGTCTCCTTAAAACAAGGTTTTCAAAATTGAAAGCAAGGAAATAGATAGATCGTGAGTACCTAAGAATATTCTGACCCAACTAAATGGCGAACATTAATAATGAAATTGAAATCAGCTATAAATATTGAAAATTACTACAAAATCAGGAGATAGATTGTAGTACCTACAACAGCTTCTGATTCTTTCTTTTAATCAATTTCCTCTTTTATTTCATTACAGTTTCATTTTTTCAAAGTATATAACCAATTAAGTATTATGAATTGACAATATTCAAATTATTTGACAACACAACTTAGTGCATAAACATTTTTCGATCATTACAAGCAAAAACAAAGTGCATTAAAGTTGAGTTGTGAGAGAAAAAAAAAAGTAACATCAGTGAAGACTACTTAAGATTAATTTTATGAAATGAGAATGAAAACAGAGAACAGCTTAGAAGCAAAGCTTTGTAGAAGCGCTGGTCCTGGCAAAGATGAAGCTGAATACAGTAATAAAAAGAACTAGACTGGGCAATCATGATAAATGCCCAATAAAAGGGAAAAAAGAAAGAAAGACAGTTACATGGCCTTGGAAAAGCAAACAAATTATAGAAATAACACACTTACTATAAGAAGAGAAAGCCTGAGAAATATTGTAAACACAAAAAGTGGAAATAGTAATAGGAAATATAGTAAAGTTTTAAAGAAGTAAACTTTACAAAAGACGGAACATGAATGACAAAGTGACAGGTGGGGGTTAGGACGGGAGGGTGGAAAAGGGACAAGATCTTGAAGGTTCATCGTCTTTAGATTTTGCTACACAGGTAAGCAACAGTCGTCATCAGGATCACTGAGGGATCAATGTTCATAAAAAGCAATTAGTGATTTTTTCAATTTACGTTTGAGCGTACTTAAACTTATACTGTCTCGTATATTTAAGGGAGGAATTCCAAAATTTAGGAGCAGTAAATGAAAAAGTATTCTGGGTTAATGCTGTACGATTTCTTGGCAAGTGATACGATTTATTTGTCTAGTGGGATAATGATGTATTTCGTTATTTACTGTAATATATTATTTAAGACAGTGGGCAATTCGTGGTTATGATCTGAAACATAAGTACAGCAAGGTTGAGGCGATAAAATATCATAAATTTTTAGTACATTATTAGAGTGAAAACACCATCTGTGTGGTGGCGATAATTAACATTACTTATAATTCGCATAGCCTTTTTCTGTAATAAAAAAACTCTGTCAAACAGGCATGCCGCACTGTTTCCCCAATGCTAATATTCCATAATTAAGATATGGTAAAACCAGTGTGGAGTATAGTGATAAAAGAATATTTGGCGGAAAAAAGACCATTTTGAGTTTATTAATCATACCAATGTTTCTGGATATCAATTTTACATACATTATCAATATGATGCTTCCATGAAAGTTCATTATCTATTATTGTGCCTAGAAAAATTTTGTTTCAATCACTTCTGTATTTGTGTATTATCTATTTAATCGGATGAGGTAGTTCGTTAAAAGTATTTACTAAATAACATGTAATTTGTTTTTTCTAGATTTAGTGATAACTTATTAGCCATTAATCCATATTGCAACTGAATCCAGTTCCGAATTAATCACATTACATAAAGTTTCTAGGCTTTATGCTGAAAAAAATAGTTAAAATTAACCAATTAGTGTCATCTGCATACATAATAAAAGTCAATGAATTTGATGATCTATGAAAGTCATTTATATACAAAATAAAAAGTAAAGGGCCTAGAATAGAACCCTGTGGAACACCACAATTAATATTTCTTAAATGCGACAGCAATTTTCAATACAGACATATTGCTGTCGTTCTATAAATAATTTCGAAACCAGTCTGAAAAACAATGCCCCTTATGCCATAATGTGAAAGTTTGCTAAGAGATTTTCATGATTTTTATACTGTCGAATGCCTTAGAGAAGTCTAAGAACATTCCTATTGTGTGGGTACAATTATCAATAGAATTGTATTATTATTAATTAGAGACAGGAGAGCATGGTTGAATTATGGTGTTTTCTAAACCCGATGAGTTCATGTAAAATATCATTATATTCTTAAAAAGGCCATTGTACGAGTAAAAACTACTTTTTCAAGTATTTTGGAAAAGGTGGTTAACAAAGATATTGGCCTGTAGTTTGACAAAACGATAAGGGGTTACCTTTTAAAAATAGGGATTTTTTTGGCTAATTTCATTTTGTTGGAAAAACACCTGTGCTCAGAGATAGATTACATATATAAGTGATTGGTTCAACAAATATTTGCTAAATTTTTTTAATTATAAAATTATCCAGACCATCATGTCACAACTGCGTTTACTCATAAATTTGTTAACAATATCAAGAACTTCACCTTCATTTACAGGAGTAAAAAACATAGAATTAGGGTTAGGTTTTTGTAAGTATCATAAAATTTTCTATCACAGTTTGGTATCTTACTTGCTAAATTTGGACCTATTTCAACAAAAATAATCATTGAAGTGATCAACAATATCTTGTAACTCCTTATTAGTTCTTTCATCAATTTGTATCTTAGAAATAGTATTTTTTTTTTCTGTTTATTCAGAACTTCATTGATTAATTTCCATGTGTTTTTAGCATCTTTGTTACAATTCATAAATTGTCGTGTTAAAAATATTCTTTTTTTCTTTACGTAGTATCCCTGTCATGTTTTTTTTATAATTCAAATATTTCGATTAGAACTTTCAGTGGGATTCGCTTTATATTTCAAATAAAGATTATTTTTCCTATTTATTGATCTTAATAAGCCTGGAGTTATCCATGGGGATTTTGGAATTCTTTTCCTATTTTGAAGATTAACTTTTCTCATAGGACAACATTCATTAAACAAAACTAGTTAATTAGTCATAAATTCCCAAAAACTACTATTACATCAGTCATATCATAAATATCATTCCAATCTACTATGTTAAGTCTGTTTTTAATGTGTTAATATTTCCTTCAGACAAATTCCGTTTGATATATAATAGAAGGGTATTTGTGTTTGCTGCAAGATGGGGAAAATGTGCAATATGGAAAGTGATCCGTCAGGTCTGATTATTACAACGCCAGCTTGGGGAAAGGGATGCATGTTACTAAATATATTGTCAATTAAGGTGGAAGATTGTTCCGCGATGCGAGTTGGTTTAGAAATAAGTGGTATAAAGAGGAAGTTAGAAGCGTTCCATAGAATTCATGAACGAAAGCATCAGAATCGTAGTTTAATAAATTAACATTGAAGTCACCCATTAAAAAAACAATCCTTGCCCGCAGTATTGGGTTTGAGAGAATATTTTGAAGGCTAATTAAAAAAATCATTGTGGCCAGATTTGGGAGGCCTATATATGACTCCAATAATGATATTTTTTCTATTAACAAAATCAATTTCTACAAAAAGTGTTTTCTATGGAATCATTCACATAATTCAAAGCAGGTCTATTATTTAGTTATATTCTGAGGAAATATATAGAGCAACACCGCCCCCTATTCTATTGGTCCTATTATTCACTATTAAGTCAAAAACCTGGATTGAAAACAAAGAATTAGGGGTATCTGAAAGCCATGTTTCTGATAGGCCAATTACTGAACATTTAAAACTAAGCCGATCAAGAAGATTACGCAAACACTCGAAGTTTCTATTTATACTTCTAATATTAGCATGAAACAAAGAAAACTCAGCCTTATCCATATTTAAAAAGTGTGAAACAAATTGATTTTCAGAGTAATAAGAGGATGATTTGGCTTTATCATGTTCATTGTCATCGAAATGTACATCAAAATCCTTGGCATTCGAGTTTAGAGTAGTGATCATATCATTAACAAATTTAGTGTCAGGACTGCGAGTTTGAGGATGTAATAGCGTTTGGAAGGCATCTAAAAATTCATCATTGGTTAAGTTATTACCGGGTATGTTATCGTTATTACCGTTATTTACCATTATGTAAGATTATCATCACCGTAAAGAGATAGATCTCAGGCCACCTGAGGGGAAAGGGGTAGGAGTAGGGTCTGGTAGGGAGGGATACTGTCACAATGTACATAAATACACCATTTAGAGAACCCATATTTAAGAGACAAGAGAACATAAGTTTAAAAAAACAAAAAACAAAACAAAAACGAAAAACAAAAAACAAAAACAGACAAACAATACTAAAAAAAAAAAAAGCAACGAACAAACAAAAACAAAGCAAAGGCAAAGACTGTATAAAACGAGTCTTAGGACAAGGCCATGCATCTAACAGTGAGTATCTAGAAATAGTAAGAGTTTAAAATACACGTTGTGTTCTCAAAGTAATAGATTGACATGAGGAAATGGTTTGATGATAGGCACCAGATATTTGACTTGGCAAAAGTAAATAACCAAAGACAGATACAATAACAAATAACAATCGATGAAAGCTTAGAGGTAATGCGTTGTACGTCAAGCACTAATACAAATTTACTAATAAATGTGAACATTAACTGACCATCATGACCATGGGCCGTCGAACCAAAAGACAACCGATGGGTCGATGATCGCTTGTATCATTGATGGCAAAAGCAGCTTATTGTGAATGTTGCGTATTTAAACTTGTAGGGGTATGCTTCAGTAAGAAAGGGGCTCTTTTGATTAATCTGGAACTGTGGGTTGAAACCGTTGGAGTTCTGTATTCGTGCTTGACCTTTAAGGGCAAATGGTCTATTCAACAATAATTCCTAAATATATTGATTGTTGCTGACAATAAAACAAGCAAGCAACAAAAAACGTATTTATGTTTATAGAACATAAAGGGTATTCAAGAGGGTACCTTTCTCTTATATCAATTGCTTCCTCTATTATTTTGAGAGAGTAGTTTATTTTTTGTAACGAATCTCGAAACTTCTGATTTGATCTTTGGTGTTAGCATAGTTCCCTGAATATATACCAACTTCTTTATGAGATATTAATTTACCATCACTGCATGTCGCTCCATTATATCCTATAGGGCAAGTACAGCTCACATCCATCACGTTACAGGTACCGCCATTGACACAAGTAATGGTTCCACAGATATCTGTTGAAAGTTCAGTCATGAATGGTAATGATACGTAAGAAGGTACATTGTTGTATGAAAAACAAATTTCATCATTTACACTTATAGTCACTTATTTTACCACCACTGTGCCGATGTGATGACATCTGATCATGTCGTTAATTTCTCCTTGAAAAATATAGACAAAAATCGAATGCAAAAAGAATAGATAAATAACGAGTAACTAAGAATATTCTGATTAAACGAAATGGGGAACTTTATCAATGAAATGAAATCTGCTATAAATATTGAAAATTATAACAAATGTCTGGAGATAGACTGTACTATCTGCACCAACTACCGATACCTGTCTTTATATCAATTACTTGTTTATTGTTTTTAGAGAGTATCTTTTTAATTTTTTGTCATTTCATGACATTTCAGTCAAGGGTTTGACTCTCGAAACTTCTAATTTGATCTCTGGTGTTAGCATAGTTCCCTGAATATATACCAACTTCTTTATGAGATATTAATTTACCATCACTGCATGTCGCTCCACTATATCCAGAAGGGCAAGTACAGCTCACATCCATCACGTTACAGGTACCGCCATTAACACAAGTAATGGTTCCACAGCTTGCTGTTGCGACTTGAGTCAAACACAATACATAAAAAAACATTGTTACGTAAAAAGTCAAATTTCATCACTTCCACTTATCAACATTTATTTTACTACCACTGACTGTGCCAATCCTATGGATGACATCTGATTATGTCGCTAATGTCTCCTTAAAACAAGGTTTTCAAAATTGAAAGCAAGGAAATAGATAGATCGTGAGTACCTAAGAATATTCTGATGCAACTAAATGGCGAACATTAATAATGAAATTGAAATCAGCTATAAATATTGAAAATTACTACAAAATCAGGAAATAGATTGTAGTACCTACAACAGCTTCTGATACCTTTCTCTTATATCAATTGCTTCCTCTATTATTTTAAGAGAGTAGTTTATTTTTTGTAACGAATCTCGAAACTTCTGATTTGATCTTTGGTGTTAGCATAGTTCCCTGAATATATACCAACTTCTTTATGAGATATTAATTTACCATCACTGCATGTCGCTCCATTATATCCTATAGGGCAAGTACAGCTCACATCCATCACGTTACAGGTACCGCCATTGACACAAGTAATGGTTCCACAGATATCTGTTGAAAGTTCAGTCATGAATGGTAATGATACGTAAGAAGGTACATTGTTGTATGAAAAACAAATTTCATCATTTACACTTATCGTCACTTATTTTACCACCACTGTGCCGATGTGATGACATCTTATTATGTCGTTAATTTCTCCTTGAAAAATATAGCAAAAATCGAATGCAAAAAGAATAGATAAATAACGAGTAACTAAGAATATTCTGATTAAACGAAATGGGGAACTTTATCAATGAAATGAAATCTGCTATAAATATTGAAAATTATGACAAATGTCTCTAGATAGACTGTACTATCTGCAGCAACTACCGATACCTGCCTTTATACAAATTACTTGTTTATTGTTTTTAGACAGTATCTTTTTAAGTTTTTGTCATTTCGTGACATTTCAGTCAAGGGTTTGACTCTCGAAACTTCTGATTTGATCTCTGGTGTCACCATAGTTCCCTGAATATATACCAACTTCTTTATGAGATATTAATTTACCATCACTGCATGTCGCTCCACTATATCCAGAAGGGCAAGTACAGCTCACATCCATCACGTTACAGGTACCGCCATTAACACAAGTAATGGTTCCACAGCTTGCTGTTGCGACTTGAGTCAAACACAATACATAAAAAAACATTGTTACGTAAAAAGTCAAATTTCATCACTTCCACTTATCAACATTTATTTTACTACCACTGACTGTGCCAATCCTATGGATGGCATCTGATTATGTCGTTAATGTCTCCTTAAAACAAGGTTTTCAAAATTGAAAGCAAGGAAATAGATAGATCGTGAGTACCTAAGAATATTCTGACCCAACTAAATGGCGAACATTAATAATGAAATTGAAATCAGCTATAAATATTGAAAATTACTACAAAATCAGGAGATAGATTGTAGTACCTACAACAGCTTCTGATACCTTTCTCTTATATCAATTGCTTCCTCTATTATTTTAAGAGAGTAGTTTATTTTTTGTAACGAATCTCGAAACTTCTGATTTGATCTTTGGTGTTAGCATAGTTCCCTGAATATATACCAACTTCTTTATGAGATATTAATTTACCATCACTGCATGTCGCTCCATTATATCCTATAGGGCAAGTACAGCTCACATCCATCACGTTACAGGTACCGCCATTGACACAAGTAATGGTTCCACAGATATCTGTTGAAAGTTCAGTCATGAATGGTAATGATACGTAAGAAGGTACATTGTTGTATGAAAAACAAATTTCATCATTTACACTTATCGTCACTTATTTTACCACCACTGTGCCGATGTGATGACATCTGATTATGTCGTTAATTTCTCCTTGAAAAATATAGACAAAAATCGAATGCAAAAAGAATAGATAAATAACGAGTAACTAAGAATATTCTGATTAAACGAAATGGGGAACTTTATCAATGAAATGAAATCTGCTATAAATATTGAAAATTATGACAAATGTCTGGAGATAGACTGTACTATCTGCAGCAACTACCGATACCTGCCTTTATACAAATTACTTGTTTATTGTTTTTAGACAGTATCTTTTTAAGTTCTTGTCATTTCGTGACATTTCAGTCAAGGGTTTGACTCTCGAAACTTCTGATTTGATCTCTGGTGTCACCATAGTTCCCTGAATATATACCAACTTCTTTATGAGATATTAATTTACCATCACTGCATGTCGCTCCACTATATCCAGAAGGGCAAGTACAGCTCACATCCATCACGTTACAGGTACCGCTATTAACACAAGTAATGGTTCCACAGCTTGCTGTTGCGACTTGAGTCAACACAATACATAAAAAAACATTGTTACGTAAAAAGTCAAATTTCATCACTTACACTTATCAACATTTATTTTACTACCACTGACTGTGCCAATCCTATAGATGACATCTGATTATGTCGCTAATGTCTCCTTAAAACAAGGTTTTCAAAATTGAAAGCAAGGAAATAGATAGATCGTGAGTACCTAAGAATATTCTGACCCAACTAAATGGCGAACATTAATAATGAAATTGAAATCAGCTATAAATATTGAAAATTACTACAAAATCAGGAGATAGATTGTAGTACCTACAACAGCTTCTGATACCTTTCTCTTATATCAATTGCTTCCTCTATTATTTTAAGAGAGTAGTATATTTTTTGTAACGAATCTCGAAACATCTGATTTGATCTTTGGTGTTAGCATAGTTCCCTGAATATATACCAACTTCTTTATGAGATATTAATTTACCATCACTGCATGCCGCTCCATTATATCCTATAGGGCAAGTACAGCTCACATCCATCACGTTACAGGTACCGCCATTGACACAAGTAATGGTTCCACAGATATCTGTTGAAAGTTCAGTCATGAATGGTAATGATACGTAAGAAGGTACATTGTTGTATGAAAAACAAATTTCATCATTTACACATATCGTCACTTATTTTACCACCACTGTGCCGATATGATGACATCTGATTATGTCGTTAATTTCTCCTTGAAAAATTTAGACAAAAATCGAATGCAAAAAGAATAGATAAATAACGAGTAACTAAGAATATTCTGATTAAACGAAATGGGGAACTTTATCAATGAAATGAAATCTGCTATAAATATTGAAAATTATGACAAATGTCTGGAGATAGACTGTACTATCTGCAGCAACTACCGATACCTGCCTTTATACCAATTACTTGTTTATTGTTTTTAGACAGTATCTTTTTAAGTTTTTGTCATTTCGTGACATTTCAGTCAAGGGTTTGACTCTCGAAACTTCTGATTTGATCTCTGGTGTCACCATAGTTCCCTGAATATATACCAACTTCTTTATGAGATATTAATTTACCATCACTGCATGTCGCTCCACTATATCCAGAAGGGCAAGTACAGCTCACATCCATCACGTTACAGGTACCGCCATTAACACAAGTAATGGTTCCACAGCTTGCTGTTGCGACTTGAGTCAAACACAATACATAAGAAAACATTGTTACGTAAAAAGTCAAATTTCATCACTTCCACTTATCAACATTTATTTTACTACCACTGACTGTGCCAATCCTATGGATGACATCTGATTATGTCGCTAATGTCTCCTTAAAACAAGGTTTTCAAAATTGAAAGTAAGGAAATAGATAGATCGTGAGTACCTAAGAATATTCTGACCCAACTAAATGGCGAAAATAATAATGAAATTGAAATCAGCTATAAATATTGAAAATTACTACAAAATCAGGAGATAGATTGTAGTACCTACAACTGCTTTTGATACCTTTTTCTTATATCAATTGCTTCCTCTATTATCTTAAGAGAGTAGTTTATTTTTTGTAACGAATCTCGAAACTTCTGATTTGATCTTTGGTGTTAGCATAGTTCCCTGAATATATACCAACTTCTTTATGAGATATTAATTTACCATCACTGCATGTCGCTCCATTATATCCTATAGGGCAAGTACAGCTCACATCCATCACGTTACAGGTACCGCCATTGACACAAGTAATGGTTCCACAGATATCTGTTGAAAGTTCAGTCATGAATGGTAATGATACGTAAGAAGGTACATTGTTGTATGAAAAACAAATTTCATCATTTACACTTATCGTCACTTATTTTACCACCACTGTGCCGATGTGATGACATCTGATTATGTCGTTAACTTCTCCTTGAAAAATATAGACAAAAATCGAATGCAAAAATAGATAAATAACGAGTAAACTAAGAATATTCTGATTAAACGAAATGGGGAACTTTATCAATGAAATGAAATCTTCCATAAATATTGAAAATTATGACAAATGTCTGGAGATAGACTGTACTGTCTATCTGCAGCAACTACCGATACCTGTCTTTATATCAATTACTTGTTTGTTTTTAGAGAGTATCTTGTCTATCTGCAGCAACTACCGATACCTGTCTTTATATCAATTACTTGTTTATTGTTTTTAGAGAGTATCTTTTTAAATTTTTGTCATTTCGTGACATTTCAATCAAGGGTTTGACTCTCGAAACTTCTGATTTGATCTTTGGTGTCAGCATAGTTCCCTGAATATATACCAACTTCTTTATGAGATATTAATTTACCATCACTGCATGTCGCTCCACTATATCCAGAAGGGCAAGTACAGCTCACATCCATCACGTTACAGGTACCGCCATTGACACAAGTAATGGTTCCACAGATATCTGTTGAAAGTTCAGTCATGAATGGTAATGATACGTAAGAAGGTACATTGTTGTATGAAAAACAAATTTCATCATTTACACTTATCGTCACTTATTTTACCACCACTGTGCCGATGTGATGACATCTGATTATGTCGTTATTTTCTCCTTGAAGAATATAGACAAAAATCGAATGCAAAAAGAATAGATAAATAACGAGTAACTAAGAATATTCTGATTAAACGAAATGGGGAACTTTATCAATGGAATGAAATCTGCTATAAATATTGAAAATTATGACAAATGTCTGGAGATAGACTGTACTATCTGCAGCAACTACCGATACCTGTCTTTATACAAATTACTTGTTTATTGTTTTTAGACAGTATCTTTTTAAAGGTCATGTAAAGTTTTGGTAAGCCCTCAAAAACTGTTCGTCAGATTTCTTCAATTTTTGTTGATAAATAGCAAGATACTAGCAATATTAAGACACTGTGAAGATTTCGCCTCCTAAAGTTTAATATTAAACAAATAAGAGGCAAAAACTAATTTATGTGCCGGGACAGGCACGTAAAATCCCAACAAAGGCAGCCTGTGCTATACACTGTAAACACACGTGTAAAACCAATGATGAGTAGCTACACACAGTGCACACACGCTGTCTCTATGTGAAGCCCCAAGATTGCTGTGCGGGGAGCCGTCGGGGTGGAAGGGTCCTAGCATAATGGCAGTGATCAAGCATTCCTTACAGATATTTACACTGAAATTCACCAGAAATCATAGATGGAATACCAAATGATCTCTTACAGATATCTTTTGATACAAGGAGAACAACATGAGACTATATTTAACATGTTTCTTTCCAATTTCCTTTTTGCTACCAATACTGTACATGAGCTTTAAGTTTTTTTTCATTTCGTGACATTTCAGTCAAGGGTTTGACTCTCGAAACTTCTGATTTGATCTCTGGTGTCACCATAGTTCCCTGAATATATACCAACTTCTTTATGAGATATTAATTTACCATCACTGCATGTCGCGCCACTATATCCAGAAGGGCAAGTACAGCTCACATCCATCACGTTACAGGTACCGCCATTAACACAAGTAATGGTTCCACAGCTTGCTGTTGCGACTTGAGTCAAACACAATACATAAAAAAACATTGTTACGTAAAAAGTCAAATTTCATCACTTCCACTTATCAACATTTATTTTACTACCACTGACTGTGCCAATCCTATGGATGACATCTGATTATGTCGCTAATGTCTCCTTAAAACAAGGTTTTCAAAATTGAAAGCAAGGAAATAGATAGATCGTGAGTACCTAAGAATATTCTGACCCAACTAAATGGCGAACATTAATAATGAAATTGAAATCAGCTATAAATATTGAAAATTACTACAAAATCAGGAGATAGATTGTAGTACCTACAACAGCTTCTGATACCTTTCTCTTATATCAATTGCTTCCTCTATTATTTTAAGAGAGTAGTTTATTTTTTGTAACGAATCTCGAAACATCTGATTTGATCTTTGGTGTTAGCATAGTTCCCTGAATATATACCAACTTCTTTATGAGATATTAATTTACCATCACTGCATGTCGCTCCATTATATCCTATAGGGCAAGTACAGCTCACATCCATCACGTAACAGGTACCGCCATTGACACAAGTAATGGTTCCACAGATATCTGTTGAAAGTTCAGTCATGAATGGTAATGATACGTAAGAAGGTACATTGTTGTATGAAAAAAAATCTCATCATTTACACTTATCGTCACTTATTTTACCACCACTGTGCCGATGTGATGACATCTGATTATGTCGTTAATTTCTCCTTGAAAAATATAGACAAAAATCGAATGCAAAAAGAATAGATAAATAACGAGGAATTAAGAATATTCTGATTAAACGAAATGGGGAACTTTATCAATGAAATGAAATCTGCTATAAATATTGAAAATTATGACAAATGTCTGGAGATAGACTGTACTATCTGCAGCAACTACCGATACCTGCCTTTATACCAATTACTTGTTTATTGTTTTCAGACAGTATCTTTTTAAGTTTTTGTCATTTCGTGACATTTCAGTCAAGGGTTTGACTCTCGAAACTTCTGATTTGATCTCTGTTGTCAGCATAGTTCCCTGAATATATACCAACTTCTTTATGAGATATTAATTTACCATCACTGCATGTCGCTCCACTATATCCAGAAGGGCAAGTACAGCTCACATCCATCACGTTACAGGTACCGCCATTAACACAAGTAATGGTTCCACAGCTTGCTGTTGCGACTTGAGTCAAACACAATACATAAAAAAACATTGTTACGTAAAAAGTCAAATTTCATCACTTACACTTATCAACATTTATTTTACTACCACTGACTGTGCCAATCCTAGGGATGACATCTGATTATGTCGCTAATGTCTCCTTAAAACAAGGTTTTCAAAATTGAAAGCAAGGAAATATATAGATCGTGAGTACCTAAGAATATTCTGACCCAACTAAATGGCGAACATTAATAATGAAATTGAAATCAGCTATAAATATTGAAAATTACTACAAAATTAGGAGATAGATTGTAGTACCTACAACAGCTTCTGATACCTTTCTCTTAGGTAGCTTAGCGAAATGTAGTGGTGCATAAGCACGGGGGATTTAAACAAAAGAACGCAAGCGGCCAATCAGCGACAGCGTTTCTCGCTTCCGGGATTTTACCCCCTGGGGAACGAAGACTCTGTGTCTGACAAAAGCGATCCCGTCTCCCGGTGCTGAAAAGCCGCGATTTATTTTTGGTCTTCTCTGCAGACTTGTTAAAACGCTATAGCCCCCTCTACGGCTACATTATTGTGTACTTCTACGTGTTTTTCTCTACGCGGCAAACCACTATCATGACAGGTCAAGTCTGCGGGACACATTCATGATGATCCGTTGTATTAAATTTTCTCAGTACGTATCTATCCATTCTTGTATTTATATACTTCGATAAAAACACTTGTAAATAACAATCTAATTGTTTCGTTCTATCTTACTGGGGACTCTAAAACTATAGCATTAACTAAGAGCAGTGAGTCTATCAGTATCGAAATTCTCTGTCTTTTAAAAATATTTTTAATATATATTTTCATGGTAGGCCAAAATCAGTATGTGGGCTTTATCGTTTAACGAGGGAATTCAAGAGGAACATCGATTTGAATACCGTTTTAAACATGTTTTCCTCATGAAGAGTATTATTGTTTATTCATAAATATTATTTATTTCTTCTTTCATTCATGGTTAAAACAAATATCCGAGAGAGTCTGGATCATTATTACGAGGTTAAAAGTATTGCGTGCCTTTCAAATATATTGCTCTTATTGACTTCAATTATTTCTGCCCATCACCTTGAGATCCCAATCTCCATCAGAATTTTGTGCAGTAATATATGCGCCCACAAGTATAAAGTGCATGAAATAGTAGGTAAAAGGTTCGAAATTCGAAGGAAATCGTAATTTCTGATTGCCTTGCTTCAGTCTTATAATCGCAAATCCAGAGGGACAGGGTTACACGTCCCCCCCCCCCAACATGATGGTAATTGTCATTATGGTGATGATGATGATGTCGATGATACTACTACTAATAATAATTACATTATTAATAATATTAGTAAGTAGGCAAAAGATTGTTTTCTTGTTATATTGTGATAAGGATGTGCACTGATGAATATTTCGGATTATATTGTAGACATTCTTGTTGTCATGGCAATAAAATTTCAAAGTGATTTAGAAGCTCGAAGGGAGGGGGGGGGGGGCGGGCTGTAAAGGTTGCGCCGTGGCTAATTATTTACATACATCAGCCAGTCCTTTTCAGTTGTTTATCCATTCCTGAATAGCCTACTGAAGCAGGGAATGATAACATATAAAACGGAGAGAATGCAGCCCGTTCATTTGTCAGTAGTCGGAAAATTAGTCAACGTAGAGCAAGGGCGGCGCACCCGGGGGCCAGGGGGCACAGTGCCCTCCCACTTTTTCAAGTACCCCAAAAGTGCCCTTTTTACATCTGAAAAAATGCCCCCCTTCCTCTCTGATAAGTGCCCTTTTTACTACTAAAAGTGTCCCTTTTCCTTTCTAATAAGTGCCCCTTCCCCTTCTAATAAGTGTTTTTTCCCTCCTGATAAGTGCCCCTTTTCAAAATCTGATAATTGGCTCCTTATCTCTCTAATAAGTGCCCTTTTCTTCTGATGATAAGTACATTTTTACTTCTGATAGGTGCCCCTTTTCCCTTCTAAATAGTGCCAACTTTCCCCTTCTGATAAATGCCATTTTTACATCTCATAAGCTCCCCTTTTCCTATCTAATATGTGCCATTTTCCTCTTCTCATGAGTGCCCCTTTTCACTTCTTATAAGTGCCCCATTCCATCTCTGATAAGCGCCCTTTCCTCTTCGGATAAATGCCCCCTTTTACGTATGTTTCCCGTTGTATCTTACAAAAAAAGCCATATCTAACTTCAAAGTATCGATGCGGCTTTATGTAGTAGCAGGTACACATACATGTATAACTACAATGTAAGGCAGTGGAGCTGGAGGCAAGAGGGGCATAATGCCTACCCCCCCCCCCCCCCAGTAGAGGAATTCTTATTCCGCTCGCTCGAATATGCCCATAATTTACACCAATTAAGGGCAATATTTTCTGAAAATCTCCCCAAAACTCCCTCGCTACGCTCGCTAGCTCTTATGAAAGCAAGCAGATCGCATAAAGTATGTTGATATAGATGTAATCCTAAAGAAAAGCGACAGGGATAATGTATGAATTAAAAGATAATTCGACATTCCCCCAATTAATTTGCTGTTGTCAATTTTATTATATCGCTATAAATGATTCTCAACCAAAGGAATTCAGCATTAGAAAAAAGTCTGAAATGTTTGCTCGTTCGCTTCGCTCGCTCGCACATGAGTCATTAGACCACCACACACAACTGCTAATTTATTGGGGAAGCTGAAGCAGTGTCCAGAACCACAATAAAAAGGAAGAAGATGATGCTTGATAATGTATTAATCATGTTAACTGGGCTGTAGGGTAATACCAATGTCACAAAAATGGTCCCCTTTTTCGTTTTATGTTCACCCCTTGTAGGTGCCCCTTTTCCCAAAAAGTGCCCTATTTGGCTGGTGCCCCCCCCCCCCCACTTTGAAAGACGCTCCGCTGCCCCTGACGTAGAGAAATAGCCCAGGCCAAACCCGGTTCAAGCTGACAAGCTTTTTGTGAATAACATGGATAGTCTAAGTAACTGTAAGGGGGTAAAATCTCATAATTTATGTAAAATGGGGTGACTATTTCGGGAAGATTCCCAGACTATGTAAGTTCTATGTAATGGTGGTGTCACACCTTGGCGTTTTAGCTAGCGTATGCCCGACGTATCAAAATTTATCTAAAACGTCGGCATACGCTGAACTTTGATTTTTTTTTTCAACTCTGGGCGTATACTTAGCGTATTCATAACGAGTTGGACGTATACATAACGTATATAGAACGCTTCGTTAACTTATAAGTAACGTATTCCAACGAATGCTTAGCGTATTGCCGGCGTACACAACTTATGCCCAACGATAGCCTAACTTACGCATAGCGCGCGGCAGCGTATCGCTGAAGATCACGTGTCGTAGCCTATAAAAAGGCTGCCGCTCGACTATTCAAATCATAACCGCACTATACATCACCGTATCAACACCACCGCCATGCCGAAGAACACTTCGAAGAACGCTGCCAAGAAGTCCCCTGGCCATGGACGGGGGCGTGGACGTGTCTTCATGAGTTCTGATGGGTTCCTCTTGTGAACCCCATTTTTATATACCAATTCCTCTAAACGTTGTCAATACGCCATTATACGGTAGCTGTAAGTTAGAAACACGTTCAGTAAGTTTTGTGATCGTCCGGAGCACGTCAAATACGTCTTCATACGTCAATATACGTTGGAGTTAAGTTACACATACGTTCAAAGCACGTTACTCATAGGTTAGAAGTAAGTTTTGGGGTACGCTAGACTATATCTCGACGTATTTCGACTTATGAGTAACTTACGAGTAACGTGTGTCAACGTGTGTCAACGATCGCGTAACTTACCTACAACTTATGGCCCGCATTATGCGGGACGTATGAGCCATACGCTGGCATACGTCGAAAAATTTTGTGCTTGCACAAAATTTTTCGACGACCTCGCCGTATGACGACGTATACCAGCGTGTTTTAGCGTGCTCTTAACGTATGCAAAACTTACCCGTAACGTATTCGACGTACGCCAGCGTATTCGCCAAATTCCTCATACGTCGGGCATACGCTGGCTAAAACGCCAAGGTGTGACACCACCATAAAACAAATTGCATGGGTTAATCAATGTGAACAAGAAAAGAGTAGGTCCTATTTAAGTTAATTATAGGCTAAATTGCAAGTTCGGTGTATGATAACAGAAGGACGATACAGGTAACAAACCAGTATTATGTAACAGGGAACAAAGAAAGACATCCCAACGGAGTGAATAGGCATTGTCTAGTGCAGGTGTCAGGCCACCGGCCGAGGTGCGCTTAATCTCTCCAGAATGGAGAGTGTTCTTAGAACACTCCGAGTCATGTGCATCATAACAACTTTCGAATGACTAAAGTTCACAATTTGAACTCTTGGTAATACAATGAATAACCTATGTTTAACACTCCTACAAAATATCAACCCAATCCGACAATTCATTTCATGGCGGTTGCTATGGCCTTTTGATTCACTCTCTATTGATTTTCTTTCTTGTTTTCTTGCTCCTCACGCTTGAATGGTCCCTCTGTAGAACAGCTGAGCTGCAATGGCACGGCTGAGCAGGGCGATCCTTCCAATATTATTTTCTCATGTTATCATGTATGTTATTATATATATGTTTTTATAATTGGTAAATAAAATAAGAATAGTCTACCCTTAAACATTCGTTCGTGCCCTTCAGCTGAATCTTTCAAAAGAAATCTTAAGACTTATTTGTTTTCTCTATGATTGGATTTGGTTGTGTGCACTTGGAGAGCAAAATAATTACTTTGTTTCATTTTTTCTTATTGTAAAGCGCCTTGAGCATGTTTATATGGAAAGGCGCTGTATGTATGTATGTAAATCGATCAAATCAAATATAGGCCTCAACTTTAGAGCTCATTTCCTCCCTAACTGATACCAGCAAACCTATCTTACAAGCTCTTTTCGTTCGCTAAATCAAAAGGGTTATAAAGTTTCAAGTTTAAAGCTGAGACTTTGTTCTATCCAAATAGAATAAAATTAGATTTGTTTGTTTGTTTGTTTATGTGTTTGTTTGTTTGTTGGGTTTTTTTTTTGGTTGTTGTTGATGTTTTTTGTTTGTTTGTTTGTTTGTTTGTTGTTTTTTTTTCGGGGGGGGGGGGGGGTTGGTGGTTTTGTGGTGCCGGGTCACAAATGTTCAAGGATGTTTTTTGTTTAAAGGGCCCTGTCCAAGGGTCCCCGCCGCAATACTCGCAATACACGCGAATACACCCCTCCCCTTCCCTTTCAGTCACATAACAGAGAAAAAAGAGAAGGTGAAAGAGGGTGAAAAGAAAAGAAAAAAAATCATTACGAAAAATATCCGAATTCGCTGGCTCGCAATTTATTCATTTATTTTCATTTTAGATTACATGCAAACATGATACTCGGGTGAAAGGCATCAGCCCCTCCCACGAGAAAATATGGCCATACGCCAGGATTTGATCATAAGTGAGCTGTTCTTTTATTTACGGGTGTGAAAAATTCGGGAGTGGGAAGGGGGTGGGTCTTGAAGTTCTTGACAAATTAAAGTCGGTTTATTTTTAAGCTTGTGCATGCAAGCCGGTGAATATAATTTAGTCAAAATTAGAAGTGAAAATTCTAAATAGAAGTCCTGCCCCCTCCCCGAACATGATTAATACATATCAAGCATCATCTTCTTCCTTTTTATTGTGGTTCTGGACATGTTTCAGCTTCCCTAAATGGCAGTAATGTGTGATAGTCTAATGATCCATGTGCGAGCGAAGCGAGGAGCAAAAGTTTTCAGACTTTTTTCTAACGTTGAAGTCTTATGTTTGTGCATTTTTTTTACGGGGATATAATGAAAATGACTAGAGAAACTTAATTTGGGGAATGTCGAAAGATATTTTAATTCGTGCTTTAACCCTGTCGTTTTTCTTTAGGATTTCATCGATATCAACATACTTTAGTATGATAAATGCTTGATTTCATTATGTATTATAAGAGTTTCGGGGAAATTTTCGGAAAATATTATCCTTACTTGGTAGTATTATGGCATATTCGAGAGAGCGGAATGACAAATACTTTGCTGGGGGGGGGGGGGCATGGCATGCCCCTCTTGCCTCCAGCCCCACTGCTTTACATTGTAGTTTAGTAATGTGTACCTGTTAAGCCGCACCGATTATTTGAAGCTATATAAATATGGCTCTTTTTGTAAGAAACAGTGAGAAATATTGGTAAAAGGGGCATTTATCAGAAGAGGAAAGGGTGCTTATCAGAGGTGGGAAGGGGCAATTAAAAGAGGTGAAAAGAGGCACTTATGAGGAAGAGGGCACATATTTCGTAGGGAAAGGGGTAATTATCAGAAGGGGGAAAAGGGCACTTATTAGAAGGGATAAAACCTACCAGAAGCATAAATGCTCTTATGAAATGAGAAAAGGGCACAAATTAGACAGAATTAGGGGCATTTATCAAAAGGAGAAAAGGGCACCTATAAGAGAGAAAGGGAACATTTTTCAGAAAAAAGGGACACGTTTTAGGTACTTCAAAAGTGGTCCCCCCCTGCTCCCACGAGAGCGCCGCCTCTGCCTACCCTCCAAGGGCGCTAAACCCGAGGGGCATTTGGTGTCTGTGTGTGTTGGGGGGGGGGGGGGGTCTAGGAGCAACAAAATTCCCCAGATCGTATTTGTGGCGGGTGTCACACGCGCGCGCACACACACACACACACACACACACACAGAGGGAAGGAGGAAATAATATCCAACTTATATTTTTAACTAGGTACATATGACATTGGGAATGCACCACATGACTTCCCAAGGTTTTCGAGGGGAAAGGGGAGGCAGTTAGGAAAACAATGTTGTGATGGCAGATGCAAATTATCTCGAATTGTCAGGGAAATGAAAAGGAATTATATTTTCGCCCACATTGATTTTAACTTGAAGAAAATTATGAGCCGAAGATTTAGAACTCCAGTAAGAAATTGACAAAACGGTCCAAGTCAAAATAGAGTTTGTGTCGCAGACTTTAATAGGGGAAGTATGGGGAAGGGAGTTAGGGGCAGGATTAAGATTAACAATTTTTGTCAACCTGGAAATAGTTTTTCAGAATACTGCTGACTGGCCGTATTCTGAAATACTATCGGGTGGCGAAGGAATTAAGCTACAGGGCCAAGAAAGTTTTTCCTGATGTGTTTTCCTCCCCGGAATATGAAAAAAATTCGTGAATTTTATCTGATTTTCAGAATAAAGATGACTTAAAAACATTGCAATGTAATTGATCGACGTCAATGTTTATTAACATAAAACAGAGTCGTAATTACGATAGCCACAAATGTATTGTTTTAGTTTGTATGATCCTTCCATTGTCATGGAAATTAAGTTAAAAATAACCATATGCATCAGTCTGGGATTATTTAATCCCCTTATTCGAGGAAATTATAAATGATATGGAGAGACGAAGAACGAAAGAGAAGAAATGGAAAAAGTATTGAAAACATGGAGAAGTCAAGAAAATAAGAAAAAGAAGACTATAGAAAAACAGAGGGGGAATCACATCAACTGCACGTGGCCTTTAGTTAAGCACTTTTTTATAGGGTGCTGCCATCAGTTAGGGTTTGATATATTTCAAGATATGTATCATACACTGAAGCCCCTACTCTGTGCAATGAAAAGCTACTTCAGTGAAAGTCTTGTCTCAAATTTTGCATAGAGCTATATAGTTCGAAGAAGAAATAATAATGGGGGATCGGACCTATTGTGTTGAGTTGAATGCATGTAGGACGGAGGAATAATGGGGAGGCGGCTTTGGTTATACGTGCGTTCGAGCAGCGTCAGCGTTTGTTCTTATGATGAAAAGACAGGAAGTCTATTGACTACTTATATAAAGAAGTAATAGGAGAGAGAGAGAGCCCTACTGCTAATCCCTGTTAAACTGAACTTCCCTCAGTGACATAACAACATGTTATGCATAGGCGGCTATTACAGGACTCAGGCCGACAGCATGGACTGATGATAGTATTGATTTGATTTGGTTTGATGGATTCATCATATATTCTAGAGTAAAAATCCCCTCATTATACCATACTTGCCTCTTCGCTACTTTTTTGCTGCATATCTAGATTAGATCAAGCTAGAACGACACGCACTCTAAAAAGAAAATGCTCATGCGGACAAATATTATTGCATGCAAAGGGCTCTTTTGGTATTTAGTTTTAAATTTAATTTTCAATTCGATAATTTAAAAAGACACAAAAAACTGTATTTCTCATTTTCTTATACTAGTTCACTTTCTGCAGAGACGTCGCTAGAAAATTTTGAATGGGGAGGGGATGACGCCAAAATCTTTCCGACAAATCTTTAAGATCTGATACTCGAATTTGCCTACAAATAATGCCGCACCCTAAGCTGTACCCACAGAGTTCAGTGGCTATACCCTAATTCCCCCCCCCCACACACACACACATAGAGAGAGCTTGATCATACCGGCCAGGCGGCCACTATTCTAATCTAAATACAGAAGTTACATAATTATCCTGGCTGCCCAAATATTTGAATATTCTGGCACCTCGCTACCTGAATATGAAGTGTTGCATTGTTGCCCGAATATCGGAACTTAAAAAAATCATCAGGGGGAGGGGGGGGGGTGGGGCGCAGCCCATTATCGAAGGGGTGCCTTTTGTCCGAATATCAACTTTCCACTATTTTTTTTTTGGGGGGGGGGGTAGCAGAAACAAATTTCCCAGATATATTTGTGGCGAGTGTGGAACCGAAAATTTAAGTAGTGGAAAGGAGAAATAATGGCCAACTTTAAATTCTAACTAGGCATATGATATTGGGAATACACTAAAGGCCTTCCCAAGGTTCTCGAGGGAAGAGGGGAGAGGGGGTTAGGACCAACAACAACCAAAATGATAGCAGATGCAAATCATCTAGAATTGTCAGGAAAAAGAAAACGGTTTATATTTTCGCCGACAGCGCTTTGAACTGGAAGTTTTTTTGTTTTCTTTTTCCTCGCTCTCAAAAAAGTGAATAGATAATATTCGGGCAAAATGCATCCCCCTTCGGCAATGGGCTGTACATAGCCCCCTCCCGAGAATTTTCAAAGTTCCGATGTATGGCCAGCCACCACTTCATATTCGGGTAGGGAGGTGCCAGAATATCCACATATTTGGGTAGTGAGGTTTTCTTGATATGTAGCTTCTGTACATTTTTACTAAGAAAAGTTTGTTTTGTTGTTGTTTTTGTTTTTTTGTTTTTTAATTTAGAAGTTGAAAAGTTGATATTCGGGTAAAAGGCGTCAGCCTATCCCCTTGCGAAAATGGGCCCGTATGATCATGACTTCTACATCTGCGATTTTCTTGTATCATTATGTGAGGGGAGATTAGGGTGTACCGTGTAGCATTTTTTGGCAAATTTAGGTGTCACACCCTAAAAATCTGTTGGCAAATTTGGGTGTCACACCCAAAATTTTGATGGCAAATTTGGGTGTCCCACCCCATCCCCATTCAAATGTTCTAGCGATGCCCCTGGATATTGATTCAATCTTCATTCCTCTTTCTGTCTGGACTACAAGATCCCTTATCTTTCATAAGCTTTTGTTTTGCCACTTTAATCCCATTTGAAGGGGAAATCTAGGAAAATCTGTACTGTCCCTTTCCTATTTAATGGTTTTTAATCTCCGATTTGTATACTTGAAATACATAGGCATAGCCAGGGGGGCCCATGGGGGCACTGGCCCCCCTATTCAGCCCCTAAAAAAAAAGTGAGAACGAAAAAGCGGGAGAAGTGAGACAAAAAAAACCCTAAAAAGGCGCTAGTACTAGTCGCTACCTTTCAATCACAATTTGCTAAAACGTCAAAGTTCCCTGCACCCACACCTATTACATACAGTAAAATATTGCGTCCAAATTATTGAAAAGCAGTCCGAGCGTCGAACTATAACTTTCCGCCTAAAAAAATTGTTTGCTACGAGCTTTCTCTCAAATTTGTTAAAACGTCATAGCTTTCGCGCTTCGCGCGGGAGGGGGAAAAGTCCCCCCTCCCTGCACCCACCCCTGTTACAGTGCATTATTGCGTCCAAATAATTGAAAAGCAGTCCGGGCGTTGAACTAACTTTCCGCCTAAAAAAAGGTGCTGCGAGCCGTTATCTTTCTCTCAAACTCCCCTCTCCCTTCACGCTTTGCGTGCTAATCACCAATTTCGCACGCTTCCCGTTCTCACAACCCAACCCCCCTAAAATGAAATCCTGGCTACGCGGTTGGATTCTTCACGTCTGCCCCCCCCCCCATTGAAAAATCCTGGCTACGCCAATGTTGAAATACCACGCCATGCTCTACTCATATGGCTCAATAAGTTTCACTTCTTTAATACACTACCCCCGAAAATCAACACATGTGATGTAAAAAATAGCTCCAATACCATTATGACTATGATGATGATGATGATGATAATAATAATAATAAATAATAATAACAACAACATCAAAACCATAATGCTAATGCTAATCATAATCTTAATCATAATAATCACGATAACAACAATGACAATACTGATAAATAAAAATCATGTCTATATTGACATTTGATGGGGCTTAGGGGCAAATCAATTACTAACCCAGCATTGAAAGCTACATGATTAATACTTTTTTTGATAGGGTCCTGCCATTACATCAGTTAGGGTTTGATATATGTGACCCTGCACGACGGTTTCAGGCGGAAGTCGCAAAAATCAAAAAGTCTAATTTTACATCCTCTGGAATCTCTGGTTCATAAGCTTTAAAATGATGTATAACAACTCTATTTTGCTCAAGTAGAAGTCATCGTAAAAAGCGATTAAAAACACAGAAAGTATCAGAATAGAAATCTAAATAACGGAGAAAATCGCATTCAAAGTTTGGGTGCGAAGCAAAAGCTGAGGGTGCGAAATTCAGCGTGACCCGCTTCGAAACTTCCTTAGCAACGTCTCCCTTGAACTTGCCCTCTCAAGCATGAGGCAGAGTAGCGTGCCGTGTGCAAACAAAAAGAAATTACTCAAGCGGTACACTGTCACGTGACAGGCTCGCTCCATTGGTCCATGGCTGACCCAGGGCTGACCATTGCGTGGGTTTTTTGCTGACTTTTAGCCACGGACCTGAAGGTGGATTTGTGACAACGAAATTGCAATCGTTGTCCATGCTAAGAAACCATTTTACACTCTATTTGTATACTTAACCAGCATGAATAAAATCGGAATAAATCTTGTCTTGACTCTAGAGAATTAACAGAACGAGACACGCATTACAGCGGGAGGGTGGGGGTGTAAAAATTCCTCCTTCTTGTTCATTTTCAATGCAAGAATCAATAGCAAAATAGCACCGAGAAGCTTGGGGATAATATCCTCATAGCGGGCTCGCCAGGGCAGGATCTTCTCACCTTCACTCATTCAACAACCGCATAATGACAAATGAGGATTACGTATTATTTGGCAAGTGAGGCAAACAGTTAATACCCCCACCCCAGAAAGGGAACCCTCACCCCAGAAAGGGAGAGATAAATAGATAGAGAGAGAGAGGGGGGGCGAACGGAGCAATACTATTACATGTCCATGTACTTGCATTTACGGAGCATTATTCTATTTCACCTATGACTGGAAATCGAAATATCGAAATTACTAAATTTATATTGTTAACATGTTAAAACTACACTTAACAAGTATTACGTAGACTTCAAGACCCCCCCCCCCCCCCCCCCGTCTTATTTTGTTTTCGCATCCTTCACAATGCTAAAATAAAATGCACCCTCTGGGGAAAAAAAAATAATAGAAAAATGCACCTCTTTAAACTTTAAATGTTTGATATTTTAGACACGTATTTATCAAGCTAAAAGAAGATGAAAGGAAAACAATTTTGAAGGAAATCTCAGGAGTTTTCGACTTTAATAAAAAAAAAAGGTCAGACGCTCATTCCATTTCCCATAAAATTCTGTCACATTCTCCATTATACCATCATGGCTTCTTAAAACTAGCCGCGAAGCGAAAGTGACCGATAGTCCCACTGAATTAAAAATAATTGGATTTTGAAAAGAAACTTCATCATGCTGATGGCGATGAATTGTTTAATATCATATGAAATAATTTTATGAACGTTGAAAAAAAAAATTAAAAACAGGCTGATATAGGCCGACATTCCGACATTATCGCGAACGGGAAACCATTAATACTTTGCCATAGAATAATAACAAAAGCGATTGCTATCTCTCGTTGGGCCAGGTTCCCTATATTGTTTTGTTTTGTTTTGTGTTTTTTTAATGTGTAATGTTCATTATTTAAAGGTTTTACGTTATACAAGTCATAATGAACACAAAAGAAACTAAAGTGAGCAAATCCAAGTTTGGGAGCAGAGAGGAAGGTGCGACTTTGATGATATGATGCTTCCCTGGAAATTTTGAAGATTCAACAAAAATAAAGAAAGGCTAGTCGCGTCCCAAAAATCAGCATGTTTATACCCATTTAGTTCTAAACGCAGATGTCCCTGGAGCTTTTTTTTCTTCACAGAAACACAATTACAAAAGTCACAAAAAGGAAGCAGAACTATAATTTGCATAGAGAAAAGAGAATTCAGGGATCATGATACATCGTTTTCAGACTGTGTTTCATAACTGTTTCAAAACGCTGATTCTGGTTTCGCAATAAATCATTGTACGATAAAGCGCGAGCAGGTGGCAAGGACAAGGAGTTATCACAGCTAATGCATACATATTGCCCATGTAAAGAATTCAGATCCTTTAAACTCTTTTCATAAACTTAACCAGCATTATAAGAATCCGTATCAATTGTCCTGCCCTTGGAGAAGAACAATACAAGACAAGCATTTAAGCAGGAGGGTGGGGGTGAAAAGAGCTCCTTTTGTTCATTTTAAACCAAGAATCAATAACGCTGAGAGGCATCGGGGGCATTGTTTTCAAACTGGGCCCGTCAGCGTGGTCAGGGTATGTTCTATTCAACCATAATTCCACCTTACCCATTCAAAACTGCATGTTGCATTGTTTCGCAAGTGAAGCAATCGACCAATACACCCCCTAAAAAAGGGGGGAAGAGAGAGAGAAAAAGAGAGAGAGAGAGAGAGAGAGAGAGATCGTGTGTGTGTGTGTGTGGGGGGGGGGGGCTTTATTGCACTTAAAAAGTAACATAATTCCCCGTTATTTTGTTTGAGCAACCTTCATGATGCTAAAAAAAGTCGCACTCTGAAAAATAAGAAAATGCCCCTTTATAAGACATAAGTCACTTTGAGCAATAATGTACTTTTCGGATTAAAGAAAATTAAATCAAATATTTAAAACACGCACTAAGCTTTTAAAATACCCTTTTCATTTTAAAGAAAATCTCAGGAGTTAGAAACTATATTGTTTGGCATATAAAGCACATGATTAATACCCCCCCCCCCCCCGAGAGAGAGAGAGAGAGAGAGAGAGAGAGAGAAAGAAAGAGAGTTTAGGTCGACTATTTCATTATCTAATTTAGGCAGACAGGTGTTTTATTTCACCGATTAAATGCCAATTCTTGGTGAAGAAAACCCACTTTCGAAAGTTAATGATGCCCTTCCTATTCTGACATCCATCCCCTCCAAGAGTTACTCTTTGTTTAAGAAATAGATATATAGGCATGATTTTTGTGAGACAGAAGTCACTCGGCTATCCTAAAAATGTCAATGGTTTGGAAATTTGAACTGAAGAATCCGAAAGTCCAATCTCTGAACATTTTGTTGGACTTTGTCATTTGCAATTATACACTCATGTCATGAAAAGAAAACAAGCTTTGTTTTTCTCTTCTATATTAGAGCAAATTGATTTTATAAAGAAGAGATAATCTTCTGTACCTGATGAAAATACGTGTAAAGCAAAAAATGAAATAAAAGAAAAAAGATCTAATTGATTATCGTGCTGTTTATAGGGCTACTAATTCCACCATTCCATGTTATAGAAAGCGTAGTAATTTGAAAAAGAGATCAAAATAAAAGAATCGTCTGGACATGTACTAGGTAACTAGGGAACTCTTTTAAGAAAGCGGCAGATTATTTTAAGAAAGCTGAAATTGACTATAATAGAGTGCAGATATTGCGTCAAACAAAAGATCTGTTTATAATAATAATAATAATAATAATAATCGATTTATATACCGCAAATTGCAAAATTGCCTCTAAGCGGTCGAAAAGACAAAAGAATGATGAAAGTTGACTAAAAAGAAACCAAATACTTTGCACAACAAATTACATCAAATCAATACCCTCCAGTACATGATAATAGTAAAAATCACAAAGCACAACCAAAATATGAAACTTATCACAAATTAATAGTAGTAGTATAGGCCTTGCATAACTACACCAACATAAATCATAGCACTGTTCCAACTTGTGTTCCACTCTCTGTTTAGCCTGAAAAGAGTTAGGAGATGTGAAGAGAAGAAAACAGTTGGCTTTCAAAAAGAGAACAAAATCCACGAAAACAGTGACTGTGTCAAGAGCGATTTAATGTTAACCGGTGAGAATAATGAAAACTGGCTATTTAGCGTGAAGAAAATTTGGATGATCATAAAACGAAGACCAATTTATTATAGCGCTGGTGAAATTCATTCCACTTTTATTATTCCACGAAGTAGAAAATGAAGCGAAAAAACCCCCCCAAAAATAAACAACAACTTAGCTTCAAAAAGAGGACAAAAAGAATGGAAACACGATGTCAAGTTTAAAGTTTATCCTGATGCTTGATTCAGGAAACAAAAAACAGTAATTTTGGTGGGTTGTTTAAGGTGCATAATTCCGAAGGTTCATTTTCCGAGGTTCCATAATTCAGAAAGGTTCGATATTCCGAAGGTTCGTTATCAGGGGCGGCGCTACAGGGGGGGGGGGGGCAGGGGGGCGGCCGCCCCCTATCATTTTTCAAGCGAGCAAAAAAAAAAAAAGAGGAAGAAGGGGGAAAAAAGGAGAAAGAGAAGGGGAAATGGAGAAGAGAAGGCTAGGCCATGCAATTATGACATAACTGTTATAGTCCTATTTTGTTGTTTCAAGACCCTCGACGTGCGACGTTGCTATACGCGTCATTTTGCCCCCCCCCCCCCCCCATTTAAATACCCTGGCGCCGCCCCTGTTCATTATTACGAAATTGGAATAGGTTTATTATTTCCGAAAATTAAATGGAGTTCATAACCCCAAAGGTTCATAATTCCAATATGCAGTAGAACCTTTTCATTTTCTTATTTAATTTTCGGTATCACGAGCCTTTGGAATAACGAACCCTATATACTTCATTTTTTGAAATTAGAACCTCAGAGCTCAGGATAAACGAAGCTTTGGAATAACGAACCTCCGGAATAATGAACCTTTGGAATAATACAAGAAATGTTCGGAATTATGAAATGAGCTCTATTTCACTTTCTGAATTATGAACCCCCTTATATGGGAAATTGTTATGCCCCAAATTGTATCAGGCCCGTTACTCTTTAAGCACATCTCTTAAGAAAAAAGCAACTTGTAGAGATTTTAAAAATGAACATGTTATCTAGAGTGACAAAGAAAGATCATCAAACAAAGGATCATTATTATGGCGCCGTTTAAGGTGCATCCTGCTCTTTATACTGCACCATTAGGAAGCAAAACGAAAAGAAACAAGAGAGCAAAAGGCAGGGAATAATCCATCAACTTCAATGTGTACAGGTGCGTGATTTAGAAAAAAAAATCAATAAACATTGGGGCCTGTGTTGCTTTTTGACCTACACCTTGTAGGAAAGCTCACAACTCTTTAAAATGCCAGGATTATTGCGAAGAATAAATGAATACGAGTAGACAAAAGGCCATTAACATAGTATCATTTTAAGTGAATCCTGCGCTTTATCATTAGAAAGCCGCAGAGAAAGGAAACAAAGGAGCAAAAGGCAGGAAAGCATCGTGTCCACAGCTGCGTCTAGAGAAGAAAAACTGCAAGAGGGGCCAATAAGTTTGGCAGATATTTGAAAGCGGGCCCGGTATGGTTATTTCCCGAATAGTTTTTCCGCTAGGCTTCGTGCATGGACAAAACAAACTATATACCTACTGCTTTATTAAGTAAATGGATAATTAACTAAAGAGAAAGGGTACTACAATTATTATGAGCTTTATAACGCGACTGACTTTCTTATTTGTCTTACAAGTAAAACAAAACACAAAAATGGATGGTAAAACGAATTCATTAGAGAAAAGGACGATTTGATTATATAAAGAATATAATTCGACGATTTCAAGTTGAATGCACCCACCGGTCATGCATATTCAGGTACCTATTTACATGACAAGTAGGTGTACCACGAATGACCAATCACAACGCGCTAAGCCGTCAGGTTGAGGATTACGTCATCCGGCGTACGAGGCCACGCCGCCTTAGCAACAAAAGAGAGGTGTGCAAAGATCGATCGAGCGAGCAATGTAAATTTTCGAAAACCAAAATCCTGATGAAGCGTTTTGGAAAGGGTAAATACAAACACAGTTTTCAGGTACTTATACTTAGTATTTTGACTTCAAATTTTTGGAAGTGGTAAATGAATCATTACAGAATCCAAATACGTAAAAAAAGAAATTTGGGGGAAAAATGACATTTACACTAAAACACGCTATTTTTAGACAAGTACCACTTGCGACTTCCGCCTGGTTTCGTCGTGAGCGGTCACATATTTCAAGATAATGTATCATACACTGAAGCCCGTAGTCTGTTCATTGAAAGGCTACTTTGAACAGTGAATGGCTTGTCTCAAATTTTGCACAGAGCTATAGTTCTTCAGAGAAATAACAATGGGGATCGGACCTATTGTGTTGAGTTGAATGCGTGGGACGGAGGAATAATGGGAGGGGCGGCTTTATACGTGCGTTCGATCCGCGCCAGCGTTTGTTGTTATGTTGAAAAGACAGGAAGTCTATTGACTATTGATATAAAGAAGAATTAGGAGAGAGAGAGAGAGAGAGAGAGAGAGAGCCCAACTGCAAATCCCCTGTTAAACTTCAATTGTCCTCAATGACAAAGTAAAGTGTTATTATGCATAGGCGGCTATTACAGCTCTCAGGCCGACAGCAAGGACAAATGTTAGTATTGATTTGATTTGGGTTGATGAGTTAATGATATCATAATAAGATATTCTAAAAGTAAAAATCCCCTCATTGTACTATATACTTGTCTCTTCGCTACAAAAGTTATTTGCCGCACATCTAGAAAATGATCACGGGGAAAAATTTAATATCATTACAAATAAAGGAGTCTTTTTGTCTTTAGTTCTAAATGTAGTTTTCAATTCGAAAATTCAAAAGACATACAAAACTGCATTTCTCATTATCCTATAAAAGTTCATTTCTCTCGTTTTCCTTGCCCTTAAATTATAAGTAGATTTTTCCATCATCATTCACGTCTTTAATTTCTGATATTGATTTCCACGTCTTATCCACATGCTATCATTTTAGAACATAACATATTTTTTTAAAGATAAACATGCGAACTGAGGAAAATAGAACAAGAATCAGAATATTTGGAGAAAACTGAGAAAAGAGTGTGTGAGAGAGAGAGAGAGAGAGAGAAAGAGAGAGAGAGGGAGAGATTGACAGAAGACGAAGGCAATCATTATATTGGGTTTAATGGCTGCCATTTCCATTAATTATGTGGTGTTGTGTTGTTGTTTTTTGTTTCCACCAGCGCCGTTCTAGTTCTTTTTTTTTTGGGGGGGGGGGAGCACACAATGATCGTTGAAATGCAATAGACATATTCTAGTCATACAAGATAAGAAGAATTGGAGAAGGGGAGAGAAAGGAATAAGAGGAGCAATAAAACATAAAGAACAATAAACTGTTAGGCAAGCCAATGCCATCGGAAACTCACTCTATTTTAAAAATATTTATATATTCTATTTATTTTGTTGTTATTGTTCCACTACTACACACTAGCCTTTCATACACATATACTGACAGAAGAGGGCGTACTTCCGGAATCAGTGAATGGTACCAAGAGCTTCTTTCTTTGAATTTATCAAGAAGATTGGCTCGGATCCGGGAAGACTGCATTATAGGCTCCATGCGATCGTTATGTAGAAGGCTCGGAGCTCATTGCAGTGTTCACGCACAGTAAGAACGCATCAGTTCCGGATGCGTTCTTATGCACCACGACATTTCGCTAAACTACCTTATATCAATTGCTTCCTCTATTATTTTAAGAGAGTAGTTTATTTTTTGTAACGAATCTCGAAACTTCTGATTTGATCTTTGGTGTTAGCATAGTTCCCTGAATATATACCAACTTCTTTATGAGATATTAATTTACCATCACTGCATGTCGCTCCATTATATCCTATAGGGCAAGTACAGCTCACATCCATCACGTTACAGGTACCGCCATTGACACAAGTAATGGTTCCACAGATATCTGTTGAAAGTTCAGTCATGAATGGTAATGATACGTAAGAAGGTACATTGTTGTATGAAAAACAAATTTCATCATTTACACTTATCGTCACTTATTTTACCACCACTGTGCCGATGTGATGACATCTGATTATGTCGTTAACTTCTCCTTGAAAAATATAGACAAAAATCGAATGCAAAAATAGATAAATAACGAGTAAACTAAGAATATTCTGATTAAACGAAATGGGGATCTTTATCAATGAAATGAAATCTGCTATAAATATTGAAAATTATGACAAATGTCTGGAGATAGACTGTACTATCTGCAGCAACTACTGATACCTGTCTTTATATCAATTACTTGTTTATTGTTTTTAGAGAGTATCTTTTTAAATTTTTGTCATTTCGTGACATTTCAGTCAAGGGTTTGACTCTCGAAACTTCTGATTTGATCTTTGGTGTCAGCATAGTTCCCTGAATATATACCAACTTCTTTATGAGATATTAATTTACCATCACTGCATGTCGCTCCACTATATCCAGAAGGGCAAGTACAGCTCACATCCATCACGTTACAGGTACCGCCATTGACACAAGTAATGGTTCCACAGATATCTGTTGAAAGTTCAGTCATGAATGGTAATGATACGTAAGAAGGTACATTGTTGTATGAAAAACAAATTTCATCATTTACACTTATCGTCACTTATTTTACCACCACTGTGCCGATGTGATGACATCTGATTATGTCGTTAATTTCTCCTTGAAAAATATAGACAAAAATCGAATGCAAAAAGAATAGATAAATAACGAGTAAACTAAGAATATTCTGATTAAACGAAATTGGGAACTTTATCAATGAAATGAAATCTTCTATAAATATTGAAAATTATGACAAATGTCTGGAGATAGACTGTACTGTCTATCTGCATCAACTACCGATACCTGTCTTTATATCAATTACTTGTTTATTGTTTTTAGAGAGTATCTTATCTATCTGTAGCAACTACCGATACCTGTCTTTATATCAATTACTTGTTTATTGTTTTTAGAGAGTATCTTTTTAAATTTTTGTCATTTCGTGACATTTCAATCAAGGGTTTGACTCTCGAAACTTCTGATTTGATCTCTGGTGTCAGCATAGTTCCCTGAATATATACCAACTTCCTTATGAGATATTAATTTACCATCACTGCATGTCGCTCCACTATATCCAGAAGGGCAAGTACAGCTCACATCCATCACGTTACAGGTACCGCCATTGACACAAGTAATGGTTCCACAGATATCTGTTGAAAGTTCAGTCATGAATGGTAATGATACGTAAGAAGGTACATTGTTGTATGAAAAACAAATTTCATCATTTACACTTATCGTCACTTGAGACAAGGCTGAGTTCAGGAAAAGATGAAAAATAATTTGTGAACTTTTTTATTCCTTTTATGTCACTTTGGAAGAACATTATAGTATAAATATTATCTGGAAATGATTACTCTTAAAATGCCCTCATATTCGAAATATGACTAGATATAGCTGAAGAGTTCGGGCCGAACACTCATACCACATGTCTGTAAAGTCCCATTTGCCCATTTCTTTGTACAGTGCAAGTGCTTTTCAGCCAGATTGGTTTAGTTTCTTATCATTTTGCTGATTCCAAAACCTCACAGTATACACCAATTCTTTTTTAGACATGATCAACCTGCCCCAGTTGCTTCGATACACTTATTTTCGCAATTTAATAGCATGACCAGAACTCAACTTTATCTTTAAATAATAGTTCTATATTTGAAACAAATGTAAAGTTATTTATCACAGTACTAGTAACGAAATTGGTGTATCAAGACACTGGTTTTTGCATGTACACATTATATCATACAAACTCACGCTATTAGAGCATATGAAGGCAATGAGCTCAAGAATGCGTCAGTACCTAACCTGTTGACTACTGAATTTTTTAATTCCCATAGGCTTAATCCATGGCCCACCTGGTTCCAGTGTGCTATGGGTTAAATTTGCAATGTTTGTTGCTGACGCAGTCCTAAGTCAGCAAGTGACATGTAGTGTGCACAGGGGCGTCGCTAGCGTTGTTGTCGGAAAATGCGCCACCTCTGTCGCAAAAAAAAAAAAAAGAGGGGAACAAATAGAGAGGGAAGAGGAAAGAGAAAAGGCAAAGGAGAAAAGAGAAAGGATAAAAAGAAAAAAGAAAAAAGAAAATGGAAAGGAAAGGAAAACAAAAACTGTAAAGGAAAGGAAAAGGGAAGGAAAGAAAAAAAGAAGGAAAAACTGGCAAAATGTTTTGCTCGCTTGCTTCGCTCGCTCGCAAAAACATTGGGATGTTAACCTTCGGGCAAATTTATTTATTTATTTATTCATTGGTCTTTTTTTCAGTAGGGTAGCTCCATCAGTGATTAAACACTGTTTTCCTTGGAGGCACAACAAAAATACATATAATACAATCATACAGATATAAACAATACTTGAACAAACAAAGTAATTACATACACTTTTGGTAGTTTTACAAAGGACCAACTGAAGAATTTGAACGAGCATGGCGCCAAAACAAAATAGAAAACAAAGAACTTGTTGAAGCATTCCTAACATAATGTGGCAAACTGTTCCAAATCACTGCTCCTTCTTATAAAAAAAAACTCCGTTTCCCCATTTCTGTTTTAATTTTGGGTAAAATTAAGCCTGTGTTTTCAGCACTATGGGTCCCATAACTATGTACAGATTGAGTTTTTTTTAACATTTTGAAAATATAAACTGGGGTTAGACTTCCTAAAACGGAAAAAATCATCTTACTTTTAAAAAAATTCCACCTATTCTGAATATTGACCCACTTGAGTACATTAAAATTATCTTGAGTTGGGGTTCTTACAGTAGTTCCTACGATTACTCTCGCCAATTTCTTATGTTGCTTGATAATCATATCTCTGACATTTTGTGGGCAGTTGGACCAAGCATTACTACAATATTCAAAAAGACGCAAAATGAAAGTGTTGGCGAGAAGCTTTAATCCTTCTAAAGTTAAGTATCCTGTCAAACGACCAATCAGTGCTATTCTTGAGCCTATTTTTTGTACTTGTTTTTGTGACGTGTTCCCCCCCCCCTTCGGCAATTGGCTAGGATTTTCAAAGTTCCGATAGTCATATTCGGGCAGCGAGGTGCTAGAATATCCACATATTGGGGAAGAAAGGTTCCCAGATAATTATATAACTTGTGTAAGTAACTTCTGTACATTTTCACTACGAAAAGTAAAAAAAAAATTGCTCGCTCGCTTCGCTCGCTTGCAAAAAGTTTGAAATTCAAAAGTAGATGTTGGGGCAAAAGGCGCCTACTTCGGCAATGGCCTGCAGCCCCCCCCCCCTCCCCGAGGATTTTCAAAGTTCATATATTTGGGAAACCACCACTTCATATTCGGGCAGCGGGGTGCCAGAATATCCACATATTTGGGCAGAGAGGTTCCTAGGTAATTATGTAAAATAACTTCTGCATGTAACCCTTTGTACATTTCCACTACGAAAAGTTCAAATCAATTTAGAAATTGAAAATTTGATATTCGGGAAAAGGCGTCAGCCCCCTCCTTGCGAAAATGGGCCCGTATGACCAAGATCTCTTGTATTATCATGTGTGGGGGGGGGGGGGGAGGGATTAGGGTGCAGCATTTTTGTCGGCAAATTTGGGTATCACACCCTAAAAATTTCAAAATTTTCTAGCGACGCCCCTGAGTGTGCAACGTGTATAAGGAAGCATAATGTTCTTGTAACAGAGGTACAAATCAAATCAAATCAAATAAATTTATTGAATTAAAATCCACAATAATTTTGGATTATCATCAACATACAAATACAGAGGAAGATTCAAAATAGGTTACAGATGATCAAAACGAAACTTCATTGAAAAATAACAAAGCAAAACAAAAGCAAAACAAAACTAACAAAAGAAGTGTACAGTACAATGTTATAACCAGGAAAATGCAATATACATGTGCGCCTCCTGCCAAACTCTTCCTTCTTTTACAGATAATTTTCCTATTTTGAGTATTTTGAGACTGCAGTATTTATTCTTTCACTGTACATATTACTGATGGAGTTGACTTAGATCTTGCTTATGTCATAGTCCCTACTCTGCATTATATATTTCAACTTTCTTTAGTTCACCCATATCTTTAAATGAAGTTAATATAGTATATATGTTATGAAATAGTTTTTCTCTTTGCTCTTTGTATGATAGAAAAGCCGATGAAAAAGACAATGTGTGAACGCTCTCTTACCAATTACTACAGTTACAACCGACTCAGTCGAGCATGACGTGAAGACCTGTGGGATTCAATGACGACAAGGTCTAGGTTCAGGTTCAGATAGTATTTTGAAATATAATAAATATAATGGATATAAATACTCGTAATAAACACTCTCTGTTTAGTTTATATCACATAATGAGATAATGTCACTTTGTACTTCCGAAGGGGTTTGGATATTTTGGCCGCAGCTCTATAGCTTGAGCTAGCAGCGCACAGTGCATAATTTACGGAAACTATCCTGCCACCTTGGTGGAGATAGAGAGAGAGAGAAAACTGCAGCTAAAATACCTTGTCGATAAATATAAGGATAGTCCCTGAAGAGCGGATATACACAATGATGATAATGATAATAATAATAATAATATTAATAATAATAATAATAATGATAAAATACTGCTAATAATAAATAATTATAATGTTGAAAAAATAATAATAATGATAATAATTATAATGATAATAACTAGAACTGCAATCGTATCGGAACGATGTGCATGCAATGTCGTCCGTATCTCTTATTTTGTTGAGAAGTTGACAGGTGAAATATAAAGTTATGCATGTTAAAACATGATATAAGATAAGATGGGAGAAGATAATGCATACTGTAAAATTAGGAGATGATAGAATCGTTAAAACAAGAAACAACGAACAAAAAACAAAGAATGATGATAATGGTGATGACAATGATGATGATGATGGTGATGATGGTAATGATGGTGTTGATGATAATAATGATGATGGTTATAATGATGATTATGATGATGGTGATGATGATAATGCTGATGATTATGATGATGATGATGATCATGATTATGATGATGATATAATGGTGATGGTGATCATGATGATTATGATGATATAATGATGATATAATAATGGTGATGCTGATCATGATTATGATGATATAATGATGATGATGATGATGATGATGATGTTAATATATATGTTGATAATGTTGATGATGATGATGATATAATAATGATGACGATGGTGAGCATTATTATGATATAATGATGATAATGGTGATGAAATAATAATGATGATTATGGTGATGATGATAATGACGATGATGATGATGATATAATAATAATGATGATGATGGTGGTGCATGCCCTGACCCAAATGGCTTTCTACAGGCTCCAGTCTACATGGCCTCAACACAATGAAGTATAGTAAACCACGCGCATCACTTTGGGGTTGTGCGGTATTTAACATAAGGAAAGGAAGAAATCAAAGATCATAGAACAATGACAGTAGGGTAAAACATAGAAAGACAAGATGACAAAGAATAATATAGGGAAAGGTAGTAGGATAATATGCCTTTCCATAGCCTCTGGACACGTGGCTTCCACACTATACGTGACGCATAGTATACCAGGCCACATCGGCTTTGCGTAGAATTGTATTGAAGAAAATGTCGTTAAATGGCATGTACTGAAATGGCTTTATTTGCTAATAACTGGGCTCTTTTTTGTTCTCTATGTGCCGTATTTGGTATCATACGAAAGAGCATTTCATGGCCGTCATTTTGGGACCACTTTCATATTTTTATGACAATCCTATCGAAGCGTATGATGCAAGAAAGATTTATACAACAAAATGGCGTCTAAAATGTCACGCTTGACCGATTTTCAAAATCCAGCTTCGAGATTCTCTTCATTTTGCCTCGAAGAATGTGCCTGCCAAATTTCAAGAAAAATTAAGATCGTTCAGGGGGCCAAAGTTGGGATCCCGATTTTCCCCATAGACAATACGTGTAATGCACAAAATGGCATCTAAAATGTGACGCTTGACCGATTTTAAAAAATCCGGCTTCGAGATTCTCTTCATTTTGCCTCAAAGAATGTGCCTGCAAATTTTCAAGAAAAATAAAGATCGTTCAGAGGGCCAAAAGCGGGATCCCGATTTGCCCCATAGACAATACGTGTAATGCATGGGCGGAAACTCTGCAGGATCCGTATTATGACCTGACTTAAATCGCGATTTACTGAAAATTTTCTGTGAGACCCTATACCGTGTTTGGTATCTCTGAGAAGGGAATTTCATTGCGGTCATTTTGAGCTGAATGTCATTAGTGCACCATTTAAAATGAGCATATTACGCCATATTATGTAATGCATATTAATTTGAGATGTTTTGCGATAACTTCGTGATGACGTCATCAATTTTTACCAAATTGAGCTGACAGTTGTCAAATACATTGATACACACACCTACCAAGTTTCAAAGATGTAGGTTTAAATTTCGCAATTTTAGAGCAAGTTGAAGTTATTTCGGCATTTCCGTAAATTTCATAATTTTTACGAGCAATTTTCGCCAAGTTGGTCTGTGATAAGGTATATATTTTTTCAGTTTGCTGAAAAGAGTATATTTTGAAGCACCTAAATCCAAAAAAGGGTACGGGTTTAGCCAGGCATGATGGAGATATGGCCACATGAAAAAAGCCATTTTGTAAACTTTAGAGGGCGCTATTTCTATTATGCCGAATCACTGAAGCATGAAACTGATAAGGAATGTGTGCAATGATAAGATACAGCCACGGTGAGAATTTCAGAGAAAAATGACTTAATATAAGGAAGTTATGACAATTTTTCAAATTTGGGAATGAATATTTCATGAAATTATGTGTTTTTTAATGAACCCGATTTCGGATTTGAATTTAGATTATGAAGATGAAATTTTGAAGGTTAGGTTAAAAAAAGAAAGTTGAAGAGCAAGTCTTACTCTATCTAGAGCACTTTGTTAGAAGTCTGTAGCATGTAGGATAGTGGAGATAGGCTTGATGAAAAAAGGCATGAAAATGGCCCGAAAATGAACAAAATGGCGCCTGGATGTTCATGCATGAGTGATTTCGGAAAATGAAGAGTCAGGTGCACAACTAGGCATGGCAATGAATATGGCTATGAAATTTGAAATGAAATGGACTTGAGGAAGGGACCTAATTACGAAACACAAAAGATACGTGCAAAGTCAATACGTTTTCGAGGTAAGAAGAAGACAAAGAAGAAGAAGAAGAAAAGGAATGTGCAGAACGCGAACGGAAATAAGGCAATGTCGAGGACGACATTGCAAAGAAGAAAAGGAATGTGCAGAACGCGAACGGAAATAAGGCAATGTCGAGCTCGACATTGCAATAATCCGTTATCCAATAGCGCATATCACATTATGATATAGAGTCTCTATGCGCTTCCCAAAAACTTTGGATAAAATATTACACCGTAAGCGCTAGGTGCATTCAAGGAATAAATCCTACTAAGTACCCACTTACTAAACCTGGGTGTGATAGCGGGGGGTGGGGGGGGGGGGTTGTTTAATCTGATAAGTATAGATTGTGGAATACATTTTTGCGACCCCTCCTGCAAATGTTGTGTGTTACACACGGAAATATTGGAGCAATGTTTAATTTAATTTTCCCTAACGTTACACATTGTGTAATATTTCAATGTTGTATTTAAAAGGTCGCTGCTCAATCGGGATCTTTAAAAAAATCCGGGAAACCTTACCACGGTGAGAATGAAGACAGTAATGAGGATTGATATTTGTGAGCATCTGCCCCTTCGCAATATCCAACTACCTGCCATCTCGATATCTCAGCTGTAAGCTATCCAATGAATATCCAACTCTCCAGGAAAAGAATTCACCAAGGAAACGCAACTTATTGTACCATTCCTTTATTTCACATTGTACATACAAAGTGAATATGATGCCTTTATCTGGAAAAAAAAAAGAATCGATAGAAGAATGGAGAAGAACATCATTTCTCAACGTACTCAATATGTTGCTTGAAAATGTCGATTGCAAAACTCCATGACTACCTTACCAATCTGTCAGAAATTCAAACATTTAAATCATTAATTAATAATTGGACTTTTGAAAATATCTAAGCTTTTGACCAATATATTGTGTATCTTCATTATCCTGCAGTCCTGAAAGAAGATGAATCGACTTGAAACCCACTGGCTAAATAAATCAATTGGAGAAAATGGAATTCACTTCGGATAGACACAATTATTCAATTCATGTCTACCATTATTTTCTGTATTAATCATGATATATACGTCGTGTAAATATATATTCCAATTTACACTATCTAGCTTCATAAAGAATACGTTGATACCGTCTTCAAAACATGATGTAGGCCTAATGAAGATGAAAAATATGTTTAGATGCCTTTTGCTATTATTAAACAAATCACATTAGATTTTTTGTAGGATAAGATATCTGATTTACGATAGAAATATACTTACCAACTAATTCCTTTATTTTTGTAAAATACAAGTGTGTGCTCTATTTCTCCCGGCTCTTGGTCTATGATTTCACACTTATTACAATCGCAGTGAGTTAGTTTACCTATATATGGTATTACTACGCTAAGAACTATTTCCCGTTCCCAACAGACTTTTTATTGGACCTCCGTGAAGAACCAGCCAATAGAATTCACCCTGAGATCCTATTTGATTTAAAGGTGAAGGTCGAAATGGTGGCAGAGTATGGTGGCAAAAAGTTGGCTTATCTCATGGTTTGCGCAGAAGTACCCGGATGACTGTGCAGTAAATTTCCAGTACCTCATGGTTTGTGTAAAAGTACCCGGATGACAGTGCAATAATTATATAATTTTGAATGGCTTTGAGTGCAATATACCCTTGTATCTCACGAAAGAAAAGTCATTCAATATTATTATTAATTGTATGAAACCTACTTCCTCGATTTTCACTATTACATGTCTTTTTTTTTTGTATTAACTTGAAAAAAAAACACACACATTATTTTGTCCTTACCCAAGCATCTTGCAAGGGCTGCGCACATTCCATTGTCTTAACCTTTGCGTATTTAAATGGGTATTCACTTTTCTACGCGCCATATTTCAAACCATGAGATATGGAGATATAGTAAATAGTGTATGTATATAAATTATGCGTTGTGATTAGTTAGATTCGGATCACATGATGTGCAAAAAATTTGTTATAGTGCACGATCGTGCACTATAACTTTGATTTTTTGCACGGAGAATCCCGTGTTAAATAAATAGGGGATGAGTCTTTCGTTTACGATTGCTATAATTCAATTTCAAGTCTTTTGGAGTTCAGAGTGTTACACGTCATTGGAGAGCCAACATTTGGAGTTCATTTTGAGAGATAAGCAACGTTTGTAGAGTTCGGAAATCAGCAGTATAGATCTAGACTATAAATTTATAGACCTATAGGGCCCCGGCCTAATACACAATAACAGTTACAGATCTAGGGGTCTATTTACTATAACAATGAGTGCATGGTCAATCATTACTATACTAGATTATGTGCAGGTCGTGCAGGTCTATTTCACCTCGGCCTGCGGCCTCGGTGAAACAAAACTGCACTCGTGATAATTAAGTATTGTCGTGCACATAATCCAGTATAGTAATGATAGACCATGCACTATTTATATAATATTGCACGGTCATCCGGGAACTTTCGCGCAAACCATGAGATACGCGTATTTTTCTGGTCGCCTGAAAACCCTTCATACAAATAATAATTCCATATCTCGTGGTATGAGATGCGCGTGACGTGACGCGTAAAAAAGTGAATACGCGTTTAAATACGCAAAGGTTAAGACAATGGATGTATTCGCGCAGCCTTTGTAAGATGCTTGGGTAAAGACAATTATTACTTGTATGAAGGGTTTTCAGGCGACCAGAAAAATTGGCGTACCTCATGGTTTGCGCGAAAGTTCCCAGATGACCTTGGGATTCTAAAATAATATCTCATGATTTGTGTAAAAGTGCAATTTCGTTTGATCCGTTTGTTCCATTGCACGGTGATGTGACTTACCTCACAATATACTGTGTACATCGTTAGTGACGTCAGCGTGCAATCGTGCGAATGGATCAAACGGAAATGCACGCCTGGAGGATGATACTATTCAACATTACTTTTATCGGATGTCATGTGATTAAGAATTGACCAATGGGGTTGCAAGAATCTTAGTAGGTGTTGTATAAATCTCCATATTTCACGGTTTCAATTGCGCATGACGCGTAAAAAAGTGAATACGCGTTGAAATACGCAAAGGATAATAAGACAATGGAATGCGCGCAGCCCTTTCAAGATGCTTGGGTAAGGACAAAAATAATGTTTTTTCTACCTGTGTTTTATGTTACAAAGCTAATACAAACACATAAGCACAAGTAATGGTGAAAATTGAGGAAGTAGGTTTTTATACAATTAATGATAATAATATTGAATGACTTTACTTTCGTGGGACACAAGGGTATATCGCACTCGCTCTGAAAATATTTCACTCGTCGTGCCGACTTGTGAAATATGCTCATAGTTCGTGCGATATACCCTTGTATCCCACTCAAAGCCATTCAATATTATATCAACATTGTTTTCTTCCTATGTATTCAACAAAATGATATTAGTTACCCCTGCTTGTTCACGAAATACGGGCAAATATCTACGGTCTGGTGCCATATTCCATGAGGCCAGAGGCACCAGACCGTTAATATTTCCGTATTTCGTGAGAACAGGCAGGGGGTAACGATTTTATCTTTTTAAGTATAGATCGAAATGAATTCTATAGTGTAATCTCACCGGTAAAGTTACGATGAAAACATAATTCATATTTCAGAAACAAGATCAAGCGCATGCATGCGCGCAGCTGTGATGATAACGTCATCACGACTCGTGAAATAAGCTCATCAGCTCTTGCGATATACCTTTGTTCAATTAAATATTATATAAATATCATACTATTACAAGGGAAAAAAAACAGGGCGAAAAGTTCCCATCAACCTGCGCAGACTGTATAGATTTACACTAACACGGCCAGCTTAATGATCCCTTTCGAGGCGAACTGCCTTTGTGTGGGGGAAAACCAATAATTGTTTGCTATAGAGGCTGTACGGGTCAGAGATTCTACAAATATTAATGATATTATTTTGGATTGAAACAGACGTAGATAAATGAAAAGTTAGATAATATTTTGCAATATCCTTGTACCTGACAATAAAATACAATATATATTAAACTTATGTATGTTTAAACACTCACTAATCAAAGAAAATGTAAAAAACGAAATGTTTAAATATTATTGTACGTGATAATGTAATTTCAAACAATACAGTTATGTTATCTTTATACATATCATAAATACATGAAATTCTACATGTAAATATCTTGCATATAAATCGAGTACGTTTTACTGCTTGATATTTTAAAGTTATGGGAATATATGATAAATCAGAAACGGGGTCAGAGACAATTCATTGTATTCAAATATTACGGATAATATTTTTTCATGTTTAAACAATGAATGGAAAATTGTAGGATATTTAGGTGGGCTGTACTTCAAGTAAAGATCACCTCATGTTTTTGTGCGAATTTCTCTTTATTATTGTTATTATTATTTTTATTATTATTTTTATCATTATTATTATTTATTTATTTATCTATTTTTTATTATCATTTATTTATATTGCTACCCACTCTTTTTACCAACAATATCTCAAAAAAGGCAATGTCAAATATGTTTAAATTTGGTACAATCATGACAACGTTAGATATGGTTATTGTATCGGCACCTGTACTTTTACAACATAGTCATTGCATCGTGACGTCATCTAAGCGCAAATTTGGAAAAGTCCGACCAATACTCTGCAATAGAAAGTCATAGCATAACTATATTTGGCATGAGGAAAGTTGATAACATATATAAGAAATGAAATTAACATAGGGCACGCTCGTGTCGTTGAAATTGCTCAATTTTAAAAATGTAATGCTCAGATTGGTCTAAAATCAGTTTTGGGCACGTTTCAGGCCATTTTAAACATTTCAAAAAGATATATATTTATGCGCATTACGTGCATGCGTGTGAAAATTTAAAAAGTACTCTTATTGGTCTACAATTGATTCTAAACTTGATTTCACACCTTTCTGGAATCTTAAGACACTGCACAGTGCTTGCGTCAATACATTTATGTAGGAACATGGCTCCTTCATACGTTAAATTAATGCTCTATCGCATTTCATGACTGTTCCACAACCTACGTGTATAGTTGCACTTGTTCAACTCTCGTTCTCATTATCGTTCTCATTATTCTTTTACGTGACAATGTACGCTTCTATATATCTATATATATATATATATATATATATATATATATATATATACACAGTTGTTTTATCTTCATACATGTACCTACATAAATGCATGGAATTTTATATACACTTCATATAAATAGGAGTATTTTTTTTTTACTGCTGATGTTCTAAAATTGAATAAATTGAAATCAGTCTTAATATATTTACACAGATGAATTTATGCAGTAGATTGTGATACCGCATTCCGTGTTTGTCAATAGTTTATCATGTCATACACTTCCCATTAACCATAAAGTTCTCATAAAAGAATTTCATGATATCTGTTCATGGCGAAGTGAAAAAGTTCTATGTGTATGTTTAAAGTACTAAATATTCAGGTCAAAGTATCTAAACGTAAATGTGTTTCATTCACAACTGAATCCAAGAGAGCCAAATACTATTTAACATTCAAGTAAAACTGGTTAAAATTGCTTTCGAACTCAAATTTACAACAAAGGTTTTTGTGTTACTGCTTTTGTCTAATTCAGAAGATATGATAATAATTGAATTTAAGCAAAAAACAAAGATTGCCGCCATAATGATAAAAAATTACTTCAATCTAACACATGGATTCATTAAATAAAACACTTCTGACATAGCAGAAAATCTGGTGAAAACATCTCGGGGGGGGGGGGGAGGGGGGGGGGCTGTACCTTAGATTAGATTATAAAGGTACAGTTTAAAGAGAAGGTTGAATTCTGGCCAAGATGAGAATTTTTGAAAAACTCTCACTTCTTCTTTTTATTCTTATGTGAAGGAATATAAGTACATGCAGCAAAGTCATATGAGTTGTTATGGTCGCTCGTAAACAAACACAACACACACACGCCCACGCGCGCAAACACACACACACGCATATATATATATATATATATATATATGTGTGTGTGCGTGGGGGTGGGTGCGTGTGGGTGTGTGTGTGTGCGGGTGCGTGTGTGTGTGTATCCCAAGGAGTTGGGAACGTTATTTCACTCAGTCAAATATGCATCGATTACATTCAGTTCAATCCAATCTAAAAAGCAATGAAAGCTATGAAAAGCTAAGTATTTCTTTCGTGCTTTCGTCAAAGAGACCCTCACCCGTCGACCAACGGCCCACGAAAACGACGGTCCGCGAGACGGAAAGCCCACGAGACACTGTATTCTCATACATTATAGAAAACCTAAATTAATGTCGTTAAAGAGCAATCCAACCTTTGTAAAAAGCAGATTTGTGTGAAAGGCGAAAAATACGAGAAACAGGATGGTGAAAGTTTGAAATATACCGGACAAAGATTGAGAAAGATATGAATGTTTTAAAATTGAGATCACTACATCTATGCGAATCTCAAACTGAAAATTTGGTGAATCGATTGTGACGTACTTATTCACGGTCAACTCTCCCATTTGTCGTACACCAACATATCATTAAATTCCAGTTTTCTCATGAGCGCTTTCTCCCTCTGGGCAGTACTCAAAATATATTGTAGACAGCATATTTTTATAGGTCCTCAAAAACAAAAAACAAAAAACAAAAACAAATTCTACTGAGTTATGTGCATCTGAACAAAGGTTTAATCACTGCGTCTACAAATACTATCAACGCGAAACTATTGAAAAACTACACCACTCCAATAAACTTCCATGTAACATGGCAAAGATAATGGATGGAAGCTCAACAATGAAAACATTGTTCCTTGCAAACATCTAAGTGTTGATGGAGTGCATTATAATGCAGAAGGAGCTTCATTATTCGTCCAAACCTTATTCAATACATAAATGGAATCACGAATACTGAGACTGATGAGCAACTACTGAATAGTACTAATCCTCGGCATTCAACTCTCGATCCTACCAGTTTCAGCCCCACCCCGGCCCCACCCATATCCTCCCACCTTACTATGCTGATGTTGCTGCGGGTCGGAGTCCTCCGCCTAGGAACCGTCGGCTCCGTCCGTGGATACCACCGACGGGTAACATGCCACACCCAACTTGATCGTGACACTCGCTTCACTGGACCTTGGCAACGCACTATACAGTACACAGGATGCTACTTCTGCGGAGAACGAAACCAAATGATAAGAAACAAAACTGTCGCTACGGCGAGGAAATGGAATGCTACTACTGTCAGAAATTTGGTCAAAAAAGCCAAAGACATTGCCGATATAAGCCCAGACTCGTGTCAGACTACACAGAATAACTCTTCAGACTCATACATCAATGAATATGATCGTTGCGCCAGCTAACCCCAAATGGAGGCCTCAGAATTTCCCATCTAAATACTTGTAGTTATATGACAAAATGGATGAACTGAAATGTATGATGAAAATACTAACACATTACGTGTTTTTAACAGAAACATGATTAACCCCAGTTATTAGCCAATAACTCAATCAGTATTGAATGGTATTCTATATTCCGCCTGATCACTAAAATCGCCAAGTTTCGGTCGTATGCCACATATCTAAAATTATTGAAAAGAAGTTCAATTACAGCTATTAACAATTTTTTAAATATCATAAATTTAGATTAATATGCATTTCTACACTGCATGCCCTCACGGTGTAATTGACGATTTCCATGAAGCCTTCCATAATAAGGAAGTGATTGCAGCATGCTTACTTGACATATCCAAATGCCTTGATTGCGTTGACCATGATTTACTCTTGTTAAAATTAGGGAAATATGGGATATATCGTCTATTTGGAGCAAGAAGGGCGTTAACTCATATACTTTAACACAGAGTTAACGACCTTCTGGCTCTCAACCAACGATATAATGGGGAGCTGAAATGGTTTTCAAATTATATTACTGAAATAAAACAACTAGTCTTAGGAACTCAGCTGTAAAGGAATTATCAGTTGGGGTACTACAAGGGAGTGTACTTGCTCCTTTCCTCTTTTTATTATTCATTAATGATATATATTTGAAGGTCTTAATAATGTAGTATTTAGTAGCTTTGTTGACATTTGTCAATGGTGACAATATACATAATGTTACGTTTAATCCACAAAATACTGTAAATGAAATAAATAGGTTGTATAAAAGGAATGGTCTTAAGATAAGTGTAAGTAAAACTAAAGTAATGCTGATTAAAGAGGAAGTCGTCAAGATCTCTTCATATTTATATTGACAATGGACTCATTTAGGAACTCCGATCTGATAGGTATATCGGTATTATTATTCATGAAAACCTTAAATGAAATGGTAATTTTAGACAGTTATGCAAGTCAATTGCATATAAGTTTTTAAATATGTCATTAGTAAATACAATTTACAAATTAACCATTCAATCTTGTTTTGATTCAGGTATCTCAGTATGAGGTAACTGTCCAAAAAATTAAAAATACCCTTATTGAGACTCAAAAAAAGGGCAACACGCTATGTAACCTGTATTATGATTATACTAATACTTCTGTTCTTGATATGATGAAAAACCTATCCTGGCAAATAACCGACGATCGATTTTCTATGTGCACTAATGTACCAGTGTGTTAATGTTCTTGCCCCATATAGCGTATATGTAATGGGATAGACATGTATTTTGATATCACATGACGTGCAAAAATTTTGTTATAGTGCACGATCGTACACTATAACTTTGATTTTTTGCACGGAGAATCCCGTGTTAAATAAATAGGGGATGGGTCTTTTGTTAACGATTGCTACAATTCAATTTCAAGTTTTTTGGAGTTCAGAGTGTTACACGTCATTGGAGAGCCAACATTTGGAGTTCATTTTGTGAGATAAGCAACGTTTGCAGAGTTCGGAAATCAGCAGCAGATCTAGACTATAAATTTATAGACCTATAGGGCCCCGGCCTAATACACAATAACAGTTACAGATCTAGGGGTCTATTTACTATAACAATGAGTGCATGGTCAATCATTACTATACTAGATTATGTGCAGGTCGTGCAGGTCTATTTCACCTCGGCCTGCGGCCTCGGTGAAACAAAACTGCACTCGGGATAATTCAGTATTGTCGTGCACATAATCCAGTATAGTAATGATAGACCATGCCCTATTTATATAATATTGCACGGTCATCCGGGAACTTTCGCGCAAACCATGAGATACGCGTATTTTTCTGGTCGCCTGAAAACCCTTCATACAAATAATAATTCCATATCTCGTGGTATGAGATGCGCGTGACGTGACGCGTAAAAAAGTGAATACGCGTTTAAATACGCAAAGGTTAAGACAATGGATGTATTCGCGCAGCCCTTGCAAGATGCTTGGGTAAAGACAATTACTTGTATGAAGGGTTTTCAGGCGACCAGAAAAATTGGCGTACCTCATGGTTTGCGCGAAAGTTCCCAGATGACCCTGCGATTCTAAAACAATATCTCATGGTTTGTGTAAAAGTGCAATTTCGTTTGATCCATTTGTTCCATTGCACGGTGATGTCACTTACCTCACAGTATACTGTGTACATCGTTAGTGACGTCAGCGTGCAATGGTGCGAATGGATCAAACGGAATTGCACGCCTGGAGGATGATACTATTCAACATTACTTTTATCGGATGTCATGTGATTAAGAATTGACCAATGGGGTTGCAAGAATCTTAGTAGGTGTTGTATAAATCTCCATATTTCACGGTTTCAATTGCGCATGACGCGTAAAAAAGTGAATATGCGTTGAAATACGCAAAGGATAATAAGACAATGGAATGCGCGCAGCCCTTTCAAGATGCTTGGGTAAGGACAAAAATAATGTTTTTTCTACCTGTGTTTTATGTTACAAAGTTAATACAAACACATAAGCACAAGTAATGGTGAAAAGTGAGGAAGTAGGTTTTTATACAATTAATGATAATAATATTGAATGAGTTTACTTTCGTGGGACACAAGGGTATATCGCACTCGCTCTGAAAATGTTTCACTCGTCGTGCCGACTTGTGAAATATGCTCATAGTTCGTGCGATATACCCTTGTATCCCACTCAAAGCCATTCAATATTATATCAACATTGTTTTCTTCCTATGTATGCAACAAAATGATATTAGTTACCCCCTGCTTGTTCTCACGAAATACGGAAATATCTACGGTCTGGTGCCATATTCCATGAGGCCAGAGGCACCAGACCGTTAATATTTCCGTATTTCGTGAGAACAGGTAGGGGGTAACGATTTTATCTTTTTAAGTATAGATCGAAATGAATTCTATAGTGTAATCTCACCGGTAAAGTTACGATGAAAACATAATTCATATTTCAGAAACAAGATCAAGCGCATGCATGCGCGCAGCTGTGATGATAACGTCATCACGACTCGTGAAATAAGCTCATCAGCTCGTGCGATATACCTTTGTTCAATTAAATATTATATAAATATCATACTATTACAAGGAAAAAAAAAACAGGGTGAAAAGTTCCCATCAACCTGCGCAGACTGTATAGATTTACACTAACACGGACAGCTTAATGATCCCTTTCGAGGCGAACTGCCTTTGTGTGGGGGAAAACCAATAATTGTTTGCTATAGAGGCTGTACGGGTCAGAGATTCTACAAATATTAATGATATTATTTTGGATTGAAACAGACGTAGATAAATGAAAAGTTAGATAATATTTTGCAATATCCTTGTACCTGACAATAAAATACAATATATATTAAACTTATTTATGTTTAAACACTCACTAATCAAAGAAAATGTAAAAAACGAAATGTTTAAATATTATTGTACGTGATAATGTAATTTCAAACAATACAGTTATGTTATCTTTATACATATCATAAATACATGAAATTCTACATGTAAATATCTTGCATATAAATCGAGTACGTTTTACTGCTTGATATTTTAAAGTTATGGGAATATATGATAAATCAGAAACGGGGTCAGAGACTATTCATTGTATTCAAATATTACGGATAATATTTTTTCATGTTTAAACAATGAATGGAAAATTGTAGGATATTTAGGTGGGCTGTACTTCAAGTAAAGATCACCTCATGTTTTTGTGCGAATTTCTCTTTATTATTATTATTATTATTTTTATTATTATTATTATCATTATTATTATTTATTTATTTATCTATTTTTTATTATCATTTATTTATATTGCTACCCACTTTCTTTTACCAACAATATCTCAAAAAAGGCAATGTCAAATATGTTTAAATTTGGTACAATCATGACAACGTTAGATATGGTTATTGTATCGGCACCTGTACTTTTACAACATAGTCATTGCATCGTGACGTCATCTAAGCGCAAATTTGGAAAAGTCCGACCAATACTCTGCAATAGAAAGTCATAGCATAACTATATTTGGCATGAGGAAAGTTGATAACATATATATAAGAAATGAAATTAACATAGGGCACGCTCGTGTCGTTGAAATTGCTCAATTTTAAAAATGTAATGCTCAGTATGGTCTAAAATCAGTTTTGGGCACGTTTCAGGCCATTTTAAACATTTCAAAAAGATATATATTTATGCGCATTACGTGCATGCGTGTGAAAATTTAAAAAGTACTCTTATTGGTCTACAATTGATTCTAAACTTGATTTCACACCTTTCTGGAATCTTAAGACACTGCACAGTGCTTGCGTCAATACATTTATGTAGGAACATGGCTTCTTCATACTTTAAATTAATGCTCTATCGCATTTCATGACTGTTCCACAACCTACGTGTATAGTTGCACTTGTTCAACTCTCGTTCTCATTATCGTTCTCATTATTCTTTTACGTGACAATGTAAGCTTATATATATATATATCTATATATATATATATATATATATATATACAGTTGTTTTATCTTCATACATGTACCTACATAAATGCATGGAATTTTATATACACTTCATATAAATAGGAGTATTTTTTTTTACTGTTGATGTTCTAAAATTGAATAAATTGAAATCAGTCTTAATATATTTACACAGACAGATGAATTTATGCAGTAGATTGTGATACCGCATTCCGTGTTTGTCAATAGTTTATCATGTCATACACTTCCCATTAACCATAAAGTTCTCATAAAAGAATTTCATGATATCTGTTCATGGCGAAGTGAAAAAGTTCTATTTGTATGTTTAAAGTACTAAATATTCAGGTCAAAGTATCTAAACGTAAATGTGTTTCATTCACAACTGAATCCAAGAGAGCCAAATACTATTTAACATTCAAGTAAAACTGGTTAAAATTGCTTTCGAACTCAAATTTACAACAAAGGTTTTTGTGTTACTGCTTTTGTCTAATTCAGAAGATATAATAATTGAATTTAAGCAAAAAACAAAGATTGCAGCCATAATGACAAAAAATCACTTCAATCTAACACATGGATTCATTAAATAAAACACTTCTGACATAGCAGAAAATCTGGTGAAAACATCTCGGGGGGGGGGGGGAGGGGGGGGGGGGGGCTGTACCTTAGATTAGATTATAAAGGTACAGTTTAAAGAGAAGGTTGAATTCTGGCCAAGATGAGAATTTTTGAAAAACTCTCACTTCTTCTTTTTATTCTTATGTGAAGGAATATAAGTACATGCAGCAAAGTCATATGAGTTGTTATGGTCGCTCGTAAACAAACACAACACACACACGCCCACGCGCGCAAACACACACACACGCATATATATATATATATATATATATATGTGTGTGTGCGTGGGGGTGGGTGCGTGTGGGTGTGTGTGTGTGCGGGTGCGTGTGTGTGTGTATCCCAAGGAGTTGGGAACGTTATTTCACTCAGTCAAATATGCATCGATTACATTCAGTTCAATCCAATCTAAAAAGCTATGAAAGCTATGAAAAGCTAAGTATTTCTTTCGTGCTTTCGTCAAAGAGACCCTCACCCGTCGACCAACGGCCCACGAAAACGACGGTCCGCGAGACGGAAAGCCCACGAGACACTGTATTCTCATACATTATAGAAAACCTAAATTTATGTCGTTAAAGAGCAATCCAACCTTTGTAAAAAGCAGATTTGTGTGGAAGGCGAAAAATACGAGAAACAGGATGGTGAAAGTTTGAAAGATACCGGACAAAGATTGAGAAAGATATGAATGTTTTAAAATTGAGATCACTACATCTATGCGAATCTCAAACTGAAAATTTGGTGAATCGATTGTGACGTACTTATTCACGGTCAACTCTCCCATTTGTCGTACACCAACATATCATTAAATTCCAGTTTTCTCATGAGCGCTTTCTCCCTCTGGGCAGTACTCAAAAAATATTGCAGACAGCATATTGTTATAGGTCCTCAAAAACAAAAAACAAAAAACAAAAACAAATTATACTGAGTTATGTGCATCTGAACAAAGGTTTAATCACTGCGTCTACAAATACTATCAACGCGAAACTATTGAAAAACTACACCACTCCAATAAACTTCCATATAACATGGCAAAGATAATGGATGGAAGCTCAACAATGAAAACATTGTTCCTTGCAAACATCTAAGTGTTGATGGAGTGCATCATAATGCAGGAGGAGCTTCATTATTCGTCCAAACCTTATTCAATACATAAATGGAGTCACGAATACTGAGACTGATGAGCAACTACTGAATAGTACTAATCCTCGGCATTCAACTCTCGATCCTACCAGTTTCAGCCCCACCCCGGCCCCACCCATATCCTCTCACCTTACTATGCTGATGTTGCTGCGGGTCGGAGTCCTCCGCCTAGGAACCGTCGGCTCCGTCCGTGGATACCACCGACGGGTAACATGCCACACCCACTTAATCGTGACACTCGCTTCACTGGACCTTGGCAACGCACTACACAGCACACAGGATGCTACCACTGGCGTAGCCAGGATTTTTCAAGAGGGGGGGCCAAGGCGAGGGAGCGAAGCGACCGAGCGGGGGAGGGTGTGGGAGGGGGTATCCCCCTCCCACGGTAGGAAAATTTTTTAAAACCAGGTCATGAAAATGGCATTTTCTGCAACCTAAAATTCTATTCTGGTGTAACCTACTTGAGAAGTGACAGATGAAATAGGATTTTTTTTTTCTCTACTCCGCTGGAATGAATTGTAGTGGAAGGATTACCACTCCTTGGGGCTCCAGAATTCCAAGCAATACGCAAAATTACATGTAGTTGGTGTGTATAAATAGCTGTACCAGTGTACATACGAAACGTTGAAACCCGTGTTTTCGGATAGGAAAATATACAGACTAACAACCAAAAATCCACACACAGACACACTGACTATTGACTAACATATGACTAAGAGGACGCCCTTTCTCATGGAGTGGAATTTATATCTCATCTCAAGCGGTAGTCTCATTTGAAAACACATGCAACATCTTTATTAGGTGTATGTAAAAGACTTTAGCAATTTATTTAGCTGCCTTGTTTAGCTCTTTATCTCATTTTCTCGGTTAGAGGTTGTTCATTAGTTGCCTAATTCGTGTAGTATATACGAATCCAGCTACGTACTCCTTCATTTAAGTACTGAGGAATTATATAGTTTGATTAATTTTTGTAACCAAAATGAACATCAATGTGAGTATTTAGCACGGAAAAATATTAGAATTACATCGTGTAAAGAGTATAGAGATCACAATTTGTAATAAAAACATATGGAAATAATGTAATTACACATAGAGAACGGGCTAAACAAAGTCTTCATATACAACCAAGTCAAGCGCACATGATTTGCCACATGTGAAGGCCGTTTTTGTCATTCAATTTAGTGATAATAGATTTGACTAAAAACTATAAACATCAAAGCAGAAAGCATCTCGTCCGATGACTTACTAGTATATAAAATACGACTTGAACAAAGAATGAAATTGTATCTTTTTTGAATATTCCTCTATAAAATCGAACTCTACCTTGAAAAACAGTGTTTTGCTTCTCCTCGGATGAAGACCATAAAAATGATATAACGGTGACATTGTTTTCGTATAAAAGCAATGTTGGCTACCACAATGATAACTCTTAAACAAACTCAAGATTTACAAAACGAAGAAAATGGTTATTGCCTCCATCGGACATATACCCATTCACAAAGAGAGGTTTATATTCGGCAAGAATAACTGATACGCCTCTTCATCATTCTGAGTACAATTTCTTTCAACTCTCGACAAACTAAAAGAAATATAAATGTTCTGTTACCAATCTACTTAGTCAATGTTGTTAACAAAGTTTCGGGGTTATGATTTGGAAAGGAACAGTTTTTGCTGGAAATGAAAGCAGTGTTTATTTTGTTTACTTTTTTGGTAATATTTCCATTTTATTTTTCCTTATTTCGATTGTAAGGTAGGGGTAGGGTAAGTCCTAGTAAGACCAGCATGTGAAAAGGAAATTAGTTGTTTTTTTTTTTTTTGTTTTTTTTTTTTTGCTCTCCGATCAACAGGGGGGGCCATGGCCCCCTTGTGCCCCCCCTGGCTACGCCAGTGGATGCTACATGTACTTCTGCGGAGAACGAAACCAAATGATAAGAAACAAAACTGTCGCTACGGCGAGGAAATGGAATGCTACTACTGTCAGAAATTTGGTCAAAAAAGCCAAAGACATTGCCGATATAAGCCCAGACTCGTGTCAGACTACACAGAATAACTCTTCAGACTCATACATCAATGAATATGATCGTTGCGCCAGCTAACCCCAAATGGAGGCCTCAGAATTTCCCATCTAAATACTTGTAGTTATATGACAAAATGGATGAACTGAAATGTATGATGAAAATACTAACACATTACGTGTTTTTAACAGAAACATGATTAACCCCAGTTATTAGCCAATAACTCAATCAGTATTGAATGGTATTCTATATTCCGCCTGATCACTAAAATCGCCAAGTTTCGGTCGTATGCCACATATCTAAAATTATTGAAAAGAAGTTCAATTACAGCTATTAACAATTTTTTAAATATCATAAATTTAGATCAATATGCATTTCTACACTACATGCCTTCACGGTGTAATTGACGATTTCCATGAAGCCTTCTATAATAAGGAATTCATTGGCGCATGCTTACTTGACATATCCCAATGCCTTGATTGCGTTAACCATGATTTACTCTCGTTAAAATTAGGGAAATATGGGATATATCGTCTATTTGGAGCAAGAAGGGCGTTAACTCATATACTTTAACACAGAGTTAACGACCTTCTGGCTCTCAACCAACGATATAATGGGGAGCTGAAATGGTTTTCAAATTATATTACTGAAATAAAACAACTAGTCTTAGGAACTCAGCTGTAAAGGAATTATCAGTTGGGGTACTACAAGGGAGTGTACTTGCTCCTTTCCTCTTTTTATTATTCATTAATGATATATATTTGAAGGTCTTAATAATGTAGTATTTAGTAGCTTTGTTGACATTTGTCAATGGTGACAATATACATAATGTTACGTTTAATCTACAAAATACTGTAAATGAAATAAATAGGTTGTATAAAAGGAATGGTCTTAAGATAAGTGTAAGTAAAACAAAACTAATGCTGATTAGGAGGAAGTCATCAAGATCTCTTCATATTTATATTGACAATGGACTCATTTAGGAACTCCGATCTGATAGGTATATCGGTATTATTATTCATGAAAACCTTAAATGAAATGGTAATTTTAGACAGTTATGCAAGTCAATTGCATATAAGTTTTTAAATATGTCATTAGTAAATACAATTTACAAATTAACCATTCAATCTTGTTTTGATTAAGATATCTCAGTATGAGGTAACTGTCCAAAAAATTAAAAATACCCTTATTGAGACTCAAAAAAAGGGCAACACGCTATGTAACCTGTATTATGATTATACTAATACTTCTGTTCTTGATATGATGAAAAACCTATCCTGGCAAATAACCGACGATCGATTTTCTATGTGCACTAATGTACCAGTGTGTTAATGTTCTTGCCCCATATAGCGTATATGTAATGGGATAGACATGTATTTTGATAGACACGGATTAAATACACGTAATGCTAATTCTCTTAACAAGATTCAAGATTCAAAATACATTTATTTCCTTCTCATAATCATGATCAAATACAAATACATTCACAAAAAGAACGTGGTGGAAGGAGGCGAGGGTCCCAAGAAGCACTTGGCTTGTGGTGGGGTCGCCTTTACAGTACCTATTTACATATACAATATTAAACAACAATCATAACATACAAAAAAAAATCTAATCTAAAAGATAAAAAAGAAAAAAAACAATCAAGAAAAATCTGCAATATGTGCTACTGACTATATTGTACAAAGTATATATTCTTTAAAGTACAATATTAAACAACAATCATAACAAAACAAAAAAAATCTAATCTAAAAGATAAAAAAGAAAAAAAAACAATCAAGAAAAATCTGCAATATGTGCTACTGACTATATTGTACAAAGTATATATTCTTTAAAGTACGAGTAAATGTATGGAGTGAAGAGCACGTTTTAGTAGAGTCATTTAAGTTGTTCCAGAGTATTCCCCAAACCAAATACCCAACTTTATTGTCAGACGTTCAAATATGCCGGTGCTAGAGTACAGAATTTATTACCTAATTAAATTCAAAATGCTTAGTTTCTGGATGTTTTCAATGGAATGCATAAGAAATCAAAATCAAACATACCCCACTGCAATGACCTCCAATCTCTCAGCTGAAAGTTTATATCAATATTCATTTATGTGCCTGCATTCCGTGCTCTCTAATTCTAATTTTATATTGCTATGTGTAACTACCATCTATATTAAGTATCAGTATTTTGTTTATGTTCGTAAATAATTGTTGTATTGTAATACTTTGTCTTACTTTGATTAATTTTCTGTTTTTGTTTTTGTTCCTTCTTATTACATCAATTGTGACTCCTTTTTAACATTTGTTATGTTCATATTAGCTACGTTCATACGGGACTTGTGGTTCCGAAATAAGTATTTAGTGAGCAAAACTTTGGGTTAAAGAAACAACGACTCACTAACCACGACGAGGGTTCACACAGGCCCGAAACAACGTTGCTCGTTGTTCTGAAACTACACGCCGAGCGATTGTCGTTGTTAACACTGAAAGTAAATACCGATTGTGTGTACAGTACATATACAGATCCTGTGTTTATAATTCGTGCGAAGGGTATGACCCGAAAGTGTATTCTGTCCACACGGTCGTAAACTGCGACGGATGACCCCACGCTGGCTTTAACCATGAGCTCGCTTGTGGCTCTAGAACTGCAAGTAAACTTAAAGATTTGAAACTACGAGTCCGTTCATACGGTCTGAAACTACAAGATAACTACAAGTTAATCTAAAATTTTGAAACTACCAGCAAAACTTAAAGTTCAGCTCCCTTCGTGTGAACCTGACTATTGTTATGGTTCTTGAATACCGGGACCAAGATGCAAAATAGTTACATTACTGATCTTGTGTATCCTGTATAAATATGTTTTAATAAAATAAATAAATAAATAATTTCGTAAACGTGCGTAATCAATCAACCCTCGGATAATGACGTCAATGGCTCCACCGTTAAAAACCAATAGTCACGAAAATAAAGTGGGGCGCACAGAAGTAATTCATCCGCTCGCTAGACATGGAGGTGATGAAATATTATGGGATTTATATGAAATCTGGTAATTGTCTTCCGTACATGATGCTAAATAGCTACAGACTTCTTAATTTTACTCCTCGGCTGAATTTTGCTTGTCTTTGTGTACTTTTATAGGGTTTATATGATCTCGATGTATATCCAGAAATTCAATTTGTTCGTCTGTCAGAGTTTTATTTAGCCTCGTTTCACTGTTAACAATTTTTGTTTGCGCCCCAAAAAGACACCCAAAATGGTCTACCCGTTGATACTTCTCGCCGAATTACAAAGTAAGTCAACACGTAGGTCATACACATTCAGGAGGGGACCTACTAACAATTCTTAAACCTTTTCATGACAGGAATTATTTAAGGCCTGAATTTATAGCATTTTTGTCCTTTAAATTGGCAACAATATTTTTCTACTAGTGCTACATGGTTTTAATAAACCGACATGTCTTTGGAAACAATATACATGGTTAGTATTTCCTCAATAAGTTGAAGAAATTTCCAATTTGATTTTTTTAAAAATGATTATGAACTTCTCAATGTATTGCCAATTTAAGGATTTTAAAATGTTATTCTCCTTTTTAAAATTACTGGCGTCAAACACAATATGGCCATGCAACAAAAATGGACACTGTGTGTGCAGAAATTTTTGCTTTCTACTCATGAATCTGGTATATTTTTTAAGAGCTCTGAATCAAAAATTCTGGAGCCAAACCACGAAATGTGGTCAATTGTCTGGAAAGGGTTAATTTCATGGCATTAAACCTCATTTATGAGGAGTCATTCTTAGTAAGGATTGGGTAGGAGCCCGATTGAGGTTTTTGCCGTTGTGCCCCCTCATCAACTAGTCTGCAAGCACAGACCATAATTTGACACTTCATCAGAAAATCATTGTGTCTTGAGAGAAGCCTAACCCAGCTACCTACTGGTCGTGTCAGGAGCAGCTATGGTACACGGCCTATGGTAGTCTTACAGTGCAGACAGTATTTTACGACTGACCAGGTTTTGTGTCTGCAAACTACGCAGTAACCGCCCGTATGGAAGCACGCGTACAATGATGTATCCATCTGTCCATGTGGTAGAATTGGAGAGTGGTGAATTTACTCATGTTACTCAAGTGATCCCAATAATCTCGCGATTTTAGGTGTAGCATTGTGAACTGCTTTACACCTTTTACATGTCATTTACTTGTGTTCTACGAGTTGCGGATGTTTCAACGAGTATCAATCAGAGCCTAGTTTTTCAACTTGTCTAAGTGTACATACGACGTATATCCCTCAACAATTCTGCTTTTCTAATACCTATATAAATAGTTTTGTGAAACTTACCAAGTATTAATCAAATCTTTTGATTCTCTTTTCTACCATTTATCAGAACGATCACCTTCATCTTGCTCCTGTACGAAATGTGGTCAATTGTCTGGAAAGGGTTAATTTCATGGCATTAAACCTCATTTATGAGGAGTCATTCTTAGTAAGGATTGGGTAGGAGCCCGATTGAGGTTTTTGCCGTTGTGTCCCCTCATCAACTAGTCTGCAAGCACAGACCATAATTTGACACTTCATCAGAAAATCATTGTGTCTTGAGAGAAGCCTTACCCAGCTACCTACTGGTCGTGTCAGGAGCAGCTATAGTACACGGCCTATGGTAGTCTTACAGTGCAGACAGTATTTTACGACTGACCAGGTTTTGTGTCTGCAAACTACGCAGTAACCGCCCGTATGGAAGCACGCGTACAATGATGTATCCATCTGTCCATGTGGTAGAATTGGAGAGGGGTGAATTTACTCATGTTACTCAAGTGATCCCAATAATCTCGCGATTTTAGGTGTAGCATGGTGAACTGCTTTACACCTTTTAGCCTACATGTCATTTGCTTGTGTTCTACGAGTTGCGGATGTTTCAACGAGTATCAATCAGAGCCTAGTTTTTCAACTTTTCTAAATGTACATACGACGTATATCCCTCAACAATTCTGCTTTTCTAATACCTATATCAATAGTTTTGTGAAACTTACCAAGTACTAATCAAATCTTTTGATTCTCTTTTCTACCAGTTATCAGAACGATCACCTTCATCTTGCTCCTGTATATTGGTAATTCGATCAAGGGGCTCAAAGACTGAGTGTTTGATTCCCCGTTGAGAGAGGAGCCGCTTGAGTGCCTGGTGCATCCGACATTGTCCGAGGCGTCAGTCCTCAGCGGTGATTTCCACTTAAATGTTTACCTTTTCTTTAAATCAAGCATTCTATGCATCTAACGCCCATCTACAGTTTTTGTAAACTGTTAAAAAAATAAAAAAATAAAAAAATAAATAGATTCTAAAAATTCGTTGTTAAAAAGAAGTCAGACCGTGATCGTTTTGTTAACCGGTCGCATGGGCACCTATTACAACAACACATTTTCTGGTTACCAAAAGTAATACGATAAATTCATTTCAATGCGATTCACTTAAGGTTTTATTTTCAAAAAATATTAGCAGAAGGCCTGCACACAGACTGAATTTATAATAATGTTTCACGGTAATTAAAACAATATAATTTGCAAAGATAATTAATAATCAAAAATATTACTTAAAAGTTAAATCCAGTGACAGAATTACTTTGTTAAAATGTCAAATAATGGGTATAAAATACATAGCTGTTATCACGAGACAGTCATATGAAATATATACAAGTATAAATGTGTTTACTTTACTGCTCTCTACGATAAGCACATAGCATTTAACGACTCAATACAGAGTGAGTCAATAATAAAGAAAACCCATATTCAAGCCCCTATAACAGAGTAATAAAGTAAAATCGCTGAAATATGATATAATGGTATGATAGTTGATAATATCTACTTTAATTTAATACGCTTTATACATAAATATGAACTAGGATGAATGAGCACTGACTCTTTAAAAAGCATGTCAATATCGTCGTTGCCCAAGTTTGGACTGAAAGATGTTCAGGAGTTGCTTTCATTACTTTTGAGTGCTTTCAAGGAGAAAGGAGACCATTCAACCACGATCGGGTAGACCATCCATTTCAGTTAAACCTTGGGCAGAGGCAAATTTGACATGAATCAGGAGATATGTTACTGTTCAGTTTTCCATTGTCTGATTTTAATGCTCAAGGTGTCAAATTAAAGTAAACATGATAGGCTACTCCGTGAGTATGTTTTTCAAAAATCTTTATGTACTAATTACAGCGATACTTAGTCTTGAATCTGTGCTTCGCTTTTATTTTCTCACACTGTATAAAGAATGATAGGTCAAAGGAGATATAAGTGTATTTGTAGAGAAGGTAAGTATTGTGGGCAGTCGAGAAAAGAGACATTTGATGAAAGAAATAAGATTATAAGTTGACAGAGAACTGGGTAAATAAATATGCATATACTGTACGTAAACACTACAGAAAATACTAAATACCATAAACAAACACGATATTGGTTCGATAGCAATGCTGCACTCTAAAAAATCCCGGGTCAGATTTGACCCGGAAATCAGTCCGTTGGGGCCACACTCCGTTCCGGGTCAAAAATGACCCGGAATAAGGTCCGATGTGACCATTTCTGGGTCAGATCTGATCCTTTCTGTGTCACATCGGACCTTATTCCGGGTCATTTTTGACCCGGAACGGAGTGTGGCCCCAACGGACTGATTTCCGGGTCAATCTGACCCGGGATTTTTAAGAGTGTGTACTGAAAATGTTAATAGAAACAAAAATGTCAAAATAATGATTGATGTTTATCACAAGTTAAGATTAGCATAATAACACATGAGTACACGTGTAAGATATAGAAAGATCATTGATAAACATGTATATGGAACCTCTTAGTTCTACAAATAATTTTGATACTTTTTTTTTTAATTCGTAAATGATTTTTTTTTTTTATTAGTTTTCTTTGGAGGCAATTTTATAAAATGAAAAACTCATTTCGCATCTCTTTAAAAAATCTCAACAATATGAGTACAATCAAAGATAAGCAACAGAAAAAGTAAATGTAAAAACACATAAATGATACAAGAGAAGTGAATAAAATGTAAAGGCCAGTGGTGACGTGCCATTCCCTGGAAAAGCAAATCTTTTGTCAGTTTTTGTTAACGACTTAACAGCGTTGGCAACTTCAGCCTATCTATGATTGACAATTCATATTCTTTTCTATAATGTAACATGAAAATCTTAAAACTGTCTTTATCTACGATTCAGCAAGGTAGGTAACTTCAGCCTTTCTAAAGCATTGCCATAATTATGAAGTATAGTTGGATCCGATAATTATGATACCTCCTCTCCTTTCTGATCCTTCTATAAATATATATATCGTATGTTTAATCGTCTCACTTCTACAAAAAAGTGGTACACAGTATTCGAAAGTAGAGCGTTACATATACAAATTCATACCGTAAAACACATCACACTTGGGTATATTGTATGCTTTCAATCTGCGTACAGTGATTTTTCTTTTCTATTCTTCATCATTTCATACACATTAACTTTCTACTTATTATGGTGACTTTGAATAAAATTGAACATCACAAATCTTTACCATTATTATTTACAGAAGGTGCTGGATAATTATCGCAATAAAACAAAAGTTATGGTATAGATTGAAAATAAGAAATTGACGTTTAAGAAGATTTTGATGCATTACATTTCATATTCAGAGAAGTCAATGAATCAAGCTATTCAACTTGGATCCGTAGGTGAGATATTTGCGTATCAATTTTGGTCTGCACTCTACCAGTATCAAATAATCTACGTATCTGGAATATGATACCGAAGACTATTTTAATTCGATCGAACGCTTTCGAAAAGTCGGTCAGAATTATTGTCGTATTGACGTAAGTACACCACCCAAAAATGCTCTCCTTTCAAATTTTAGACTCAGCGGGTATGTTGAAAACGTGATTACCCTTTTTCGTTCCTTGTCAGACTTTTCTTTTTTTTTAAATCGTGCCCGCTAAGTAAATCTGATTTGCCCCTGATCAAGGCAGTCAAATTGTGAACTGCACTCTCGCTTTTCGAAAGGCGAAGTAGTGCAGGAGAGATGAATTATACAAGGCCGAACATGCAATTCAAATAGCTTTGTGAAAAGTACATTACTGTCAATTCGATCGAATGCTTTCAAAAAGTCGGTATGAATTAGTGTCGTTAATGAGCTCCCTTCCGAACTCTAGACTAAAAATGCCCCTTTGATTATCTTTTATTATACCCCTCATTAATGGATAATGCCGATGCCGATGAAGAAAAATGTGCTATACCGTGACGTCATTCATTGTATAGTGCACTATACCATGAATGTCGTCACTGATATGCGATCGATCAGTGGTTGTTCATCGATAACGTGTGAAAAGTGCCATCGGTATAGGCCTCATAGACCACTGTGTAAATTTTTATTATTTTTTCAAGATTCGTTGGAGGGATATAAAACAAATATATCATGCACTGTTCGAGCCACTAGTAAAATAATGCTATTCCTGCCACCTCGCAATCTATAATTTCAGCTAGAGCTCCTCAGTGCATGGTATATTTGTTTATTATTTTTCCCCCTTGTCAGAAATTTTCGAAATCGTGCCCCCCCCCCTTACAAAATCCTGGATCTGCCACTACTAAAGGTTTTCAATTTGTGAAGTGCACCCTTGCTTTTCAAGAGACGAAGTAGTGCAGTTTAGCGAGTACTCCATGCATGCTGATCATGTTGATTATGGCTAGTTCGATGAAAGTTTTGAAGAAATCAACCTTCATTTGCACATCTCGTGTAACGGGGTCCTTTTAAAAGCTCTCTGTGAGAATCAGTGAAGAAAAAGTTTCAAATATTGCTTTTATCACACATTAACTAATTAATTAATTATTTTATTTCTCATTCTTACATTTATTCGGTTCACCCGGGGAAGGGGGTTTTGATCGCGATAAACCTCACGTCTCTCTTCCCAGCTGACTGATCCAACTGGCCTACTCATTTATTTTTTCATTCGCTTTCATTGCACTAAACTTTCAACATTATGATAAAGTGAGATTTTTATGATAAATCATTTTTGTTTATCCTGAAACAGAGCTACATATTATTTTGTGAAGGTTGTTCCCAAGAAATTCATTTAAATCTAAATTCTGCGATGAAATAACGAACTCAAACCCAAAATTTGATTCTTGAAAACCTAATCTATGATGTGTTAACCCTTTCAGGACAGGAATTATTTAAGAGCTCAATTGATCACATTTTGTTCTGCAAATTGGCAACAATAATATTTTTCTTTTAGTGCTACGTGGTTTTAATAAGATGTAATGTTTTGAAAATAATATACATGGTTAGGAACTTTGTCGAAAAGTTGAAAAAGTTGCCAATTTGGACAAAAAACAATGATTTCGAATCTCTCAATGTGTTGCCAATTTAAGGATGTTCAATCTTATTCTCCTTTTTACAGTTCCTGGCATCAAACGCAATATGATCATGCAACAAAAATGGACACAGCATGTGCAGAATTTTTTGCACTTTCTTCTCATGCACCTGGTATATTTTTTAAGGCTCTAAATCAAAAGTTATTGGGCCAAACCACAAAATGTGGTCAATTGTCTCGAAAGGGTAGGGTTACAGAGGAGGTTGAGTTCCGGGAAAAGTGAAAATTAAGCTGTAAGCTTTCTCATTCCTTTTATATCAGTTTGGAAGAACATCGTAACAGAAATGTCCTCTAAAAAGGATTATTCTTCAAATACCGTAATATTCGAAATAATGATGACGAGAAATAGATGACGTGTTTGGACCAAACATCCATGTCACAATTCTGTGCAGTCCCATATGCCCATTCCTGTGTCCACTGCTTATGCTTTTCAGCTAGACTGGATCACTTTCTTCTTATTTTGATGATTCTAAAACCCAACAGTATACTCCAGTTCTTATGTAGACATAATCAACCTTTCCCAATAAGCCAGGTCGAAATTACAATTTGCGCATGTGCAGATATAGGTCATTTGCAAGGAGTACAACTGACCTTTACAGGCTTTCAAAATGTGCACAACATAATGCGCACACCATTATTATTTATTATAAAACGGGTTCAAGAATGTAGCCATCCTGATTGGTCAAATAACACCACGTGACCGTCCACCCCCCCCCCAAAAAAAAAAGTACTAACGCACGGCGAGGGGACTAACGCACGCTAATCCGGATCAAACACTAAGATTGTAAGAAAACACTAAGATTGTAGACCCGTTTTATAAAACTATTAATACATGGTTGTGAGTTCGCGTGCTGGCGCGATCCAGCAACACGCAGGTTTTTATTGTGGTGTCTAACACACTCGGCTACGCCTCGTGCGTTAGTACACCACGATAAAAACCTTTGTGTTGCCAGATCGCACTAACGCACTCCCAACCATGTATCAATAGTATACTTGTTAACCAAGTAGCGCATCCATCAAAACAGTTGTTCGTGCGCGTAGATATTGGAGTCACCTAGGGATCAATTTTGTACCATATACTATTTACGAACTGGTTTACTGCTTCAAGACTGCTAATTTCACAATGTAATTGCATGACCAGGGTCCTCTTGCATAAAAAGTTGCGATTAAACGTAACTCAAAAATTAAACGCAAGTCCCAAATACGCGATCCTGATTGGTTGAAAATCGAGTTGCGTTTAATTTTTTGAGTTGCGTTTAATCGCAACTTTTTATGTAAGAGTGCCCAGAACTCCAGTTTATCTTAAAAAGAATAAATTACTTACCTCCCCACTGCTCTTCATTATAATCCGTAAAGTCTGACACCTATATACAGATTAGAAAATAATGCAGGTTAATGTTGAAATACTCAAAAAAATTTGAGTTCTCAAAACTACTGTTTTATACATCAATAGGACCAGTTGATAACGGGGAAATAGAAATGCCGTATATTTCTGGTTTCTCTGAATGTTCATATTGATACGACTGTCTCATTTTGCTTGTTGGCTCGCACACTCGCGGCGAAAGCAGAAATTTTGACATCATTACGCGATTGGTCATTATGACGTCATGCTCCAATATGGCCAAAATAGTCGTGTTCGTGTTCACCGAGCCAAATTACAATTTTTGGCCACAAATGGTGGTAATTCAAATGTCGTAATCAACATATGCAGTCAATAATTCGAGAAATGGTAATTTAAACTTTATATTTCGTTCGAGGTAAATTTGGCTTGAAATTTCCCAATGTTTGATGAGATTTTAGATTGTACCATTTGTCATGTTTGTGTTGTGGGTATGACTATAATCCGGTGCACCGCGGTGGCCGTTTGTAGTAAAGACAGTATGTATTCTCTTTTAGGCGTTGGAGCGCCTACAGTACACTACCACTTATTCGTAATTCTGTGTGAAGATATTGTTTGTTGCCTTCATAAAATTTGCTGATATTAATTGCGTTCAGATTGCTTCATGACTTCGACCCTCTGTCAATAGTGGACTCGCCCACGCTACACTCACGAATATTCATAGCTTATGCTTTGGCTTGTTAAAAAGCATGCTCTTCTTTGATAGGACAGGTGTTTAAATGTTGTTTTTTTTTTGTTTTTTGTTTTGTTTAAATGAGAATTGGATTTTTTTATCACTGTTTTTGTAAAATCCCATTGTCTACAACGTTGCACTGTTTTCATCGGACGCTAGGGGGCGTTGGTCAATGAGACAAAACGTATCAATATGACAAGTCATATTTACCATAGATAATGAGGTTAACTTTGTCAAATAAAAAAAATAGGAAATATATAACTTTTGCATTCCCATCTATCATGTCATGTTTATCTAGTGTTGCCTGACTATAGCTTCATTATTATTGATAATATTCTCCCTGAGGACCTGCAATCATATCATTATACTTCACAATCCAGTCAGATTTGATTAGAACAGTATTCACACGGGCACCTGCACTATTCTACCAGCTTCGGGTTTGAAGTGAACAGAATTCGAGTAAAAATGAACAGGATCATAGGAAAAATGAACAGAATCCTTGTTAGAATGACTTTAATCTGATTTATGAAATGTGACCAAGGGACCTGGTAAAAAAAAAAAAAAAAAAAAAAAAAAATGACTAGACGTTTTTAAAGTGTTCGAAGTCGAACTACTCTCTCATTGTACATGAGTGTAAATCCACTTTTCGGATTCCTGGCTTGCCCGCCCACGATTTTCGCACCCTCTCTCTGGGGAGCGATTCAGCCGGACGCCTTTTTACAGACGCTGACAATGTTGAAAAAAACCACTATGACTTTCACATCCTACCCGGTACCCAGTTAACACCTGGCTGGAGAAAAGCAATGAAAACAGTGTGGCCAGCGAAAAAAAAATACTGTTCTAGGGAGCAGCGAAAATTCTTCAAAATCAAAAATTTTGAATTTCAAAGGAAAAAAAAAGAAAAGAAAAAAGGTTAGCAGCGTTTTTTTCTTTTTTTTTTTTTCTTTTTTTTTTTGGGGGGGGGGGGGGGGGGGGGGGGGGGGGACTCTTACTCAAAAATTCTCTGATAAGCAACAAAAAAAAAAAAAGAAAACCTCCAGAATTATGCTAAAATTCTGATACATTTTGTCAAATTATGCCTAGCATAATGCTAGATGCTAAAGCGGCCAAAATTCTGCCAGAAAGCAGAATTCTGCTAACTCTGGCAACGTTGAATGGAAATAAATTTGTTTGCTTAAGGACATAAGTGTGGTGCCGGGTATGGAACTCACGACCTCCGATTCTCCAGTCAGGTATCTAAACCACTCGACTTTGGCACTTCAACATATAATTTGGAGTAGATCATACGGCAAATGAGGTGATCACTGATATAAAAAATAGTGTTTCCACTCCTCTGCATTAAGAGAGTATAAATATTTCATCTACAGTATGCAAGACGTCATATGAGTATCGAATAAACAACTGGTAAACTTATTAAAGAAGGCACCCTTAAACATTTATCAACCTTCTTTTTTTTTTTTCTTTTTCAGAGTTTATCTTTATTAAAAGGGTCATTTGAAAACGTGAGCATAATTATGCAAGAGAATGAGATGAAAAGGGGGGAATGAGATTGGTCTTACTGCTGAATGTGGACCCCTTCATATATACGTTTGAAAATCAGTTTAGGCTTAAAGGACAATCTACCCCCTTATGAAGAAATTAAAAATGACCAAATAAATAAACACACAAAATTATTAGCATTTCAAGAAACAAGTAAGTAGGTAAATATATAAATAAATAAATTTTAAATAAGCGATGTAAATGACTTACAGGATGTTGAAATATCTGATGTACTTCTTCATCAATTCCTTGGTAACGTCTAAGGAAATCCACGGCCTGTTCGATTTTATACTCCTCTCGAGCCAGGGAAACTGAGTCCAACGAACGGCTGTCCAACGGTGCCTCTGCCGTGTCTTCACTGTCAAAGTACATGTAAAGAATTATCATAACACGGGAAACTGCCTCAAACAAACAAAAATGCATTAAAAAACAAAACAAATAAACCAAACAAATTTTTAAAAATGCATACAAAAAAGCGGCAAATATAAGTACCATTATCACGATTATTTTGTGTGTACATGAATGGCTAGCAACTGTGAATTAAAAAAAAAAAAAATTAGCTAGACGAAATACAGTCTTATGTGATATTTTAATTCATTCCAATACTCAGTGATGGTGTCTTTAATATTATTGTCCATTTATAGCATTAACAAATTTTAACAACTAGCTTTTATTTAGATTTTTTACTTGATACTTTAACGAGCAGCTATTTAAGAACCCAACAGCTATTTGTAATGATTATTTTAGAGATGATCTTTTTTTTTCTTCATTAGTCGTGAAACGGCAGTTAACCAAAGATTGTAGAAATGGTAAATCTTCTGTACATGTCTAACGAATTTAGAATTTACTTACCATTGTAATATAATATTCTACGATTCTGTGGTTATTTTGTTATTTATTTTTTTATTTTTCGGAAACAAAAATTGGGAAACTCTATTTGCCTCTTCACTCTCTACTTGATAGAAGTGTAAAAACCATTGTCATGAAATAATAAATCAGTGTCGTTGTTATTATCATCGTTATATAATAATAATAATAATAATAATGATAATAATAATAATAATGATAATAATAATAATAATAATAATAATTATAATAATAATAATGATAATAATAATACTAATAATAATAATAATAATAATAAAAATAATACCACCACTATTACTACTGCTACTTCTGGTAATAGATATAATTATATAATGACAACAGCATGTGGTACTTTGTCCACAGAACAAGCGTTCAAAATACTTAGAATTCATAACATAAAATTGAAATCAATTAACACAAACTTTGAAAGAAAAAAGAGGGCTTTTAACTGTCATTGCCATTGCCATTGTCATAGTCATTGTCATTATCACTGTCCCTGTCAATGGCTTACCCCAGCATCACCTTGCTTGCCTGATGATTCCGTACGGTGTGGACCATAATAAGGCATGCACATGCTACAAGACAAAGAGCTCCTACCATAGCACCAAGTATGATGCCCACTACAACTCCTGTAGATAAACCATCCCCACCAGAGGCTAGCGAATACAAAGGTATGATGAGCATAAGCGTAAGATCAGAATAAGAGGTCAAGATAAATATAACAGAGTAAAATAAAGGTAACAATTATACAGTGCTTGCGAGAGTCATAGTGATGACGATATACCGTGTTAATAATTAATGATCAAGGTTTGAATGTGAAAAAAAATTACAAAAAATTGTATCCTTAAAATATTTTGAACAAGAAAATGACAGAAATAGGATGAAAGTAAAAATACGAACTTCTCCCCTTGGGAAGAAAAATACTGCAGCTTAGTATGGGTAAACTCTTCCGTTTATTAAACAAATATAATATATCGCTTTGATGAATTTCGGAATCTAGCACATGGACTTGGAAAAAATGCGTTCAAATCATCAGCGAGTACAAACACAGATCTTTTGTACATGTATATGAATCGGATTTATTTTTTTTCCTTTATCCTTTTGTAATTTGTGTTGGAAGTCATGGTACTAATAGTAAATCACTAAGTTATCTTTCTCTGCTCTTAGTGATATATATATATATATATATATATATATATATATATATATACCAGGCTTACCTCTTGAACAGTCCTGTCCGGTGTACTCGACTGGGCATGCGCACAAAAAAGTATTGAATCCATCTGTACAAGTACCTCCATTTCGGCAGGGATAACTGTCACATCCATCAATATCTTTTAACATTAAAAGAAAAGACATAAAGAATATACATTAAATATAAAACTACATCTTATACATGTACAAAAGTACAATACTACACCCTATTCAATATTACACCCTATTCGCAAACTTAACCCATTTGCCATGGGAACTGTGCGGTCCCTGTATTATCTCTTTTGGAAATCAGATTCAGTAGTCAACGGCTTAGGTATTTTGTAAAGTAAAGTAAGGGAGTTACATGATTTCGATATTGGATTATGATGCTGAAATTTATTTTTTTTTGTAATAATATTCGTGGTAAATTTCTGGTATATTTCCCTGATATATATATATATATATATATATATATATATATATATATATATATCTGTGTATATATATATATATATATATATATATATATATATATTAAATACAAAGTCCACGTGTTGGTAGAATATCAAAAAACAAACTATTAGACATTTCATGCTTTTATCCAACTTCTTTATTTACTCTCACGAATTTTCGACGGTATTCACATCGTCTTTATCAATTGAATGACGAACTTTCGAAATTGTATCCATGTAGCGTTTCCAAGACAATGCGCAATTAGTTTATAAGTAACCGGGCGCATTGTCTTGGAAACGCTTTACAGCTCAAAAATATCTTAAAAACGTCACGAAGACGTCACAATTGAAATACACGTTTGTAGATTATGACCCAAAGCGTATGATAATATAAGGGGCGCTTATAAGCGCAAGGCGCATGATAAGTGAGCGAGAGCATTATAATTACTAAAACGTCATAATCATGGAAATAAGACGTCATAATAGAAACGTCAAATTGGTGTTTGACAATAGAATATAAGGAGTATTAACGAAAGAAAGAAAGTGTAGTTAGTCAGCCAAGATATGTCTATGTTCATGCCTGGCTTCTTGAAGCTCTCATTTTTCACGATCATTTTGAGTTCGTACAAATGTCGGTCTTCAAACGACACGAGTCCGTCTCTAAGAATACAGCATTGTAGGTCGCTCACTGAGTGTGCCGCTGTATTGAAGTGTTCTGCCACAGGGTGATGGAGGTTGCGAGCAATGCTGCTCTTGTGATTGTTAAATCTCTCCCTAAATCTGAGAGTTTCTTCTATGTACAGGGTATTCGGGCATTTAGCACATTTGATAGCATACACAGCATTCGTTACGTCACAGTTACGTGGAGGGGGTCTGATTCTGCATTTTTCAGAAAGCCTGATACTTTGATCAAGAATCATGTGCTTGCATATGTGACACCTTGTTTTGCCGCATTGTTTGTTACCCTCTCGATTAGAGCCGCTCAAATTGGTAGTCAGTAAACGACGGAGATTTTGGGGTTGTCTTTGCGCGTGTAGTGGTGGTAGAGCAAATTTGGGGACCAACTGAGGATCCTGTTGGAGAATGGGCCATTCACGGCGAATGTTCTTCGCGAGGGAGCTACCGTCTGGGTGAAAGGTAGTCACAAATACTTTACGTTGTGTTTAACATTTTTCCTTGTGATCACTCAAAAGACGCCCCCTGTCACGATGTAATGCCTTTAATCTGCATGTTTCTACCAAGTCCACAGGGTATCCTGCTTCAACGAAATGACGCGCTAATTTAAGAGATTCTTGAGCGAACTCTTGTTCGTTAGAAATGATCCGTCTGTAACGTAACATCTGGCGGTATCGATGTCTTCAAGTGCTTAGGATGAAAGCTACTGTACTGGAGGTAGGAGAAACTGTCAGTGGGTTTGTGGTACACTGTAGTAGAAAGCTTGCCTTCCTTGTTGGTAATAGTAACGTCAAGAAAATTGATTCTTTCTATTGATTTTTCGATTGTGAATTTAATACCGGATTGTTCTGTATTAAAGCGATTGAAGAAAGAATCAAGTTCGAGTTCACTATGTGGCCAAATCATAAATATGTCATCAATATATCTGACATACATTGCGGGTTTCTTTTGGCATTTTGCAAGAAAATTTTCTTCAAGCATGGCCATGAATATGCAGGCATATGAAGGTGCAAATTTGGTACCCATTGCAGTACCTTGTTTCTGCAGGAAGAATTTTCCGTCAAACACGAAATAATTGTGTTTTAGTACAAATTCCGCTAATCTAGTCAGATCATCGATAGGAGTGTCCTTAGGGGCATGTTTGGTAAGGAAGCTTATATATAAATATATATATAATATATATATATATGTACCCCTCAAAAAAAGTTCTGCAATTCAACTTTGAGCCTTGATATCTTTTTGGCGGCTTTTTAATCCTTCTTGATTTTTAGATCATTGGAAAGTTCATTTATCCCCCTTCACATCCATGCCCCATTTGTAATGGTTATGTCATCCTTGAATGCACAGCACCCCTGAATAGAGGGCAAAGTCAAAAGTGAAAAGTTGCAAATTGAATGGCTATCTTGGCTATTGTCTATTGCTTTTGTTGCAATGTCGGGTGTGTGCGAATGATGTTGAATGGGTCATGAATGATTCAACAAGTTTATTTCCTGATTGGTAGATGAAATGTGCCTTGCACAAGCTTTATGCTTACTTTTAAAGAGTAGCTGTTCGCGTATGTTAACATGCCACGTCTATCAAATGTTAAGAAGGCTCGAGCAATCGGCCAATCGAAGCCGGTATTCCCCAAAGAGAAGTTGCTGCTCAATTTGGAGTGAGTCCGAGTACCATCTCCAGATTATTGGCAAAGTTCCGGGAAACTGGGGATGTCAAGGACAGACCAAGACGTGGTCGTCCAAAGAAGACAACCCAACAAGAAGACCGCTTCCTGACCCTTTCTGCCCTGCGGAATCGAAGGTTATCTTCCAGGAACCTGCAAGGACGATTTGCTCGAAGATTTGCCAAGCGACTCTCCGACCAGACCATCAGGAACAGACTTCATGCAGCCAATTTAAGAGCTCACAAGACAGCAAGAAGACCTGCACTTTCGGCCTTGCATCGTTATTCCCGTCAACGCTGGTGTTTGCAACATCTTCGATGGAACCGGGAAATATGGCAGAATGTCCTTTTTACAGATGAATCCAGATTCTGCTTGAGGAAACTGGACGGAAGAGTGAAAGTGTGGCGTCGCCGTGGGGAACGCTTCGCTGACTGCTGCATCGACCGGGTAACAGCGTTTGGAGGAGGCAGTGTTATGGTGTGGGGTGGCATATCTGCTGAGGGAAAGACACAGCTTATCATCGTTGATGGAAACCTGACAGCAGAGAGATACCGAGACAACATTCTTCGGCCAGAGGTCATCCCATACATGCGCAATCTTGGACCAAACGCCATCTTCCAAGATGACAACGCCCGCCCACACAGAGCAAGGATCATCACCGAATACCTGCAGGAGGAGGCAGTGACAATGATGGATTGGCCTGCGAACAGCCCTGACTTGAACCCAATCGAGCACCTGTGGGACCAGCTTGGCCGTGCTGTACGCGCCAGAGTGACAGATCACACTACACTGGCTGAGTTGCGACAGATCCTTATCGAAGAGTGGAACCTCATCCCACAGCAACGCATCACCAGGCTGGTGACAAGCATGAGGAGGATATGCCAGGCTGTCGTAGCTGTATTCGGATCTTCTACTCGCTACTGAACTTCTGATCCTTTGCTATTCCACATTTGATGTGCATGTTACTCAATAAAAAGTGCCAAACATTTTGTCATTTGCAAATTTGTGTATTTGTGTTTGTTTTTGTTTCGTTAGAGAGGGGAGAGAGAGTTAAAGAACATGAGCTCACATCAAGAAAGGGGAATGTGTTTGTTGAAGTGAAAAGCAATCCAAGAGAAGAGGAGAGTTTCTGTTGCTTATGTTTCTGTGATAGGGTTACATGGCTGAAAATGAGATAATTTGCTGAGGGGAGACTTTTTTCCCCACCGCAGTTGTGTACTGCTAAGGTGGAAACTTGCAATATTCTGCATGAAACCAAAACACAATATTAATGTTATCACAGTCCTTAGCTGATTAAAACACATTCCATCTTAAAACAAAAGAATAATTCCACTTCAAAATCACTGAAAACAATATTTGTCCACCAAACAAGGGATTACAGCAGAAACATGCACACCTAATACAAAATTAAACAAACCAAAAGGAACAAAAACAAAGAAACAAAACCTTTCATTCCAGTTAAGAACTTAGTGTGAACAATAACAATGCATTCTGCAACTTTTCACTTTTGACTTTGCCCTATATTCAGGTGCACTGCACATTCCGTGATTACATAATCAATACCAATGTGGTATCATTGTGAAGGTGAATAAACAAGCTTTACAATGATATCAAACTTGATGATGATCATACAGTTACTAGAGAGATATAAATGCTCAAACTTGAATTGCAGAACTTTTTTTGAGGGCTTTATATATAGTGACCATTTCTAAGAAGTGGCTGCGTACAAATAGATAAGAATCATAGAAATAAAGACAATTTCAGAACAATGTACTCACTGTCGGAGTTGAATTCCTCAACAAAGAGGGTATCGTTATTGGAGCCACGTAAGGCCGTGCCGTTACCCAGATCTAACTCAGAGGCTGTAGTACTAAGGCTATCTGCCGATGTCTGCGATGTCGCCTGGAAAGCGATCAGGAGATCGCCGATCACGCTACCCTTCCGGAAGGACAGTACTTCACATGTAATGCTGGTCAATAGGGAGGAGTTTAGTTTGTCTCTAAAATAGGTCATAGTCTGCAAAGGAAACAATGCCGAATGAGTTTTTTTTTTCTCTCTCTCTCTCTCTCTCTCTCTCTCTCATTGCTTTGCACTAATTATGTGAATATTTTATAAAATGGAAAGGCCTACGTAATCACATTTAGTGAGAAAATAGATAAAGAACTGGCTAAATTCTAATGGTTTATGACTTTTTTTTTTCTTTATCCAAACAGAGAAGGAGTACGGTTTCTAAAAGTGGGTACGAGAACATCTGACTAAGGTAAAAATTGTACTTACCACATCGCAAAATATGTCTTGGAGCTCCCGGAAATATGTCGAGGTTTTATCTTCGAGATCTTCTGAGAATTCAAGAGGTTCACCGCTCTTTCTGTTGGCTTTGATTTCAACCCTTATGGTACTTACAAACGGTTTTTCTGCATGCGAAAAGGGGTTAGGAAGGTAGAAACTTGAATACACCACTAAGTAAACATGGTAAAACATTTTATACTAAGCAGCAGACGAAACGAAGTTCTGATGATAGGTCGGAATTTCATTTCCAGTTGAAAATAAAGGTTAACAGTGAAAAGCTATAACAATTTCTTTCACAGTGTAATCGCATGGCTAGAACTCAACTTTATCTCCAATTCTGAATGTAATGAGAAAAGGAAAAACAATTATTGTACATTATTGTTTTACTGTGTTCTTCAAATAATTTCTTTTATTTCAATTTTAAACTTACCAGATGAAGAGGTGGATGTCATTCGAGTGGTTGACAAATCGTCTGTCATACCGGTCAGAGAAGTTGTCATTACCATGGTTATTTCACCTTCCTCTCTTGTTGGGAATAGAGTTTCTTGGGTAGGGAAAATTTCTGGTATAAGATTTGTAAGGTGTATCAAAGAAAAGGGAAAGAAGTACAAGAGTTGAAGTGAATGTTACAATATTAAACACTCTGGAATACAAAGAACATTGAAATATTTGGATATATGTTAAGAAAAATAAGCAATATCGGCCCCGCGGTCTATCGGCGCCGCGGTCTATCGGACCCGCGGTCTATCGGCCCCGCGGACTATCGGCCCCGCGGACTATCGGGCGTAGACCGGGCTTTCTGACCACATTTAAGAGGGTTCCCTAGACCAACTTTGTTGGTCTCGTGGGATGCCAGCCTACTTCGGTGGCACGGCATTAAAATGGGAGTTGAGTGATGAAAAAGCAATCATTAAAAACCTTTAGAGTGAAATAACATTTTATTTTACAGTAATTTAAACTTTAGTTAACAATTTTAGGGAAGACAGATATCCAGACGAAGAAATATCGCATGGATGAAAAGGTAGAAGACGAAAGTATGATTTTTATTTTTTTGCTTTTATGTTCTATTTTATTTCTTCTTTTTTTTTTTGTTTTTACTCCCGTACTACCTCCAAAACTATTTCAGTTCTCCTTTCAGCAAATGGGTAGTGAGATAAAGGAATCAAGGACTACAAATATGAGTGTATAATAATTCTCAATGTAATGAGAAAAAGAAATCAATTATTGTACAAGTTCTTTGAATGTACTTCAAATAATTTCTTGTACTCCAAGTTTAAACTTACCTGATGAAGTGCTAGTTGTCATTCGAGTAGTAGACAAATCTTCTGTTTTACCAGTCACAGAAGTTGTCGTTACTATGGTTATTTCACCTTCCTTACTTGTTGGGAATAGAGTTTCCTGGGTAGGGATATTTTCTGGAATAAGGTTTGTTTGTAAGATGTATCAGGGAAAATGAAAAAAAGTACAAGAGCTGAAATAAATGTTACAATATTAAACACTCTGGCATACAAAGAACCTTTTCAGAGCCATTAGTATAATGACTATGCTCTTCATAGAGGTCCCGACGAAAAAAAAATCAGACGTATATAATGTAACACAAAAATAAGAAAATAAGAAATATATCATGTACACATTCGAATGTAGAGAATACAAAATAAGAGGAGCTTGTCTGCACCGGTTCCTTTCCCCCTCTTTTTATGGCGGGGGGGGGGGGCTTGGTAATTGGAAGACTGTTGACAGGAGTTTGGGCATTCCTGTATACCCATTTTTGTGAGCAGTGCATGTGCTTTTATGTAGACATGATTAACCTTTCCCAATTGCTTTGAAACAATTTCTTTCACAGTGTAATCGCATGGCTAGAACTCAACTTTATCTCCAATTCTGAATGTAATGAGAAAAGGAAAAACAATTATTGTACATTATTGTTTTACTGTGTTCTTCAAATAATTTCTTTTATTTCAATTTTAAACTTACCAGATGAAGAGGTGGATGTCATTCGAGTGGTTGACAAATCGTCTGTCATACCGGTCAGAGAAGTTGTCATTACCATGGTTATTTCACCTTCCTCTCTTGTTGGGAATAGAGTTTCTTGGGTAGGGAAAATTTCTGGTATAAGATTTGTAAGGTGTATCAAAGAAAAGGGAAAGAAGTACAAGAGTTGAAGTGAATGTTACAATATTAAACACTCTGGAATACAAAGAACATTGAAATATTTGGATATATGTTAAGAAAAATAAGCAAAATAGATGTCATGTACATTCATCACGAATCCTACTTGTGTAGATTGGAGAAAAATAAATACTCAATTACAAGCTCTTTTTCTACAAAAGTAACTATGAGACCAAAATGCACCCTCCTTTTGCGTTCTGATTTTTTTTCCTAAACTCTTATGGAAAAACTTGAGAATTCAAGAGGTTCACCGCTCTTTCTGTTGGCTTTGATTTCAACCCTTATGGTACTTACAAACGGTTTTTCTGCATGCGAAAAGGGGGTTAGGAAGGTAGAAACTTGAATACACCACTAAGTAAACATGGTAAAACATTTTATACTAAGCAGCAGACGAAACGAAGTTCTGATAATAGGTTGGAATTTCATTTCCAGTTGAAAATATAGGTTAACAGTGAAAAGCTATAACCCACTAAACCGACAGACCACTAGACCGCCAGCCGCTGAGAATGATATTATCGATCTCGCGGGCTTTCTGACCACATTTAAGAGGGTTCCCTAGACCAACTTTGTTGGTCTCGTGGGATGCCAGCCTACTTCGGTGGCACGGCATTAAAATGGGAGTTGAGTGATGAAAAAGCAATCATTAAAAACCTTTAGAGTGAAATAACATTTTATTTTACAGTAATTTAAACTTTAGTTAACAATTTTAGGGAAGACAGATATCCAGACGAAGAAATATCGCATGGATGAAAAGGTAGAAGACGAAAGTATGATTTTTATTTTTTTGCTTTTATGTTCTATTTTATTTCTTCTTTTTTTTTTTGTTTTTACTCCCGTACTACCTCCAAAACTATTTCAGTTCTCCTTTCAGCAAATGGGTAGTGAGATAAAGGAATCAAGGACTACAAATATGAGTGTATAATAATTCTCAATGTAATGAGAAAAAGAAAACAATTATTGTACAAGTTCTTTGAATGTACTTCAAATAATTTCTTGTACTCCAAGTTTAAACTTACCTGATGAAGTGCTAGTTGTCATTCGAGTAGTAGACAAATCTTCTGTTCTACCAGTCGGAGAAGTTGTCGTTACTATGGTTATTTCACCTTCCTCACTTGCTGGGAATAGAGTTTCTTGGGTTGGGGTAATTTCTGGAATAAAGTTTGTTTAAAAGATGTATCAGAGAAAATGAAAAAAGTACAAGAGCTGAAATCAATGTTACAATATTAAACACTCTGGTATACAAAGAACCTTTTCAGAGCCATTAGTATAATGACTATGCTCTTCATAGAGGTCCCGACGAAAAAAAAAAATCAGACGTATATAATGTAACACAAAAATAAGAAAATAAGAAATATATCATGTACACATTCGAATGTAGAAAATACAAAATAAGAGGAGCTTGTCTCCACCGGTTCCTTTCCCCCTCTTTTTATGGCGGCGGGGGGGGGGGGGGGGGGGGGGGGGCTTGGTAATTGGAAGACTGTTGACAGGAGTTTGGGCATTCCTGTATACCCATTTTTGTGAGCAGTGCATGTGCTTTTATGTAGACATGATTAACCTTTCCCAATTGCTTTGGAACAATTTCTCTCACAGTGTAATCGCATGGCTAGAACTCAACTTTATCTCCAATTCTGAATGTAATGAGAAAAGGAAAAACAATTATTGTACATTATTGTTTTACTGTGTTCTTCAAATAATTTCTTTTATTTCAATTTTAAACTTACCAGATGAAGAGGTGGATGTCATTCGAGTGGTTGACAAATCGTCTGTCATACCGGTCAGAGAAGTTGTCATTACCATGGTTATTTCACCTTCCTCTCTTGTTGGGAATAGAGTTTCTTGGGTAGGGAAAATTTCTGGTATAAGATTTGTAAGGTGTATCAAAGAAAAGGGAAAGAAGTACAAGAGTTGAAGTGAATGTTACAATATTAAACACTCTGGAATACAAAGAACATTGAAATATCTGGATATATGTTAAGAAAAATAAGCAAAATAGATGTCATGTACATTCATCACGAATCCTACTTGTGTAGATTGGAGAAAAATAAATACTCAATTACAAGCTCTTTTTCTACAAAAGTAACTATGAGACCAAAATGCACCCTCCTTTTGCGTTCTGATTTTTTTCCCCTAAACTCTTATGGAAAAACTTGAGTATCTAACCGATTCGAACCCTTGTTGGTTTTATTCCCGTATAAAAACATTGAATACGTACATATAGATGAACAAAAATGTATAATTGATCACGAATTAACAAATATGACGACAGGAAAGCTCTATTCAGAGCAATTAAACCCATTGCCAACGGGAACTGGGTGGTCCCTATACTAAGTCTATAGGAACATAATCACTGTTCGTTCTTTAGGGAAAAAACCCAAACATACATAATGTAACCCAAAAGATAAGATATATATATATCATGTACACAATATCCAATGACGATAATTTAAAATAGGAGGAGCTTGTGAGTCATTTTTCGTCTTTTTAGGGGGTATATTTTTAGGAGGTGAGGGGAGGACTTGGTAATTGGAAGACTTTTGACAGGCAGTCAGACCCAACTCTGGAAAACCGAGCACAGGTATTATACTCCGAAAACGGCGAATGGAGCAAGATGAATATAGAGCCCTCATCGTTCAGTGCGAGACAGTGTGTACAAAAGGCATGTGGAAAATCATGCAATGTCGACCTGCTCTTGATAATATATTTTTCAAAAAGAATGCTGCGGAGAAATTTATTTCAAATGTTTGTCATTTGAAAGTCATTTCATATGACGAATAATTCAAGGATTTTGAAAATATTTGTCACGCAGCATTATTTTTACAAATATATATTTCGTTGGCAGGTTGACTCTGCAAGATTTTCCCCATGCCTTTTGTACACGCTACCTCGCACTGAACAATGAGGGCTCTATATTTTCGGAGTATATACCAGTGCTCGGTTTTCCGAAGTTGGGTCTGACAGGGAAAGTTGGTCCATCAAAATGGTCTAGTGGTGCTCCTGCTCAAGATCGAGCATCAAACTACCTGTTGAACAATTGATTCCAATATATAGATCCGTGTAGGTTGTATTATTAGCACATGGATCAGAAGCACAGGAGGAAAAGAAGAAAGGAAGAAAAAAAGAAATGCGCAGACATGAACAGAGGATAAAAAAGGAAAAGAGGATAAACATAAAGGTAAATATAAGAAGGATACAGAAATATCCGACAGTCACTGAACATCGTAAAAGTAAAATATGTTAATCAAGAATTTACAAAAACTACGGCAGGAGACTTCTTTTCAAGGCCACTGAAATGATTAATCTGTTCTTCTCAAAGGTCCAGAAAAAGGCTCAGACATCCTTAATGTAACACAAAAGATAACACATATTATGTACCCAATATATCCAATGTCGATAATTTGAAATTGGAGCAGCTTGTTTGCCTTTTGTCTTTTTCCCGGCTCTTTTCTTTCTTTCTTTTTTAATGTGAGTGGGAATTGGTGATTGGAAGGCTGCAGGCAAGTAAATATGGTCTGACATCTCCCTCGCTTTCAAAATGGTCTGGTGATGCTCCTGCTCAAGATCGATTATCAAATTACCTGTTGAACAATTGATTCCAGTATATCCAGGCAAGCAAGTGCACTTATACATGTTTTCTAGATCCGTGCAGGTTGTACCATAAGCACAGGGATCAGATGCACATTGATTGATATTTGTATATACGAACAAAAAAGTAATGGAGAGACTGATAACGAACACGAAAGGGAGAGGAGTAAAAGAGGCGAGAGGGGAGAAGGAAGAAATATTGAAAAAGGAAGGGAGGAAGGAAAGAAGAAATAATTCAGAGAAAGGGAAAAGTGAGGAGACATAACAGGGGATAAACAAGGGAAGAGAAAAAAAAAACAGAAAATAGATAAAAGGGAGGTAGCAAACATGGTGAAAGGATAAGTCCCACAAAGATGAATTAAAATTAGATAAATAGAGAGGGGAACAGGGAGAGTGAGGAGAAGGGAGAGTGAGGAGAATGCAGATTCATAGAGAAAGGGAGAGAGAAGGAAAAAGATTTTGTTTGTGTTACAACACAACATGCCCCAGATTTAGGAAGATTTTATGTATCGTGCTTTTTTTTTCTTTCTAGTTTATATTTATCCCGCCCCCTAAATTTTGTATTCCCTTTTTTTTTCTAACGAAATTAGAGATGAAAAGCAAAAAAAAAAAAAAAAAAGAAAGATAAAAAGACAAAATAATGCAAAATAGAGAGAGAAAGAGAAAAAGGATAGAAGAAATGATATAAAGATTAACATATGGAAAGATGGAAGAGGTAAGAGAAGGAATTAAAGAATAACACAACTATAAGGGAAGGTGGAAAATGAAAGGATAAAAGCAAGGAATAACATAACGAAAGATAGAGTAATGATAGAAGGATAAAGATATATACATGTATATAAGAGAAGATAAAGAGAAAGAAATGAAAGGATGAAAAAAACAATATAATAAAAGCAAAGCGCAATTAAACAATAATTCAAAATTTACTGAAATATTAATTGATTAATTAAATAATCGATTTGTTCACTAGATAATCAATTAAGCACATGTAATTAATTCATGCCATGCTCCATAAGGTCACCTCCCCCCCCCCTTTTTTTTTACCTCCGACCCCCCCCCCCCCCCCAAGAAAAAAAACAAACAACACAACAACAACAACATACAACTACTGCAAAAAAGTTAGAAAATTTCGGCCGGTGCTCCGATCCTAGGCCTGACTGTTTAGTCAAAGCCCCTAGAGCAGTATTTTAGGGGGAAAACAAGAAATTAGCCCAGTTGGTCATTAGATGAAACGATAATTAGACCAAATGGTAATTAGACCAGGCGGCTATTAGACCAAATGGTTATTAGACTAAATGGGTGTTGACTAAATATTATGTATCATGTGTTCTTTTTATATGGAAATAAATAAATAAATAAATGATAGACCAACTGAGGTTTGACTGACAAATAGACCAAATGATGTGTAGACCAAATAGGTAGGCCTATTAGACCAATTGGGTTTAGACCATTTGACGGTTAGACGAATTGACTTTAGACCAAATGGTAATTAGACGAAATTACCATTAGACCAAATGGCAAATGGACAGTATGATGATAAGACCAATCGGTTTATTAGACCAACTGATATTAGACCGAATGTTGTTAGACCAATTGGCTATTAGACCAACTCGCTGTAGACCAAGTGGCAATAAACCTAAATAGCTATAACAGGCAAACCTATTTGTCTGTAGTACTAGACCAAATGGATATTAGACCAAGTGAACATTATACCAAATGGTTATTAGACGAACTGAGAATTGGACCAAACGATAAGAAAAAAAAAAATGGTAATTAGATGAAGTAATGATTAGACGATGTGTTAGACCAAGTGGGTTTAGACAAAATGGCTATTAGACTAAATGATGATTAGACCATTTGGTTATTAGACCAACTGGTTTTAGCCGAAATAGATATTGGACCAAGTGAACATTAGATGAACTGAATATTAGACCAAGTGGTGTTTATACCAAATGGGTATTAGACCAAATTGGCTTTTAGACGAATTGGCTATAGACGAAGTGGTGATTAGACAAAGTGATTTAACTGATTATTAGACCAAAATGGTGATTAGACGAATTGGTGATGGACGAACAGACCAATTTGCATTAGACTATAAGTGGCAATTTACCATAATAACTTACATCGGTGCATTATATGCAAGCAATCAGTGTTTACATTTGCGGTCGAAATGTTATGACATTTGTGGTAAAAATGGAAATTTTTACATTTGTAGGCGAAATGTTTTGACATTTGTGGTTAAACCGATTTTTACATTTGTGGGCGATTTTTATGACATTTGTGGTTATTTTTGCACTTGTGGTTGACATGTTATGACATTTGTGGTCATTTTGACATTTGCGGGTGCAATGTTTTTACATTTGTGGTTATTTTTACATTTGCGGTTGATTTTTACATTTGTGGGCTCTACACACCCCTCCCACCTTTTGGCGTTATGTGTTGTTAAAACACCCCCTTTAGCAGTGTTTTAGGTGTTTCGAAATGAAACAAAAGCTTGTTTTGAACTCCCTCCCCCCCCCCCCCCCCCCCCCATTTCTGTCTTTGCTTTTCAGAATTGTTTATTTTGATTGCTTTTCAGAGAATTTTTTAGTAAACAGACACCCCAATAATGTTGATAACCCTTTTTTTTTTTTTTTTTTGCTTGTCAGAGAATTTTGGAGTAAAAAACACCCTCCTTTAAAAAATCCTGGGTACGTCACTGGATACTGAGATATCCCAGGTGATGCAATGAACATTGTAAAAGGAAAAGTATACCAATCGAGATATAACAAAAGTGACGGCTGGAGAATTGTTTTCAGGGCCACTAAAATAATGAACCTGTTCTTTACAGATGTCCAGAAAAAGACCCCATTGAAACCTTTAACGTAACACAAAAGATTAGAAATAAATCATGTACCTATATCGAATGTTGATCAGCCTGTTTGTCTTTTGTCTTTTTTATCCGATTCTTTTTATCTCTTATTTTATGGTGGGGTAGGGGATTGGTAATAGGAAGACTGTGGGCAAGCAAATATGCTCTGACAGCCCCCTGGCAAAACAAATGGTCTTGTGCTGCTCCTGCTTAAGACCGATCATCAAATTACCTGTTGAACAATTGATTCCAGTATATCCAGTTAAGCAAGTACAGTTGTACATGTTGATTAGATCCGTGCAGGTTGCACCATTATCACAGGGATCAAAAGCACACTCATCAATATCTGTATGCACGAACAAGAAAAGTCATGGAGAGAGTGATAACGAGAGTGAGAGGAGTAGAAGGGGCAAGATAGAGAGTGTTGGTGTAGAGAAGGAAGACAGATTTTTATAAAAGGAAGAAAGGAAGGAAAGAATTTTAAAAAATTAAAGTAATTGATAACTGGTCATTTGAAGGATGTTGTCAGGATAATTCGGTCAAACATCCCCCCTCTCCATCAAAATGGTTTGGTGATGCTCCTGCTCAAGACCCATCATCAAATTACCTGTTGAACAATTGATTCCAGTATATCCAGGCAAGCAAGTACAGTTGTACATGTTGATTAGGTCCGTGCAGGTTGCACCATTATCACAGGGATCAGAAGCACACTCATCGATATCTGTATGCACGGACATGAAAAGTAATGGAGAGGGTGATAATCATGATAACAAAAGTGAGAGGCGAAGAAGGGACGAACCTGTTCTTTACAGAAGTCCAGAAAAAGACCCCATGGAATCCTTTAATGTAACACAAAAAATTAGAAATAAATCATGTGTTTGTCTTTTGTCTTCTTTTTCCTATTCTTTGTATCTCTTATTTTATGGTGGGGTAGGGGATTGGTAATAGGAAGACTGTGGGCAAGCAAATATGCTCTGACAGCCCCCTCCTCCCCCCCCCCCCCCGGCAAAACAAATGGTCTTGTGATGCTCCTGATCAAAACTTATAATCAAATTACCTGTTGAACAATGGATTCCAGTATATCCAGGCAAGCAGGTACAGTTGTACATGTTGATTAGGTCCGTGCAGGTTGCATTATTATCACAGGGATCAGAAGCACACTCATCGATATCTGTATGCACAAACAAGAAATGTAATGGAGAGAGTGATAACCATGATAACAAAAGTGAGAGCTCTAACAGGGGCGAAGGAAAGAAGGAAGGAAAAAAAGAAAGAATTCAAAGAAAGAAAGGGAGAAATGAGGAGACATGAACACTGGATAAAACAAGGAAGAGAGCAAAAACAGAATATAGATAAAAATGAATAATTATAGATAAATATCCAAGGGGCAGACAGCGAACATGGTAATAGGATTAGTCACACTAAAAAATGAATTAAAGTAAGAGTGTTTTTGGTTGTTTTTTGTATTCCTTTCTTTTCTTTTTTCGTTTCCTTTTTCTTTCTTTTTTTTTGGGGGGGGGTGCAGAAATAGGTATACTGTATGAATGTAGGCAAAAATAATCTGGTAACATAATTTCCTGTGACAGACATGGTAAAAGGGTGCTGATTGATACGCAAACAACTTAAGATTATTTCTGTATAATACCATCCAATACATTTATCATTCTTTGAATACATTTACGCAACACATTTCAGCCCATACGTCGTTAGACTGATTCATTACTTCTGATTAATAAAAGTGGAAATATTACATATATATAAAAATAGGTGACATTATCAGTTTAGCAATAAAACCGAAAAGGGGGTAGACACATAACTAATTTGTTGTTTCCATCCGACTGTTGTTTCCATCCGACTGCCGGGTACAAGACGAACTATTTTAACAAAAACTAATAACTTCCCTCATGGCTAGACAAAGACAGAATGAATGTCCTTACCGAGGCAGGAGAACGTGTCGTTATCAAGCTCATAGCCAGGACGACAGGAACAAGAGTAATTTCCAGGTGAATTGATGCAAATCTGGCTGCAGTTGTGAGCACCGAGACATTCATTGATTTCTGGAAGAAATATGAGACAAAGTAAATGAGAAAATAACCTAATACTATACCACTTAAAATGAACCAAAATAATCTTAACAGAATTTTATAGGTGAACAGTTCAGGAGTAGTAAGAAACAAGGGCAACGCAAAGCGTATCATCCCCTGTCCGGGTTCAAATGAACATAATTAGTAATTTTTGCATATTTAATCAGCTGTGACCTTTGACCTTCGACTTACATACTATCATCACTTACATTATCGAATGTAAACCACATTTTCGCATATATAATTAGCTATTTTCGCATATATAATTAGCTTTTTTCGCATATTTAATGAACTGCGAACTTTGACCTTTGACCTACGACCTACATACTCGAAGATCAAACTTATGATATATCTCCATACCATGTACCAGTCAGGGAATTCGGGGGACGATTGCAGCACCGCGTTCGAGGTAACATTGACATGATTGAAGCGCGAGGGGATGTTATGTATTGGAGCGATGCCAACGGGTCACAGCGAACCGTTATAAATGTTCTTATTCCAGTCGCTACGATAATAATTCACCGAGAGAGAAAGATACACAACCCACACCACACACACACACACACACACACACACACATATTTCCGCATCGAGCGGGATGGTGGAAGCCCGCACCCAGTAACATACACGCAGATACACACATATATGTAAAACGTACCAAAACGATGACATTGGAAAAAATCCAATCTAGTGGTGACATTATTAAATTCATGTTTATGGCATAATAACAAATTCCAAAGGGAACATAAACATTAGCTCTTAAAATTTATCATAAAAACAATTACATGAGAAAATGGAAAGAAAATGCACAAATAATGAATTATGAATAATTCATTAAGGCCAACTTCCCACTTGGTGGGGAATTTGATCGTTCCCTAAAACTCGGTACTCTCCCTGACTGTGTATCTTCTTACCGAATTTCATTAAAATCTGTCTACCATTACTTAAAGTAGATATTCATTGATTTTTAAAACTGACTTAAGTTCATACCAAAAAGTGTGTTGCATTCTCAACCATGCGCGCGCGCGTATCACTTTCCCTCTGCGATTCCCTCCATAGAACCCTGTACATTAATCATGAAAAACGTAAATTTCAACTTTTAGAAATACTTATATCTTTTTCACTTTTTAACAATTTAATTCAGTTAAAAAGGAATATGAATATTGAAGAAACAAAGAAGCTGCTGAGCATAAAAATGTAATCATCTCATATGTAGAATTCTGGTCAATTTTGTTTGAAAACGGCCTTTTTATGTTGCCTCACAAAAACGTAGAACACCCAAATTACACGTGTTTCTATGGGGAAAGTAATCGACTCGCAGTGACAAGGTAATTTTGTTAATTGGTTAGCAGTGCTGTTAATGGTGGGAATTAACCAGTTAAAAGGTTTCTTAAAAGAGTAAGAGTTCTAGGTTTGACCTTTCTTATTTTGACTTCTACTGGTTTTGTAGAATTCTGGCCTTTTTATGAATTAGTTATGAAATATTTTGTGTTTTTAGACTGATTCTGTGCGCGCGCACCACTGATCTCTACAGAGATCAGTGGCACGTGTCATTCTGATGACATTCAGGCTACGCGCAGATGCAACAAATTGCGCAAAACTTATTGACATGCATTATTGCGTAGGTGAAGCTTAGACCGGACAAGTTTGTCAAAATTCGACGCTTGCAAACATTCGAAGTAATGATTATTATCAATTACAAATTGCTAAAATACAGCCCCGACATAGCACCTGAACAGCTATCCGAAAGCCGCTGAAATGTGTGACGTCAAAGAGAGGACGTTAATTGCACAAGCAGACGATGTCCCATAACATCTCACATATTTTCAGTGCCTGTTTTGTCATCTTCTCTTCAGTTATTTCACTTCACTAGCATTAGTCTATTATGTTTAATCCATATATTGCCTCACTCCAAACCCCGTGCATGGGTTTATTTGGATGGAAAATGAAGCGTTACAAGAATAAAGGAATCAGTTGCTTGTAAACAAAATAGACGCCACTGCATTCACAGCTGCATACACCGCTGGACGTTCGGCGTTGAATGAGGGATAAATACCGTCCTTGCAATCATTCAGCGGGCTTTTCAATTTGAAAGTGTGGTTTCTTTGATTGTTCATTAACCCTCATCCTATATATTTACAAACAAAAGATTTCAGTAATCAGAATCTGTTTCATTCCCATTTTAGAATGGTGTGAAATATGGGCACGTTTGAATACACTAAATTCTTTATAATCTGAGAAATAACTGCACTGCACTTATGTTCACTCTTTATGGGACGTCGTCTGCTTGGACAGGATTGTTCCCTTTATTGACGTCATTGAAACATTGTTATTTTTTTGGCGAAGCGCTTGTATTTCGCAGATGCTGGGAGGTAGTTTTATTTGTATTATTGTTTAATTACCTGATATGTAGTTGACTTTAAACTGATACGATTGCTATCTGTTAACTTGCCAGTTTCTAGTGATACATTATTTATCATATTTGTGATTTTCTTTGAATGTGTGCTTTAAGTTATCGAACGGAAACCACATTTTCGAATACATAATTAGCTATTTTCGCATATTTATTGAGCTACGACATACTCAAATATAGTTAGGCTATATCTTCATAATAATAATGATAATCGTATAATAATAATAATTATTATTATTATTATTATTATTATTATTATTATTACTATTATCATTATTATTATTATTATTAATATTATTATTATTATTATTATAGCTGTTACTTATATAGCGCCTTACCAGTTACACTTTAACCGACCGAAGCTCTTACAGAACTATTACCCCTATCACTGGATTCAGTTGCGATTCTGCACATTAAAGTGCACATTCTCCACTCCTCTTTGGAGCATTCCAGCCAGTCGTCTGTTTCCAAGCGCGCACATGCTAATTCAAGCACAATGACGTTTGCATCCTACCGGGTACACATTTAACACCTAGGTGGAGAGGAGCAATGTAGATAAAATGCCTTGTTCAAGTGCATAAGTGCCGTTCCGGGGTTCGAACCCACGACCTCTGCACTCCCAGTCAAGTGATTAAACCACTCGACTACGACACCTCTACCATGTACCTTCTTACCAAATGTCATTAAAATTTGTCTAACATTACTAAAGTTATCGAACGGAAACCACATTTTCGGATACATAATTAGCTATTTTCGCATATATAATGGGCTATGACCTTTAACCTTTGACCTACATACTCCGAAATCAAACTTAGGCTGTAGTTTGATACCATGTACCTTCATATCAAATTTCATGGAAATCCGTCAAACATTACTAATTAAAAGTTATCGAGCGCAAACCAGTGCTCACAAGACGGAAGGAAGGACGGACGGAAGGCAGCGTTATTATATCCCCCGCCGACTTCGTCGGCAAGGTGACAATAAAAGGAAAACAAGGAAGCCAAGTTTGAGTTACGTTACGTCGGCAGTTGGTGCGTACAGGCGAGTCCAGCCGTCTACTAGCAAGATGCTTTTATCTCCCTAAAGAAATAATATTTTAAGCTTAAATTTTGAATATGTGACCTCCACCACAAAACAACCAATAAGTTCCAAAGGGAGTTTTAGAGTAAACAGCTAAAAATGGTTGTTTGGTTGGAAATTCTTATTTTAAGTTTCTTGTATTTCATTAAAGTTAATTTATTAATCTACCATCTGACAAAATTTCGGGGTAAAAATACAATGATGAAATATGTTTTTTCTCTCATTAGAAATTACTATTTTTCCTGGACATTCAAACTTGTCAGCTTGCTTGGATGGTACTTCATATCGCTTTTCTGGTATAGCTCAAAAACTATGCACTGTCTGATGTTCAAAATCTACAGAAACAAATAAATATATCTATTCTAAAGGTACGGAAACTTTCAGCTCAATCCAATTAGAACTTTACAGCGTAGGCTAGGGAGTTTTGCTTTTGTGCGACAAACAATAGGACACAGACTAGGCGATCTTAAATAGTCACTCTTCTTTAGACCCGTTTTCTCTATTGTTTTGGTGCTAAGCCTGTCTGACACTCTGACATTCTCATTGAAATTTATAAGGGTTTGCTTAGCCTACACAAGACAAGTTATATGTCATTTTAAAGGTTCGAATCTATGCTTTCAAACTGTGCTAAAGTTTTTTTAAAAGCCCTAAATTTACAACGTAAAAGTCGTTTTGTGGTGGAGGGTCACATAATAGGAATCCAAACATTCATATTTTCGGTGATTGTCCCCTTTATGTTGAAAGCCAAACTAAAGCTTTTATACGAGAAAATAAAGTGAAAGGATATACCCTAAGTTATTTTTCGTAATATTTCGCAGTATCTTTGTGCATCTAGGACTTCTCTATATCTTACCTGTGCACGAATCATTCCCTGCCCCCAATAGATAGCCCTCGTTACATGTGCAGTAGAACCTTCCTTCAGTATTTGTACAGACTCCATTACGGCATGCATCTGAAGATAGCTCGCATTCGTTGATGTCTAGGAAAAGAAAAAGAGGAAAAAAGTGGCATTCAGAATATTACAATTAAATCTAACGTAATCTCAAGGGCAGACCTCGAATTGTTAGGGAGAGAGATACATAGAAAGGGGGGGGGGGTGGGGTGAACTTGTCTTTTTCATTAAAGCCGTGCCATCTCTCCCAGACTTGTTTTGGTGAACATGGTGAAGGGGGGGGGGGGGTCACAATTTCTGAATGACACAATTTTGGGCATAATAATAATAATAATGGTGAAAACTTATAGAGAGCACACACCATCTAAGGACGCTCAAAGCGCTAGCCCAGCAACAGTTCTCTTTAATCCAGGTATACTACAAATTTCTGTTATAATTGGATTTTTAGTACTTAAAACTTAAAACAAATTCACAACATTTGCATCACCCACTGCGACTCTCAGCTCCACCTGGTGAGACCCGGGGAGCGTTTCATGAAAGGAAGTTGTCGGATATTTCATCCGACAACTGTTATAAGCTACTGAAATCCTTGCATCTGATTGGCTGAGAGCAAATTTGTCGGATGAAATATCTGACAAGTCCTTTCATGAAACGCCCCCCCCCCCCCCGGTGCCCTCTTGCTGCTCCGTTCACTGACAATTCAAGGGACAGGCCCAGTCAGCACACAACGCACAAGAGCTCTAGCACCTGAGGCCACCAGGCCCCACACTTGTAGCCAATGATACTAAAGGGTGGTAACAAAATAAGTTAAAATGTATATACACGTAAGATTTTAATTTTGATTTTAGTAAAAGAAATTTGCACTACTTATATATATCGGATTTTATTGAGCTAAAAAATATCAAAAACAAGGACAAACGGTCCAAAGGCCGATATCAATAATTAAAATTGTATACATGTATAAATGAAGATCACATGGTAAATATAAATAAAAGTAATGAATTACAGTAAATAAAATAGCTATAACATGTGACAATACATTAAGTTACTCCCAAGTAGTAAACAGTAAATTGTTTGGGGAAAAAGAGAAATAGAAGAAGGGGGAGAAGGAGAGAGAGAGAAAGAAAGGAAGGAAAAGAGAACACAAGCTAGGAAGAAGGGGAGTAACTATCAAGCACATTAAGAAAAATAATAAGTACAAATACTGTACAACTATAAAATGCTTACTATATAAAGGAATCATTGGAACTAAGCACATACTGATATTTGATGTAGAAAATGTGGCACCTTTCATATACACATAGGTGTCCTTATTGTCACTACTGTCACTACCTGCCTGTGCCATAAAAGAATTTTTAATTTAAATTACGGCAAAGTAGCAGGCATAAATGTCACTATTCCTCAACTAATGAAGATTGAGCAAAGAGCAAATAATCCCTTACATTGCCAAAATGTAACATACAGTGTATGTAATTCCTAAAGAAGTATAAAGTTAAGAGAAGGAATAGAAACAGAGCAGGCAAGAGAGGGGGAAGGAGAAGGAGAGGGAGACAGGGGGAATAACAACACAATCTGTACAATGGAAAACAGGATTACAGATGAAAAAGCTAAGTCTTAAAGTGATTTGGTAACTTTGTAGAGCCTTGATAAAATCTGAGCTGCCCGGCCTACATGCTATCAATGTATGCGATATGGTGTAAAAATGAAGCCCATTGACAAAAAAAAAAGCACTTCAAAATCATCATGTGCTTCACAAAAGTAAACATATGCAAGTGACCGGAAATGACAGACTCATTTTCCCCCATAGACTCAGTGTTAGACTAACCCTTTCAGGACAGGAATTATTTAAGGGCTAAATTGATCACATTTCGTTCTTCAAATTGGCAACAATAATATTTTCAATTTAATGCTACATGGTTATAATAAAATGTATTGCCTTTGAAAATAACATACATATTTAGGAACTTTGACGAAAAGTTGAAAAATTGCCAATTTTGATAAAAAACAATGATTTTGAACTTCTCAATGTGTTGCCAATTTAAGGATTTCAAAGCTTATTCTCGTTTTTAAAATTCCTGGCATCAAATGCAATATGGTCATGCAATAAAAATGGACAGAGTGCGTGCAGAAATTTTTGCTCTTTCTACTCGTGCATCTGGTATATTTTTTAGAGCTCTGAATCAAAAGTTATTGAGCCAAACCACAAAATGTGGTCAACTGTCTTGAAAGGGTTAAAGCGTATTTCCATACGATTTCGTAAATGGGAGTATTCAGTCACATATATCTTAATAATAGCATTATATATTTGAAAACCTTTCTATGCCTGGCTATTTATTTATCCTTCTGAACATCATTATACAAGACAGATATCAAAATTCAACAGTTTAAGACGATCTATAAAGGTGGAATATGTTGAGATACAGCGAAGTGACGAAGGAAGCTTATTCCATAATCTGGCTGCTGCATGCGAAAAAACATTGCCCCCCCCCCATGAATGACAGGTACGGGGAATTTGCAGTAAATTATCTCTTCCAGATCTTGGGGTACGAATTGGATTGTAGGGGTGTAGTGTGTCTTTAATATATTGTGGCGAAATTCCATGGAGGGCCAGATAGACAAGTAACATAAGTTCAAAGTGGACTCTTTTCCTGACAGGTAGCCAGTGAAGAGAACGTAATACAGATGTAATAGAGGACATTCTTGCACTAGAATTTTGGAGGAATTGCAATCTATCTAGTTGCCGTTTGGTGTGATTTGATTTGATTTGATTTGATTTGATTTATTTAAACACGGTATAAGCCCAATTCAGCTACTTGGCTGGTTTACAATGGGGCCGTGTATCAATAAAATACAATGAAAAATAAATATAAATACAAGTATCAAAACAACAATTACATGCATAGAAAAAAAAATGATAAAATAATATATACAGAAATCATAGGGCTTAGAAAAATATTACAAAACATATCAAAATGAAAGAGTTCAGTATAAAGGTATAAAAATTGAAATATATAAACATATTTTAAAGATATGTAATATGAAATATGAAAAATAAAATACGATAAAGTAATGTGAAATGACACAAAATATATAATTTGGTTATGTTAAAAATAAGGAAATCTATCACGTATTTAATGTCTCGATAAACCTAGGCAAAGAGGAACTATTACAAAAAACAAATTAAAACAGAGTAAAAAGTTAAAGGAATAAAATCTCAAACAAGGTAGGTTTTTGGTGAATCCAAAAAGAATAGAATTACAAAAATCAAATATGAAATTAATGCATGGAGCAATTGTTCACATGCTCGAGGAGTCAAAATTCTTCGTATAAACCCGAAGTTCCGCAGTTGATATCTCACAGACTTTTATATGCTAGATACATGCTCCATAAATGACATATTATCAAATTTTACACCTAGATTCCGTACCTTTGAGGCTGGTTTATGACTGCCACCTACATGCAAAAACAAATGATCATGATCAACTCTCAGTAATGAATTCTTAGAGCCCAGTATAATAAATTCAGTTTTATTTTCATTTATTTTGAGACCACTGGAATCCATCCAGCCTTTCATGTCATGAATGCAGGCTTCTACAGTTTTCATAGCATCAGCAACTGCGCCTAAGGAAGAACGTACAGAAATGAACAGCTGAATGTCATCAGCGTAAGAATGATATCTTACATTATGCTTTCGTATTATTGTACCGATTGGCTGAAGGTAGATAGAGAACAATACCGGCCCACCAACAGAACCTTGCGGTACACCATAGGAGAGATGAGTTTGGTCAGATTTAGAATCATTTACAGAAACGTACTGGGTTCTTTTATCAATGTATGATGAATACCACTGCACGCAGTGCCTGTGACCCCAAGAGAGTGTAGTCTCTTCACAAGTATTGTGTGGTCTATCGGATCGAAAGCACTGGACATATAAAGTAGCACAAGAAGTGTGATATTACCTTTATCCATTTCAGAGAGGATACCCAGGCGCGTAGCCGGGGGCGATGGGGGCGCCCCCCCCCCCCTAACACACACCAACAAAAAAAAAGCGAGAGCGAAAAAGGGGGAATAAGTGAGAGAAAAAAGCCTTAAAAGGCGCTACGAGCCGTTATTTTTCTCTCAAAAATTTGCTAAAAATGTGAAAGTTTTCGCCCTGTGTGCGGAGGGGGAAACTCCCCCTCCCTGCACGCACCCATGTTACATACAGTGCAGTATTGTGTCCTAATAATTGAAAAGCAGTCCGGGGGTCGAACTAACCTTCCGCCTAAAAAAGGGTGCTAAGAGCCATTATCTTTCTCTCAAATTTGCTATAAAACGTCAGAGCTTTCGAGCTTCGCGCTAGAGGGGGGAAACTCCCCTTCCCTGCACCCACCCCTATTACATACAGAGCAGTATTGCGTTCAAATAATTGAAAAGCAGTCCGGGCGTCGAAGTAACTTTCCGCCTAAAAAAAAAAAGGTGCTACAGGCCGTCATCTTTCTCTCGCGATTGGCGCGGGAAGGGGGAAACTCCCCCCCCCCCCCCTTCCCTGCACCCACCCCTATTACGTACAGAGCAGTATTGCGTTCAAATAATTGAAAAGCAGTCCGGGCGTCGAACTAACTTTCCGCCTAAAAAAGGATGCTACGAGCCATTATCTTTCTCTCAAATTTGCTACAAAATGTCAGAGCTTTCGCGCTTGGCGGGGGAGGGGGAAAACTCCCCCTCCCAGCCTGCACCCACCCCTATTACATACCGAGCAATATTGTAAAGCAGCCAGGGCTCGAACCAACTTTCCGCCTAAAAAGGTGCTACGAGCCGTTATCTTTCCCTCAAATTTGCTACAAAATGTAAAAGCTTTCGCGCTTGACTTAGCTGAATGAAAGGCAACAAACATTAACCTATAATCATGTAGATAATTGTCAGCCCTATGACAAATATCTTGAAATTACTCCTATTTGATTATTCAAGAAGAAGAACAATGTCTCAAAAAGTTGCAGTTTCTTTGCTAGACATTATCCCATGGGGGCTGCCATTTTCTTTACAAAGTAATGTCAGAGCAGTGCTATTTGTGAGATACCCACTGACCTGTATACTAGCTACGATAACACTCATGATCACCTGTGGAATGCATAACACTGCATTTTCTCATTATAAACCTTTTTTGTAGTCATGTACATTCAAATGAAGAAATTTTTATCCTGTCATATAACCTATTTGTGTCAAGATATTTGGTTCAGCTGTTTCATAGGTGGGGCGCTTTCTTTTGTTGAGCAGGATTTGGCATCCACAAGTTGTTGCCTGGTCAGACCAAGGCATGTAAATTCTTCAAAGAAGTTACAAAGACCTACATACAACTGCTCGTAGACATCACTTGTGCGAGATGCTGGGGGTACCAAGATGGCGATCATTTTGCATTGGTGCCTTTAGTTCTACAATAGCTATTCATTATGCAACATCATATCCATCGTGTACAGGTAAATGGACATGTACTATTATGACATCACAGTTTTGCAAAATGGCAATCCCCATGGGATAATATCTAGCAAAGAATCTGCAAACTTTAGAGAGATTGTTCTCCTTACTGAGTAATCAAATAGGAGTATTTTCAAGATATTTTGAGCAGGTTGACAATTATCCACATGATTATCAGCTAATGATTGTTGAGTTTCATTCTCCTTTATGTTTAGCCTTTGCACGATGTAGCTGAGGCAGTGATGGAACACATTTACTCAGGTGACAGTTTCTACGTTTGCCACACCGACATCCCCTGCGTGTTTTATGTAGGTGAGGTTGAAGCCCATATGATGTGATATGTTTAGAATATTATGTGGCAATTCTGTTATCTTGTCTTTCCACTGCCGAGGCTCAGTTGTACTATACTTAAATACATGCCGTGTTGTCTTGAGCTGAGAACAGGCATCAGTCACAGTAGGTGTATGGTGAATGGAATCACATTTATCTGGCCCTGTATTAGGGTGTACATCACCAGCATATAAAATTTAAAGTTGGAAACTTGCACACGAGTTAGCATTATATGGAATTCTTCATTTTAAGAAGCAACTCCTACTTTAAGGTTGATGTACAATCCCATTGATAAAACCACTAACAATAGTCTGTGTATGTGCACATGGAATGTTACTAACATGAAAGCACAATGCTACAAAAAGCCAAAGATGAATAGAAGACATTGCATTACATGATAGTACTCTCAGTCATGCTCAGTCAGGCAATAACAATACAAGGTTAATGTTACTTACAGTACACTAGAGAGTGCAATATGGCTACAATTCCAAATGCAGTGAACTTTAAAACTGTCCTTATCAGTTTAGAAAATGGTAAGATAACTGTTGCTATGAAAGAGCTAGCACTAGCATGTATACACATGGTGTGCGCTCATCAATTTATATATCCTAATCTCCCTAATCTCCTGATGCACTCTTACCCTCCTCCATGACTCGGTGATCTTCAATAAGTCTTGAGGTCGGCAATAATTCCATGAAAATCTGCTCTAAGATAGAATCAGTCAGGTTTGCACCAGGTGTAACGTCGACCCGGAAGGATACCAGAACGTAACTTCCGGTCAAGGTGTAGCTCTTCACAGAAACGTCTTGCAGATTGTCGATACCGAGTCTTGATGATGAATTGAGGAAGCCCAACACCTTCAAAAGATTAATACATACAATTTAACCGATATCTACTCAAAAGTTCAAAATGAACTTTCCTCTGACAAAAAATGCTTTGGGTAAATTTGATACCTATTAAAAAGAGCTTAACAAATTTGACAACAATTCTCTTTTCAAAATCTCTCTATGACTACAAAAACTCCTTCCTAACATGGATTATAATGTACCTGGGTGGAATCTTCAGGAAGTTGAAGGATTTTAAGGAGTAAATACTCTGAAGAATGTTTAAAACAGATATTCCCTTGAAAGACCCTCCACATACACTCCACTCTTGTTTTATCACTATTAAACTATATGGTCAGCTTACTTGGGGTAAGTGTACTAGATTTAACATAGGCCTATATATCTATTGCAACTATATATTAAAAAAAGATCAATGACAAGCATTTTAATAAGAATTAAACAGCAAATACCGATCTATTATCAGTTGAGTGTAAGTCCCTAAATAATTGAATTTTTATTCCTACAAGGACATTTTATAATGAACTTGACAGATACGTCCTTGCAAAAGCATTGATGCAAATGTTTGTCAACAACAACGATATTCACAGTTACCCAGCCAGGCAGTCAAATTTATTTCACCCTGACGTATCTAAACGCTTGCTTTACTAAAAAAAAAACAAACAAACAAACAAACAAACAAAAAAACATTCATATATATATATATATATATATACTGGACCACAACTTTGTAATTAGGTTTGTATAGCTATTCAACGAAGGATGCTGTTGTTTAAATGTAGTAAGTGTGGGCTTTGATTTCAAAGAATTATCAAGGTATTTCAAAAGGATTGATTTTATATCTAAGAAACCTAATTTGTTGTGTTATCTACAAAATTCAAAGCCAAGATCAAAGCTTGTACTAAAATCTAAGCATTTTTGAAAACAAAGACAGCACAAACTGTTATACTGATTAACTACAAATTATTACAGTTCGAACTAGCCAGCAAAGAACGTAACCATTTCACAAAATAAAATCCCGTTATTTATACGCAATGAGGGTTGTGTGTTCGGATACTCAACTGAAATAAAGCTGTGTTTGCCTTTTGATTTCACAAAAATATGCATCAAGCAGCATTACTTCTATCAATATTTGCTACTTATAATGATTTCAAAACGTATTTTGAAAGATTCATGAACGATTACATGCAAACCTGTTCGATTTAATGTTTGAGAATGATCAAAAAACCAGTATGCTCAGACATGCAATGCATACAACTTGTGTAATACGTTTTACTTCTAATTCTCCGCTACCTCTCCAAACTTACATCTTCAGCTAACTGACGTTGATTATCTTCTGATTCAATGGCAGTAGAATACGTGACCACGCTTAATCCACTGATCATTACAAAGCGAACCTTGAGCGAAAGCGACAGAGCGCCTATATAAATACATAATGGAAAAAAAAATACTCAATACCCATGTTATAACAATCTTATGCTAACTTAGCAGGACTATAGGATCAATGATTTATTTATTTGTTAAATATTTTTATACTTTAATTGACTGTGATGTGGAATATACTGGAGATTTAATGAAATGCTTTCTTACAAAGATAAGATACTGTAAAAATTTAGATAACAGAAGTAGGAAAATAGTCGTTATGATTTCGACATCAGAGAGCATATAGTTCTTTATAAAGGGATGGAAGCAATGTCTGCTGAGTAGATGATTGTCCTTTACACTTCAACAATGTGTGTCTTATGAGAATTTTTGTCACGTTTTTAGATATAATGTGAAATTGCTTTTTTGACAATAATATTTGAGAATTCTTTTTTTTAAATACTGCAACTTAATACAACGGTGGTTCCAGATGACAAAAAGCTTAAAATCTGTAAAGTTTACAATCCCTTTATACTGCCTCTTCCAAGAGAACAGAACAGACGTAAAAATAAACATTCTATAAACGTTTGAAGGTCTTTATGAAGTTTTGTTAACGCCATGAGAAAGTGAGCCGGGGAATGATTTCGGTGAGTATGCAGGGCATAAAAATTTTGCTGAATATGCACGTCATTGAATAGCAACGAACCGGCTTGTTATTGAGAAAGCAAAAACAATATATATATATATATATAAAGGATTCGTACTTTGGCAGGTCCCACTGATTTCTGTTGTATTTTCCCCGCACACGCACACGAATGTACCAGGTGTGTTGAGACAAACACGATTCGTATTGGAGTCGCAGTCATGGTTGTTGTCTCCACACTCATTAACATCTGTGAAAAGGGGTATAGGGAGGATAAAGGGAAAATATATCCAATTTAACTAAATTCAATTGAAGTGGATGTGAGGTAGTAAGGGAAATTGGCCTGTCATTGCTACTCCCCATAATGATATGGGGAGTAGCAATGACACAATGTATATTTACTCGAAGCAATAAAAGGAGAGAAAAAATCAATTCAGAAAGGCAGTAAGATAAGTCGAAATTCGTGAATTCATTTAAACACCGTTATCTTTTACTTCACTTTCCAGATCCTACTCAGCATTTCTGTCAGCATAAACTTGATTGTTATCATAAAATAGAACGTTCAATGAAATTTGATGGAGATTTTGTAAAATGTCATGACCATCTGCTTTTGTTGCGGAGAAGATTTTTTTTTTCCGCACTGACAAATTAATTCCGATAATTTTTATACATGTATGTAAAGTTAAGGTCAGGAATCTTTTCTTATTGCTTTTTGTCAAAATCCGCTTCCTGATCTCGGACCTGAACTTTGTCTCACTCTTACCAACTCTGCCCTCCCAGAATACTGAGTTAGGGCCCTTCCTACACATTCACCAAAGAGGTGTAAAGTAGGAGATAAGATCCATACCTTGGCACTCTTTAGGTGATGAATTCATGTACCCCGAGTGACATGTACAGTTGTAGTCTCCAGGGAAGTTGATACATGTGGAAATATCTCTTGGGCATTGGTCCACACCGGAGGTACATTCATCAAAATCTGGAGATTACCACCCCCAAAAAAAATCATTGTCATATAATTAGGTTGTAATAGTATTATCAAAAAAAACATGAAATCTTGAGTTCTGGTAATGTTGTTGCATCTATTAAAGAAAACCTCAAAACATCTGGCTTAAAATAATGTTGAATTATCTGTCAGGTAGTTGTGTTGTTCCGATAATTTTGTACTTGGTATCATTTCCTGAAGAAGCCTTATAGGCGAAATATTGAACATTTTGTGTCTAACGGAGTCATTTATTCTGTCTCCCCCCCCCCCCTCTCTCTCTCTCTCTCTCTCTCTCTCTCTATATATATATATATATATGTGTATATATATATATGATATACTTTTATATATTTATGAACAGAATATTGATGTGAATCAATGATGTTTAATAAAATTCAATTCGATTAACGTCATTAATGAAGAAAAAACAACAGAGAAATAGAGAGAAGGGGAAATGAGAGAGTGAGGGGGTGGGGGAGAGAGGGGGGGGGGGAAGAGAGACGATTGAAACAGAGAAGGTGGGAGAGAAAAGAGAGCAATAATGTAAAAGGTGTTTGAAGTATCAAATGGTTTCAGTATAAATATTTCTCGAAATGACATCATTTGTGAAACTGTGTAATACACGAGATACACAAAAATTGAGTGATTTATGAACCAATGAGAAAGAGCGGTGGTTTAACAGAGAAGTAAGACTAAGTAAGAGTACAGCTAATGAGATCGACTGCCCAAAAGATGGACAGCCTAGGAAATCGACATGTCATTTTTTGTCGAATTCTGACAACTTTTCTGAGGATTTCTAATGGGAAATCCCAGTATTTAAAGCATGACACATTCCTGCTATGTAACGAAAAAAGAAAGAAAATCAACCACATAAACCCATCCATGTGAATGATTAATTTTTGTTTGTTAATGATTTAATTTACCCATTCATCAGAGGAAAATGTGCTCCCCCACACTTCATTAAAAAAAAATATTTTGTATTCATTCAGACAAACCTGAACATGTTCCGTTTTCAAGTTGGAAGCCGGAGTCGCATGTGCAGTTCTCGGATCCAGTAGAATTCTGTAAGGCCTCATTACAATCACTTATTTCTGTGCAGGAAATGAAACAAAATTTAGAGTTAAACTATTTTTTTTCCACATATGGATGGTAAGGCAAATCCTTATGAACCAGGCATCGAACTGTCAATCAAATCATTATCATGTTGATATTTTCATTAATATTTAATATACATTTAATGTAGGGGGTTAAGGGTTACGAGTAGGATTAGGATTGGAGTAGGGTTAGTTTAAGAGTTAGGATTAGAATTAGGGTAATGGTTAGGGTGTGGATTAGTTTAGGGTTGATGGTTTAGGGTTAGGCTTGCGGTTAGTGTATAATAAAGGTAGAGTACAACAGCCTTATTCAGTTGTTTTTAAAATGCCCTCACCCTCACCCTTCCTCATCTGTAAGGCTTTTTTTTCCTTTAGAGTGTAGCGAAATGGAATTTAGCAGTGGACTTAGAGGGCGATGTCTTGTTGTAATTTCATTATGTCTGTGAATGCGACACGAGGGTAAGTTCGGTAGTCCGTGCTGAGCTGCCGTTGCTAAAGTTTCTATGGAACTCTGAGATTAAACTTCCTTTAACTGCAGATACTGTTAAAGCGTCATTTATTAGGTTCTTTTCTAAAATTTAGTTGTCTGAGTGAGTGATATGGGATTATGAGAATCCCCGTTGCACAATCGATTTGTGTGGACACACAGACAGTTTGTTGAGTGAATGATTGACTGCTTTGCAGAGTGCTACCCGGGATAGCCCAGTTCCGAGACAATAATTATTAATTTTTCCAAATCTAGTTTGACCTACCGTTACAGGAACGTTGATCGAGGGCAAGAATATAACCAGGATTACACGAACAAGTGTAAGAGCCGAGCATGTTTTCACAGTTCTGATCACAGTATTTTGTCTCGTTGTCTGCACATTCATTGAAATCTAAACAAAACAGGGTAAAATGAGATAAAAAGAAGAGTTATTGACACTACAAATTAATAATTAAATGGCTGAAAGCTGACATCAGAGTTGTAGCATGGATACAAACATTGAAGACGGGAGGTGGGTGGAGGGGGTCATCGGGCTTCCTCGTCTGATAGAGTGTGGGTGTGGGTGTGGATGCGGGTCATAACATCCTCTTTTCACGTTCATTATCCTCTCTCAGCTATTTCCTTTCTCTGTGTCTCTTTCTTTTTCCTCTTATCCTCATTCATTTTGGGACACATACATTTTACAAGCAGGCTCCATCTGCCCAGAGAAGAACCCCCCTGCGTCCTGGATCTACCCTGGATCTGCACCTGTTATCACGGTCAAAGCAACTGAAATCAAACTCACCAAAACAGGTTTCACCATCCCCTGAAAGGTGGGGTGGGCAGGGGCCGCATTCGTACTCCTCAGATGAAGAAGGGGGCTCATCATAGCAGATGACCCCCTCATAGCAGGGCGAACGTGACCCTTCACATGAATCGTAATCTTCGTCACAATGGTCACCTGACCAACCACTAGTACAGTTGCACGTGACCACCTGTAATGATGTAAAAATGTAACGATATTACAATACATGTATTAACAAAATATAAACTGGGAAGTGGAGAAGAGTTGAAGAGGGGAGAATGTGAGAAGGATGATGATGAAGGATGAAGGATTTTTCACAAATAATCTAGATTCTTTACATTTGTTCAAGTGAAAGTACCTTATTATAGAACATAACAACACAAAGAAACAGATAATATTACCAACAATCTCCACGATGTAAGCGGTAATATTTTGTGATAATTAAGTGGTATAAATTTCGGAGGGAGAGGGGGGGTAGTATCCTGTATTATATTACTATTGTATGCTATAAAAAAGAAGGCCTCTGGTTAATACGTTTGCTCAATTGCTCATCATGAACACGGGTCTCCGTTCGTCTTCTTGATTTAAACTGATTTGATACGATTCGACTTTACTCACAGCGAATCCGTTGGCATTGAGGTCTTGGCCCTCAGCTTGGCTCTCGAAGTCACACACGCCGTCGTTCTCACATCGACAGATCTTAACCTTGAACGACAACGATGTCTCTGCTCCTCGGTTGTCCATCACGATGATCTCAATTGATGTGACGTTTACATCAGGGGGTGTCCAGGTGAAGATACCATCTTTATTAGAAATATTGAGAGAGAAAGGGAGGAAAGGGGGAAACAGGAACGAGAGAGAGAAAGGGGAGAAAGTGTTGGAGAAAAAATGCGAGAGAAGGGGAGGGGGAGAAAAAATATTTAGAGAGAAAGAGATAGAGAAAGCGAGAAGGAAATAGAGTGAGAGATAAATATAGAAAGAGAGAGAAACAAAGAATAGGAGACAGAGGTTAGAGACATACAGGTTCATCGAGAGAGTGGTGTGGAGATGATCGAGAGGAGATACAGAAAGATATGGGAAGGGAGTGAAAGGGGGGAGATAATGAGAGATAAGGGTGGATAAAGAGAGACAAGTAGAGAAAAGCGCAGAACGATAGAGGGGGTGTGAGCAGAGAGAGAAGGGTGGGGTTGAGTGCAAGATATTGAGGGGGAAAGAAACGAAAGAATATTGAACAAAGAGTAGAATGGGAAGAGAAGGTTTAAAAATGTCGGCAGAAGATAAATAGGGAAAAGGGTGAAGAAATATTTCAAAATGAAGATCGAGAAAGAGACAAAACAGAAAACAAACAAAGCAAAACCAAAATAAAATAGAGAAAGACATGTGGCAAGAGGGGAATAATTGGACAAAGAGAAGATAGGAGAGAACGAGGGACAGGGAGAGAGAGAGAGAGAGAGAGAGAGAGAGAGAAAGAGAGATGAACAATTCAAGGAAGTGGTAAAAAAAAAAGTGTAACAATTCCGAACGCTAACAAAACCAACAAACCCATATTTGAAAAAAAGTCATGTCTAAATGTATTTTAAATTAATATGCTTCCCGTATGGACGGACTATAATTATGAAATATGTTGTCACTTTTGCATAACAATTGAAGGAAATCCAGAAAGAGCCCTCATCAATTATATAATACTGCCTTATGAACATTCAGTGGCGTGCCCAGGATATTTTTTTAAAGGGGATGATTTTTACTCCAAAACTCTCTGACAAGCAAGCCAAAAAAAAAAAAAAAGGGTTATCAGGAATTCTAAAGAGGGGTGTTTTAACTTTAAATAACACCAAGGGGGTGGCGGGTGTTTGAACACCTAAAATACCCCCCCCCCCCCCTCGGTATGCGCATGTGAACATTCTAAGCTCTCATTCAAAAAAACATTATGGATAAATCGATATGCTATTTTCATATTTTGTAATTCAGATTCCATTGATCCAATATGGCATTTTATTGGTTTTAATAAATGTATATTTCGAGCTGTTTATTTAATACGTGATACAATTTCATACTTGTTAGTATTTTTGACATATTCTTTCTTTTGTATTGTTCTGTTACCAGGTATAATATTTTACTGTTCTGAATTGTTTTACATTTTATTTACATTGTTTTATATAATACAGGGCTCTTTGGCAAAGCAGTTTTTATGTACTGAAGAGACTGCCCTGTTAAAGAACACAGAATATATACATAAATAAATAAATAAATACCGGAGCTTATGTTGGCGCCATCTGGTGTTGTGTCATTGAATGAAAAGTACACGTCATCGTCTTCATTGGGGTCGTGTGCAACAATCTCCAAGGTAACAGTTACGCCCACCTGCATGAAGAGCACATCCCCTTCCTGTAAAGCATCCGTGCCGTTAGTTTCTATCACGTCGGTGGCGTTCGGAGGAAAATTACCTGTGGATTGAAAAACCAAAAAAACGAAATATTTTTTTAAGCAATGTATGTATATTCCAAAATAATAATTCTTTAAAATTTCACTGTTCTGGTGTAGATTTCGAAAAATAGAAAGCATTGTCGTAACAATTTATTTGTTTTCAAATCCCCATGGCCAAAGTCTATGTGTTATCGATTGCAATTGGGCAAGTCCAGGCTATTTTGTCCTATACATTACTAAACACATTTAAGATTTTAGTGATGACTGCATCAATCTGATAGTCCTTAACAGCTTGGATCAGAAAATATCAGATAAAATGATATTTTATATGTAAAAGATATATTCAAACCAAATTACATTCGAAGAAATATAAAGAAAAGGTAAGGTCGTCAAATCTCACCAAGGTTTTGGAGATCGCTGTCGAGTTCATCTCCTGTAGTCATCGTCTGTTGACCCATCTCAGGGCTCACGGCGAGGTAGTCGAACAGGCATGCCTCGTCCTCCCCGCAAGCCTTCTTGGCCGCTTGGGTTTTCTCAGGGTCGAGATCGAGAAGCTCATCTAAGAATATCGGCGTGTAGTTGGTAGGGTTGTAGTAATCCCAGTTCCTATCCCCGTATTCGAATAGTGACTCACTTTTACTTACCGCCCCTTAGAAATGACAAGGAAAAATGCAAACATTTCATTTAATGGATGGTAAGGAATTCCTTCTTTGTTTTCGCCTTGCCTTCCCCATTAACCCTTTCAGGACAGGAATTATTCAAGGGCTAAACTGATCACATTTCGTTCTTCAAAATGGCAACAATAATATTTTTCTTTTAGTGCTAGATGGTTCTAATAGGTGTAATGTCTTTTAGAACAATAAACATGGTTAGTGATTTTATCGATACGTTGAAAATATTGCCTATTTTGATGAAAAACAATGATTTTGAATCTCTCAATGTGTTGCCAATTTAAGGATTTTGAAGCTTATTCTCCTTTTTAAAATTCCTGACATCAAACGCAATATGGTCAAGTGACAAAAATGGACATAGCATGTGCAGAAATTTTTGCTCTTTCTACTCATACATCTGGTATATTTTTTAGAGCTCTGAATCAAAACTTATTAAGCCAAACCACAAAATGTGGTCAATTGTCTTGAAAGGGTTAAAAACTAAAGATTGCGTTAAACATCTAGCCTAATTGAAAAGGAGCAAAACAGAAGTAAAGAAGGAGCTCTCATAGCAAGGATGTCTGAAATTCATGTAATTCATCTCTACTTAATATAAAGCCATGATATTTGTGAGAGACAGATTTGCTTATGAAATGATGACGTTGATCCTATTCAAATGATTGTCTGAGAACAGACACGTAACCAGTCATTAGCATTTACGTGACCGGCTTTTTAATTGCCTAAATCTGTCTTCGTAAGTTGACTCGATATAAAATATGGGATGAGGGTAATTTATCTCATGACAAAGGTATTCATCACCACTACATAAAACAAATAACACAATTATGTTTGGGCATTAAAATCCACCCTCAGAACCTTCGTAATAATAAAAACAAGGTTCCAAAGATAAAGTTTGGAGTTTTTTTTAAATAAACCATTACCAAACGATATTTACTAACGCCCTCACTGATGTATATTATGTGAATAATATTTCACCATGAAAATCAAATTACATTCTCAAATTTTAAAAATGCGTTTAATATATGATCTATCCTTTATGTCCTAATTTACGTATGGAAATTATATCATTCATGGTAAAATAGATTACGAAACATATAGATGTAATACATTATTACAGTTGAATAACAACATTTGTGAAAAGATGGATTGACATTATGCTGCCTTACCCTATATAGTCAAAGATGAAATATATACACATCGATTTGACAATATAAAATCGAACTAATCTGAATAGATACTTAAGAGAGGTATTACACTCTTTGGTAAACTTACATGACTGTCCAAACTGAAATATCTCTCTGTCCGTTAGGTTTCTTCCAGGCTGATCTCTTAATAATGTACCATTCCTGAGCAGAAAATCATCGGATTTGTCCCCATTTACATTACCTTGTTAAAACACAAAAACAGGATAAAACAAATTTTGGTTGAAATATAATAGATTATATGTAGAATGAGATAATCAGTAAAACATTTGTAGCTAATACCCTTGAAAATAGCGGCACATTTTTTTTTTCCTTTTTGACAAACACATATGACCTTTATCCGCAATTCTAGGAATTTGAAGCCATCTTTTGCTTGTTGGAAACTTTCCGGCTAAATTATCTGTAAAGTGCTTGAGCCCTGCCCCCATCTAATAAAATTGATCAACGCCCTGCACATAGACCTACCTAGTAAACCCCTTCCCGTTCCATTCTCCCCATACTCAGACGGGACCATGACATCCAAATCTAGGATGGCATTCTTGAAGGTCACTGTGAAGGACGTACTGGAATAGCCGTCTGGTTGGAAGAGCGCAGTGACCTTGGTTTCATCTTCAGAGGCCGTGTCATTCTCATTAGATAGGATGAAGGTTGTATCAACTGAATCGAATCCATCTATATGTGAAAAGAGAGATTTAAATTAATTTCGATTTAATAATGTTAGATGAGCCAGATAAGACTCTTTGGATATTTACTAAGTTTACCGCACACTATATACGATCACACTGATATCCGATTTTTTAAGAAATCGCCATTGCTTTAGATATGGAGTATAAGCCAAATAGGCGTCAAATCCTAGACAATCCCCCAAAAGGTCTAACGTCACTACGATTCGGATGAGACATGCAGTATTTCTAAAACATCAGTTTTATTTAATATTCATATGATTATTCAGAACCTCTATTATTAAGATTTTACATGTTTGAATGTTCATCGCATTCATATAGTGTGCGATGGACTTTACTTAAATTATGATTCCGGAATCTAGCACTGTTGGGAAAGATCGAGGGGACGATGAGGAGAAGACAACTTCCAGGGTTAGACCTGATGGAAAAGGCTAGAGGCAGAGAGTTATGGAAATGTATACTCGCCAAAGCAGAGAGAGAGAGTGAGAGAGAGGGTGTGGGCCGGGGGGGGGGGGGTAAAAACCCAAAGAAGGCTAAGTACATGATAAAATTAGTGAGAACTGAAAATCTGAAATGGTTGGATAGCTCAGTTCAGTAAAGTTCAGTTCAGTTTACTGTTTGATATTTCACATTTTACAATGTTTTCACAAAATCAATGGTACAAGCAAACACAAAATTTATTGTGAGAGAGTCTACAGCAGAAGGTGAGTACCTCATATCTATTTGTTTGCATGCAGTATTATCCCATTGCCAAGTGAAACCGGGTCATCCCTGTATTAAGGTTATGGGAATTACAGAATTCAGTAGTCAACCGGTTAATTGAGAATACTGAGCTAATAGAAGAGTGAAATATGAAGTATTATTTCTAGCACTATGAAGGCAACTAACATGCCTAAGATGAAACCAACGCTTGTAAGTTAAAGGCTCCAAATACTAGCACAGTCTGGATAGTCAGGATAGTCTTTAAACAATAGTTGGAACGAGCAATGCATGATTACAGGAAATTGCGTATATAGCCTTTTCTAAAATGGTGCGGTAGATCCTAATATGATTGGCTTAGAGCTTACACGTGACCAGGCATTTATTGTTTTTCGCAAGGACCTACCTTAAGATTTTATTAAAAGAAATAATGCACACCAAAATGTTCAGGTGTAAGTAGCCTATAATTTATCCACCCTCAGTAAATTCAATAGAGGGTGTATCAGAGTGTTTCAAAGTTACCTTGTGTTGGTAATCCATATTAACGCCCTCATTGATGTTTCTTGCTTGTATACTAATCACCGAAGTTATATGAGGTAAAAATAGATGCAAGATGTACGTGTGGATGTACGTGTAAAACCAATGACATTAATAAAGATAAGAACAAGTCTATTCCAGTGCCACACATACAACAGTGATGTAACAACTTGAACTGAACGACGCTATATTCTCGCTAAGAAAATTGAGGAAAAAAAACAAACAAACAAGAACTTACCAATTAGAAAGTCCGTCATATTAATAGCAGTCCCATTAACCAGGATACTCAACTCTGTCCTATTATCATTCAACTGAAAGTCAACCTGTAAAACATTTAACAAAATAAACAGCACAATTGGACATCTTTACATACGTATGTAGATAAATCATTCGTGTTGTTAACAACAATTCTGACCAATATGCAAGAAATTCAAATCATGTTTTCCAGGAAAACGTTTAAATCTCTTTCAGAAAGCCCACAAAGTAGAAAGTATTACCATTACCGTGACCCTAGCCAAGCTACGCTAGGACGCTGAAAACAGAGGAATTTCTACCTATTATATAGCACTTTAATACACCTAGGTTGAGCTGATCCGATGTCTTTATTTCGTCAAAGAAATAGGGTAGGGGTTAGAGTTGCGATCGTGATTTTAGGCTACGTTTAGAGTTGCGCTTGGTGTTTTGGTCCAGGGCGGAAGTTAGATATTTGGTTAGTGAAGGATATTAACTTGTCGCAAAAGCAATCGTCGTACAAGCTACTTACCTTTGTGATACCTTGTGTTGCCGCAAACCCAATAAAGACGGTTCCGTAATTTACAGGCTCACTGCCGTTAAACGCCTTCCCAGTTCTAGACTGCAACATGAATGGGTCACCATGGTTATATGCCATTGTCGTGTATTCACCAAGACCATTGAAAGTGTACTTCCTTCCATCTAGAGTGTTGATATGAGGATCGCCCCAAAACCAACCTGAAAGTTTACAAAGCAGGATGGTAATTAAACTTCTTTTTGAATTGATTAAAAAGGATTTTAAAAAAAAGAAGTTGCACACTCATTAAGAAAAAGAACTGATGACGTCTAGACCAATGGTATGGGTCCTTGGTTTCAGGTTGTCACAAAATGACGTTATTCTCCATCCTCGCGGCCACCTTCACAGTCCACGAGCGACAAAACGAAGAAATAAATAAGAAAAATAAGAAATCGTCGGTTCTATGCGATGTCGACTTCGTAGACCGTCGACATTGGACTCCAGACCCCACAGAAAAACTGTCAGAAGACCAGCGAGAATGACATCGTTCCTCTCATGGCCTGTTGATCTAGTGGGCTGTTGGTTTCGAGGGCTATATATATGTATATATATATATATATATATATATATATATATATATATATAGCTATGTAGCGTTCCCAGGGGCGGCGCCAGGGTATTTTGATAGGAGGGGCAAGACGACCTAAAGATGACGTCATATTTTTCTCCATTAAATAACAGGGGTAATGTAGAGTTATATGTTTAAGAACTCTCTTTTTAATACTCTCTTTTTAATACTCTTCTTTTTTCTTTCTTCCCTTTTCTTCCTTTTTTCTTCCTCCTTTTCTTCTTTTTTCTTCTTTTTTTTTTCTTTTTTCACTACTTGAAAAATCAAAGGGGGGTGGTCGCCCCCTCTGCCCCCCTGTAGCGCCGCCCCTAAGCGTTCCCCACTACATGTACTAATTTAGAAAGATTCATACATTTTCGTTTCTGTATCTTGTCTTTCTATGACCTATTATCGATAAACAATTATGCTACTTAATAATCACTCAAATATTAAAACTATGTAAATATTTCTGGTATGGAAGTACTAGTACCATGTTCATGCCAATGGAAAGCTTAAGATTATAAGCAAGGTCAGATGATGGCGACTGGCGACTATGTTCAGTCCGTCTATAATGTCTCTGGCATCGAGTGACTTGACGTTGCTTATGAATTGCTCATTTTTTTCATATTTCTCAAAATATGACAAATTTATCACCTGAAACATATCAGGAATCGAATAAATGGATTTTTAAAAAACCATACATGGATAAATCCCGTCATAACTGGTACATGGATAAATCCCGTCATAACTGGTACATGGAATTTAAGCATTGATTTGTTTCCCATGTTCAGGTTTGTTTACTGTCAAAAACGCAGTAACCCGAAGGAAAATGTACCCTTTCAGCGGGAAGCGAAGGTCACGCCACCCAAACGAAAGCGGCGTACGGCAAATGCTACGCTCGTTAATAGAAATGAGAGAGTGCTGCCTTTCGAGTGCTGCCTTTCAAGTGATTTCAACCGCTTTAAAATCAATAAAGAAATCGTCTTACGGGCAGAATAATCGTATTGAATATACAACAATATACATACATTTAAAATGACATTAGTCGTACTGTACCTGACCTGTGCTTTCAATTTCATAATTATCTACGAATTTACGGATGAAGGATATCAAGAATAATATCTCTCCCTAGAATTTCTTGTTTTACTTCTGTATTGGAAATACATTAATGACAGAATATACATATCACTTGTATATTTTATGTTAGCTTTATTTTACTAGTCATCCTGTGCACATTCCTCGGAGCTACTCCATAGTCACGACAGTGCTTTAATGCTTGCACTGTACAGAATAGTGTACACATTACATAATATGACCTCACGTAGGATGAACATCCGGTTTGGCGTTTCGCACTTCCTGTTATAATTGTTGTAGGAAGGGGTTTTTATTTTGGTTATAACTCTTTCAAACGTAGGAAATAAGTGGATTAATGTGTTTGATTGTGATCCTTAGACTTCAAGCTTTCCAGTGATATGAAATTAGACTACTTTTGTTTTTGAACTTCCATTCTACTTTAACTTTGTCTTATTTCCAGTTACATACAAGTATAAGTTATGTTTGGTAATTTTCCTTGATTTGATCTTACCCCACCATGGTCGTCTGTATCCCCAGCAGTGTGACCTTGGACGGCGACTTTCATAGAGGTTACAGAAATTCCTTCCAGCCAGGCCACAGCAGTAGTGACGAGGCAAGACATCCCTCTCTAGTTAATTATCAAGATGGAAAAAGATAAATTTAAAAATCATATAAGGAGAGAGAGAGGGAGAGGAAAATGGCAGAGGCAAGATAGAGAGAGCGGGGGGGGGGGGGGGAGATGAGTTTTAGAAACGTATTTAGAACAAACACTTGGAAACGCCAAACTTCTCTTTAACATCACTAATTTATATATTTCTCGTATGAAATTTCAGTGCATGCATCATGAAGTTGTGTCAAGTAAATTTGTTATGCACAATTCAACCAAGTTTAATTTTCTCTTGAAAGGTAAATGCAGGATGTTATTGAAGATTGTAACATGATTATAAACACATGTAACATGCAATAATGTTATTAATGTAAAATAGCAGGTATGTACCCAAACTCACCCATCCACAAATAATAGTAATAACTGAGATAATAGCGGTAACCGTATCGGTAGTACAGGTAGTATCCGAATCGAGCATTTGAGGTCATGACCGCCTGGTAGTGACTAGATCTCCAGAGACTTCTATAGCCCCTGATCAAAGCAGATCCCTCGTATGTACAACGATATCCACCACCAAAAGAGGGCCACCTAGGTTGATAACACGTCGTACCTCTACTATCTGTTAAAGAATATTTAAAAGAAAAAAAAAACATTGTTTAGCAAATGGTAATATTTCATTGGTATTGGTATTTAATTAATTGGTAAATTTCAATTTTGGCCGGGTGCACTAGTACGTTTCGAAAGTATCTCAAAAAAGAAAAGAAAAATAGAGGCCTGAATATACATGGGCCAATGTGTAACGGTCTTGCTTGGCTAGAGCCTTCCCCTTTGCCCACTGAACCCGCAACTGAGTTGAAATAGCATGGGGTACATGCCATTATTCTGAAGAAGCTCATTGAATAATCAATGTACCCTAAGGGTTGAAATTCTAGCATTTACCACACTTTATCTTCAAAATATGTCTTTGTGAAGAATAAGAGAGGGAGAGAGGGAGAGAAAGAAAGAAAGGGAAATATATAGGCTTTTTAGGCTACTTGAGAAAGTAGAAAAGTAGGAGGAATATAGTGCTGCTTTACCAGAATAATAGTTCGGTAGTCCATCACCATAGCCATAGCCATAGCCATAGTCATATCCATAGTTGTATCCGTAGTAGGGGTAGTTGCATCGTGTAAACCTGCGATCAATCCTGGCTTGCCACCAGGTACATGGACAGGGTTGTGCCCATGATATCCATGATGTCCTAGAGAGATCATCCAAGTACCAGTCTTGACAGTATCGGCGGGCGTTCACATACCAGTCGGAATTGGCATCAAGACGATAGATATCTCTGCCCTTTGATATAAGGTAAAAATGTTCTGAAATATGATTTAAGGGTACAGTTAAGTACGGTTAAGGAATGTCGCAAGACCATTTTTAATGAGGGGAGGCCGAAAAGAAAGAAAGAAAGAAAAAATATGTAGAAATACAAGTGTAAGGAGATAAGACTATAAAACAGCTTGGGCAACCCTAGTGGAAATAGATACAATTATGAAGAATAATGGTCGCGTAGCTTCCCCATAGCTGTCCTCCCTTTTGACATTTTGCAAAGGTTGGAAAAATGTCACCGCCGGCCGGGGAATCGAACCCGGGTCACTGGCTTTTAACACCAATGCCTTAACCAGTAGACCACGGAGACGGCCCTGTGGTTTCGGCGACACCAGATATATTTCAATTTATGCATGTTTCTTTCCAGAATCCTTAGTTACCAACTATTTAGTTCACCTGCTCTGCATAATGGTATCTCTATGGATAGAATCCAGTGACCTGGGTTCGATTCCTGGCGGAGACATTCTTTCGACTTGTTCAAAAATTTCAAAAAGGAGAACAGCTCTGGGGAATTTTGATTTAAGCTACGCAACTATTAACTCAACTTCGTGTCGTTTCGTTCATTCATTCTTTCATTTCAGATAAAAGTATGTACATAAAATGAATACAATGCATACAAAATCATTTACATCATAATCTTATAAATAAATGAAATTTTTCCTTTGCTAGAAATTAATATTGCATGAACAGAGAACTTTAATTGCATTTATTCTCACGAGGGATGCCAAAGCTGTTGTATATGTTATCTCCTTACACTTGTATATAATTATCCCAAAATGTATATTTATCTCAAAACATATGCTTGGATCTAGCTAAGGCATGTGGCTTGTCATTGTTCAAAACGCACCAGCCCCCGACAAAGGAATAAATTAATGAAGTTGGAGATTTGTCAATCTAGCGGTCAACTGAATTTGGTGTCGCCGAAACCACTGGCCCGTCTCTGTGGTCTAGTGGTTAAAGCATTGGCGTTCTAAGCCAGTGACCCGGATTCGATTCCCGGCGGAGACATTTTTTTAACCTTTGCAAAAAATTCAAAATGGAGGACAGTTGGGGGGGACTTTGATTTAAGTTATGCAGCGATTCTCTCATTTCCTTTCCTCACAATATATAAATATATAAATATATAAATATATAATATTCCTAAGAATTTCAAATTTATCGACTGATGTTCACTATATTTTCGGATTGCCTGAGTTGTGGAATATCGGCTTCAGCGAGTTTTTTCATTTTTTGTGTATTGGTGAGAATATAACGGCAATCTTTTGAACAACAAAATATTGTTTAGAAAGAATAATATTAGTCTTTCTAAACTGCATTTACTACAAAAATATAGAAAAAAAGTAAATACCTATGAGTCATCTTGCTGTCTATAATTTGGACAGACTTTTCTTTCCTTTTTTTTTTTTACAGCCAAATAGGTTTTAAAGTATACTTTTCAATATCATTTTGAGGTGAGCAAAAGGAGAATGGTAAATAGAGTTGCGAATACAAATAACACGTTGTCAACTTTATAACTGATTACGCCCCTCAAAGTCTTCTTGTGATATCACGTTAATATGCCAATATTGTGTTGACTTATTGATTCTTACATCAAACAAAGGGAATGTGGGCTACGTGACTAAGTAATAACCCCCTCTTTAAACTTTGATGGTTATATAAAACATTGACGAATGACGATATAAGTATTTACTTGGAACAATTTATGAAGCTAGATTTATTTAATGAACACAATAAGCACAGTTATTGACCGATCATATTTCTTTATTAATGGCACAGCGTACGTGCCATAGCAACGAAATCGTTACGGTGGTTACTGGAGGAGAAGCATTTTTTAAGATGAGAATGCTAATTGGCTACTTAATAATCCACCAGTCTGGCAAATTTAAGGGGCCATAAGCCGCTTTAATCGATCTTTCTCTTTGTTCATTTTGTTTTTGCTTGTTTTGGTTAACTAAGATTTAATTGTATTGTATTTATTTATTCACGGTTTTAAAAAACTCACATTCGGTCAAAACACAGACTGCTTTCCAGCGAGTCAGTGAAGGAAATATGAACAGTTAATATGTAATCAATATTACTGGAAAAACACATACTGAACAAATAAAATATAATAAAGTAATAATTTAAGATAAATGAAATAAATAAATAAAAATATAATAATAATTTAACAAATATAGATTCAAACATTAACATAAGAAAATTGTCAAAATGAGTTTGAGAGTTTCAGTTTCGAAATTAAGCACACAGTAAAGGACTAAACATTACCATAAGGCCGGTGCTGCCAATCCTGAGATCGGGTCGATAGCTCGCCTCAATTATAGCAGGATAGTAGCCTTCATAAAGGTTGAGTCTATCATGCTTGATGTTATAACCAATCCTGGCAGGGATTCCCTTGGAGTACGGGTTCCAAAGAAGGCTGCCTTCTTGGTACATGGTCAAGACACCGCTACGTCTACCGTCAGTGAAGATAACTGCTTGATATGTATTAGTCTGAAGAAAAGAGTGTACAAAAATCAAAAGGAGTGGCATTTAAAAAAGAAAAGATAAAAAGTACATCGGTAAGTAGATTTCATACGAGAAAATGAATTAATCTTTACTTAATTCTGACTTGTGCAGATTTATATGGAGATTAATTTAGAACCGGTGAGTGCTGAGGTATTCTAGTTCTTGGATTTTGAAAAGTGTTTTCATTGGATTAAGGCAAACTGCAAAATAATTCCTGAAAACTTTTTTTTTGTAATTAATGAATTTCTTGGTTAAAATACGCCAGTGATTTTGATGTGAAATATGATATATTTTTTTTTTTTACCTCCATTCCAGCAATTGATCCTGGAGGTTGAATATTCACCCACGTGACCTTCAGGATGAAGTTGATCCCACTGATGAACGTGGAGGAATCCAGACCTGCCGGAAGAGACAAAGCTCCATACAGTCTCTCCTGCACTGCTGTTAGCAGAGACCTGCTATTTCCATTTTGCCTGTTAACGTCGTAAACCTGGAAAAAAATGATTTGTTTATTCCATTATAGGTTTCTTTGATGCTATCCATTTTAGTTTAACAGAAAGAAGAAATATATATATATATATAATGTGAGAAATCAATTGAATTGAATTAGGGAAATAAATTGCGTAGCTGAATATATATTGTTCTTCCTTACTGACTTCCTTTTGTGAAAATAACTGCAGGGTTTGCAAAAACTGTCTCCGCCGGGAGTCGAACCCGGGTCTTTGGCACTGTACGCCAAACGCCTTAACCACTCAACCCGCCTCCGTGGTCTAGTGGTTAAGGCGTTTTGTGTGCAGTGCCAAAGACCCGGGTTCGACTCCGGCGGAGACAGTTTTTGCAAACCCTGCAGTTATTTCCACAAAAACGTAGTCAGTAAGGAGAATCAATGAATTTGGCTACGCAAATTATATCTCTCATTATATTCAATTGATTTCTTATTCAATGCAATTGATTTCTTACATTATGTAAATTTACCCACGAGAGTTGCTGATGCTACAGTACTAGAACAAATTTCTCACATTTTATATATATATATATATATATATATATATATATATATATTTATATGTATATATGTATGTATAAATCTAGCTTACAAAGAAATATTCTTACCCCTTGTAATTTTGAAGTATTCTGAGTTTTCCTTAAGAATGAAGGGTGGCCTAATTGAGTTTAGCCATTCATTTAATATTTTTAATTGTCAGCTGTAGGTGAGAAATGAATGAGGTTTCACCACATTTGAATAAGAATGGAAATGCTAATATATTGATTTTCTAACCTTTTAGAAGTATTCATACTCTTGTCCAGGGCCCTGTGGCAGATTTCTTTCCCTTCTTCTTTTTTTTTTTTTTGTGTGTGTGTGTGATGTAAATGTGATGTGATGTGTATGATTCTTACCTGGAAGTAAATCTCCGGTTGACCCCGGGAGAGATCAACGGGGGCACCGAATACGGCGATGGCTGGATCCCCATAAAACTGATCGAAGAAGCTAAAAGGAGTAGGGTTGATGTAACTGGAAAGTGACCAACGGTGTGGGTAGTAATCTGAAAAATGTATGATTCCCGTGGATGTGATCTGCAATGATAACAGAAAAACATTTTCATGATAAAAAAGGATAATTGTTCAGACGTAAGCTAAATTATACAAATTAGAGAAGAATTACCTTTTTACACACACACATACACAAACACACACACACACACACACACATATATATATATATATATATATATATATATATATACATATATATATACATATATATATATATATATATATATAGCAATATAATTTCTATATTTTGTGAGATAAGAAATACAACTTTATAAAAACGGACGTTGCTGTAGGGTTGAATGTCTCATTTCATTTGATAAACGTCTGTTCAGTAATAAACAGATTAATTCATTCTGTAAATATTGCATTTTCAATGAAAAGTTTTTGAAAGATATTTTCTGAAAAGGAAAAAAAAATATCTGCATGGAATAACTCATTAAAGGTACGATTAAGAACAGTCTAATTTAGAATGCACTGTATGCCATTTCATATTGTCAATTGTTAATCCACATAATTACCCCAACGCACCCTACACTCCCAAAACGCACTGACACACCCAAGCGCACTCAAAACACACCAAAAACTCACCCTCGAACCGAAAGCGCACCCACACACTCATAACGCACCCCACGACACCCACGATCCTCGCCTCCTTCCAATATGTCTTTTTTTAGTGAATGTACATTTCATTTAGTACATGTATTTATTTGATTATGAGAAGGAAATGAAATGTATTTTGAATCTGAATCTTAGCTGAAGATGCCTCTGAATGACACTTTCACATCCACGCTCATCTTCCCACATTAACGCCCCTGCACACATCAAAACTCATCCCACACCCAAAGGTACCCCACACCCAAACACAGCAAAATACAACAAAAACGTATCCCACGCACTTAAACGCACCCTGTACACACCTAAAGGCATTATACACCCAAACGCACCTCTCAACACACATCCCCCATACACACACACACACACACATTCCCGCACAAACGCACCTACCCACACTGAATGCGCACGAACACACACACACACACACCTAAAATTCACCCAACACTTTCAAATGACTTTTTATATCCACACTATTCAACTCACATCGACCGCACACTCACTTTAATACACCACACCCACTCCCATCATTACACGGATTTTCTCTTTTGCACTTGGCCTAAACCTACAATGTGATATTGAATGCAATGATAACTTACAGTGATGTAAGTGTACAGCCGACCAGAGCTAATAGGAAACCCCGTATCCAGTGCCACAGTGGTCCAAGCAAGGTAGCTGTATTGAAAGTACCATATTCTCTGGTCCGACCCGTAGTCAATATAGATGCGCTCTAAACATTTAACAAAATCAATAGATACATGTAATTTAAAAATTCCATGATGGCTAAGTATTTTTTTTTTTTCCATGATCTTTATTTTGATTCCACTCAATTATACATAAATCATAAATCAACATTTCAATGAAAGTATATAACAAATAAAGCACATTATCATGTAACATCTTCTTTAAATAGATAACTGTAAGTCAAAACTATTAAGAAAGCATTGAATGAAATCTTTTCATTAAAAAAAAAAAAAAGAAAAGAAAAATAGCCCCCCCCCCCTATGAACATAGGAAACAATATTTATATCATGCAAACACAAGCATATTTCAACACCCACACCCTCGCACGCCCATCCACACACACACATGCGCGCAGGCCTAGCCCTGATGAAGTCATTCAACGATTCACATATGCAGCAACATTTACTATCCTTGTATTTCTCTTTCCTTGCTTTTCAGTGGATCCCTCCATTTCCACAGGTTTAACTAAAAAAAAAAATACTATCATACTGGATGTTTATGTATACTTTCTATTTTATAACTTTAAACTATGTAAAATGTATTCTGTTATTGAATATTGAATTGTATATTTGATTTCTTGTTAAAATCACTGTTCTGTTGGAAAATAAAACTGAAACTGAAACTGAAACTGAAACTGAAACTGAAACTGAAACTAAAACTTTTAGAAAATAGAATCTTAAAGGGTACTTAGCATGATAAAGTACATTACCATTGGATATAACACGCCTCATCTGTATGCTACGATGTTTTTCAAAAGGATAAAATGCAGAAACAGATGTAATCATAACAATTTAGAAATTCCAAATGCACATAAAATGTGAGAAACTAAAAACAACAGCATGGTTCTTAGAATGGATGGGGAAGGGGAAGGGGAAGAAGAAGAAGAAGAAGATAGAAAATAGAGCTATAGAGAGAGAGGGGGGGAGAGTGAACACGAAGAAGGAGAAGAGAGGTTAAACACATTTTTGTGCAGGCGTTCTCCTGTTCCGCTGTTTTTACCTTATTTAATCATGTAGGTAGGAGACAAAATAACCAATGACCCCCTACGTTTTCTTTTTTTTATGGGAAACACGAAAGAGGAGATATGCAAAAGTAAAGAAAGACTGCAAAAAAAAAAAAAAAAAGAAATATGGACCAAAAAATGTCACAAGAAAATATATGTGAGGAAAAAAAATGTGGGAATATTTTCTTTTTAAATATAAATGGAGTAACACTTAGATTGACAGAGTAAATAAGGAGGTGAGAAGGGATAGAAGCGCAACCTGGTACAATCCAGTCATGAACTGATTGTAAGATTTAGTACAGTCCAATTATTGTCATAGGGTTTGTTTGTATATAGATTATATAGTTTTGATGGCAGTCAAAGCAAATTAAGCGCCGATAAATGAAACTGAATTCCGCAGAGAAACTCAACAAGCCGAACAGTAGCGCCGATATTTATTTTAAAAAACCAACAACAAAAAACGTGCACATTTTGGATGCCAATACTTAAATTTGAATGATCGTATTTTGAAGTTGAATTATCCTGAGGGCGACATATTTGCGTTGATTTGAATTATCCTGAGGGTGGCCTGTGCTGTAATTTGAATGATCGTATTTTGAATTTAAATTATCCCGAGAGTGACATTTACGTTAATTTTAAGGATGGTATTCTGAATTTGAGTTTTCCCGAGGGCGATACTTATGTTAAATAATTTAAATGCACTTAAATAAATTTGAATGACAAAATTTTGGAATCTGGTGTTAAAAACCTAAATTATTGAAGGAAAGCAAGAAAACAGAACCCTTTGTCAGTAAGGATATTATTCAAATAAATATCAAATATCCTATCACTTCCTCTTCCTGTCTTCTTTATTTTATTCTCTATTTTTCTTCCATCTCCTTCTCTTTCGTTCTTTCCTGAAGTTATTCTTTGTTTTCATCCTTCCCATGCTATTTTTTGTTTGTTTTTATATTTCTATCTCCTTTTCTTGCTATATTTCCTTATATTAGTTTTTGCTTTTATCCTTACGTTATTCTTTGTTTTTATCCTTTTATATGTTATTCTTTGTTTTTATCTTTCCGTCTTCTTTTCTTTCTTTCTTTCATTATTTTATTCTTTGTTTTATCCTATATTTCCTCTTTCTTTCTTTCCTTATCATTTCGTCTATCTTATGTTATTCTCTATTATTCCTTTTTTTCTTCTTCTCTTTCTATCTTTCTTCATGTTATTCTTTTATATCCTATCAATTCCCCTTCTTTTATTTCTTATGTTATTTATTTGTTTTTATCCTTTTATCATTTCTCTCTCTATCTTTCCTTATTTTATTCTTTATTTCTATCGTCATACCTTCTTCCTTTCTTCCTTATGTTATTCTTAATTTTTATCCTTCTACAGTAATTTGAAATGTAATTTGCATTGATTTTTCATGAGAATTGACTCATTTCATTTTATTGGACCTTGTATCTATATATACACACTTTAAAGTGTTACCTGCTGTAAATGACATGAGCCTCAGCACGAGCCTACTGTCAGAGTGCGCTCAAGCCAGTCTCTACCTGGACTTGCGGTTGTGGTCTGACTGACCAATCACAATTCATTGGGTGGACAATTAATGTACCCCCTATAGGGTGAATTGAGATCTTTTGTTGGGGGTGAGAAAAGGAATTGGGAGGGAAGAGGTACAAAGCTAAATTACTACTGCAAAAACAAGCATGTTACGTGTATGTACATGACCATTATGAAGGAGCAACTTTTTTGCATGTGAATCAATTATCTGGTTATTCTTATCAGTATTGTGTTGATTTATTGTTGTACATGCGCATATATATATATATATACGTATATTCTTGGTTAACAAAGATATTATTGTACTAAGCAACAGACAAAATGGGAGTGTGTAAACTGAGATTTATTACCCTTTCTGACTATACATTTATGTCTTGTTGAGTTCCTGCAATGCATTTTTTTAAAGAAATTGATTGACGTTTGTCGTGCTACCCTGAAATTTGCACTTGTTTTATTCCATTGGGTAATAGTGTGTTGTTTTTTTAACGATTTTACCTGAATTGATTGGCTATAACTATTTTTTTTATATATATAATTATTTATAAAGTTGTTTCATGATGATAAATTCGGTGCATATGTTTTGTCCCTCTACTCTTAGGACCCCTACAAAAGAATATTATGTATACAGGCACTGAACTTTAAGTGGGAAGAGCCCCTTTCAGAGTGGGCGGGGAGTGTCCTTAGTTCATACCTTATGTGACTTATTGTATCAAAATTATTTCAACTGATGTATAGGTTAGTAATACAAATGTATGTAATTGTGATGTATGTTGCAATTATTGAAGACATATAAGATAATATTCATGTCGGGGATCAGAATTTTGACCTCCTGTTCTGAGATGTAATTATACAATGTATAGATACTCTGCATTATTTAGTTTAGTTGAGGCAGTTGTGGAATACATTCCATGCTAATGATTTGCTTTTGTAAAGGTGAAACATTTCTTGAATGTTGCTTGGTAATTGGTATGCGAGCAAACTACATCAGGTACTTGTAGTGTCCTTCCTCCTTAAAAAATAGTCCTGTGAGTTCACCATATGTTGTATTTGAAGGAAGAATGTGTATGCATTATTTGTTGAATACATACATTTATGCCAGTTATGTTGCTGTTAGTTCAGTGAAGTTAGGAGAATGATGAGAATGAGGAGCGGATTAATTTTTCTCATGTGATACGGCAGGCTGAAGATTGGGATAGGTACTTGTGATAGTTACATTGGCTGTATGCATAGGGAAAGTGAATCTGTCACTGTGCATGCATGCAGGTGAGACTCAGAAAGTTTGGTCTGGTTTGGGTGTCGACAAGTTTTGATGTCTTCTTCTCCACTTTCTACATTTAGGTATGTCGAATTGAATTATTACTCTTTAAATTCAATGATTTTACATTGGCTGTAAATGATCTTGTACTTTGTAATTGTGAGTCTTTTGGTTAATTCTAAGCTGTTCTTTGATTTGTATCATTCATTTAATGTAGGTACTATGGTATAGGGTACGTAGACTGTATTACTACATGTATGCAAGATTACGAATAGTTATTCATGATTTATTATGAATGCATAGAGTTTTTATCAAGTTGACAACTAAACTTGTTTTGGCAAAATGTTTAGGGGAGATTTATAAGAAATGAGGATTTAAAAGTGAATTTATTCTGAGGAAGGAGTACAATCGTAAGGGGATATTAGGCGAGTGCATTTATGGGGAAAAGGGCCTTACCCCAAAAAATTGCAACAAAAGGTTTTTCAATTGTTTTTTTTTTTGGTAGTATTTGATGTGCTTTATAACATACTAAAAGTCTACCAAAATCTGACCATGGGAAAGGCATAAATTTCAAGATGGCGTCCAAGATGGCCGCCAATACCTTAAAACATGTGTAATTCCTTAATTTTTCACATAAACAAGTAATTGTGGTGTCTAATCCCATGTTTTCAGGGGCGAGCAATCCAGTTAGCTACGTCAAATCATAGAATAACGATTGCATTACTGCAAATCCAAGATGGCCGAACAAAATGGCCGCTAAAGCCGAAAAATTACGCATAATTCCTCTATATTTTCATCATGACCACGTAATTTTGGTGCCACACATTTCGAACCGCTACATTTCACGCTACGCCACTTTCAGAATTTTTTTTCAACTCTTGCGCATCTTTTGACACCAAGTTTTCGGAAATCGGTCATACCGTTACTGAGTCACGTGACCTTTTGTGACCTCATGTCAGCCCCAAATGGAGATTTTCTGAGTTTTGTGTACAAAACGAATGGGAAACTGCATTTCCTCATGATTCTCCTTTTATCACCAATAATTTTTTCTTTAAGCTGTAATTATCATTTATTCTATGTGAATATTGGTTCAGATAACACTCTGAAAGAGCAGACTTACATGTAAAAAACAATGAAAAGGTTAAATCTGAAAAAACAAAGAAATACATAAGAAATTCGTAGAACAATAGAATACATAAGAATTGAAATCAGCTTTCAATTTTTTTCTTATGTAATAATGTTTTTAAGGTTTAGAAAGAAACTTCTTGCATTAAAATTTTATCTCCAAGCCCCTTCTTTACTTGATTATCAGTGGAAATGTTGATTTATGCATAAATTTGCATGAATTATAATATTAAATAAAAGATAAAGATTTACCCCCCAAAAAGATGGGTTCATGGTCTTTGCGCGATTTTCAAGGTTCGTGCAAAATTTTGCGTTGATTGTTCATGTCATGGCCTCAGTCAGAGAGGTGCTTGAAATAGCCCAGTACATTTACAGTTAAATTGCTGCAAACTGAATAACCACACTGATATAATTTTGTAATTATCATTTTTTGTGGGTGTGAATCCGAAATAGCCGATCAATATGGCCCCCAAAATGGTTGCCAAGCTGTTTGAGGGTCTTGTCCCCACAATATAATAATTTGGTACGCTGTACAGGAATGTACTTCCTCAGGAACTTCCTATTGAGAAGGGTGACATGCCCGGAGCCATCAACCCTTATGGCGTATTGGTAAAATTGCCGGACTTCCACTACAACACTACAACACCAGTCCTGTCTGGTTCTGGTTCTGGATACGGACATGATCACCTAAGGCTAGTGGCAGAAGTCGTTTAGTGTGTTCAGACCACCGTTCGGCACCTCTCATGTGGCGATTTCTGAGTGCCTCCTCCCGAGCTCCGAGGGTCACAAGCCAAATGTCATGAGGTTTGTCTCTGCCAGGAGCTATGGGAATGAAGCCTCGAATTGGGCGACCAAAGATGCACATCGCCGGGGAGAGCTTGGTATCCCTGTCTGGAGTGTTCCTGTATGGCTCGTTGAAAGGAATCAGTGTCAAGGGTACCTGTGGGCTTGTGTTATCCACGAGGAGACGCTTCACAGTCTTCATGCCAACTTCGGCACGACAGTTGCTATGGGGGCCACATAGGAAATGCGATGGTGCACACCCCAGTCCTTTATAAAGTGTCGTGTAGCGATAGCCGTGAATTCAGGACCACCATCGGAAGCCAGTTTGTCAGGGATACCAAAGATGACAAAGTAGACAAGTGATAAGTCCATCTGCACCACGGGAAGACCTCTCAACAATCGGCCAGTTAGAGTAACGGTCATTCACTACCAAGTAGTTGCAAGCTTTTTAGTGGAAGAAGTTTGCAAAACTGGAATGGGTAAGCTGGAGATGCCAAGGGGGTGGTGGGTGGTGCGCTAGGGTTCGAAGGGCCATCCGATTGCAGTGGTTACACCTGGCACGAAGGGCTGTGATGGCAGGAGTGATGCCAGGCCAGGAAATAGATGCTTTAGCCCTTTCAGTCCTGGAGGTGACCCCTTGGTGGTCTGCATGAAGATGGGTTAACACCTCCTCCCTGAGAGATGGGGGTATGGTCCTTGTAAAGCACCACACCATCAGCTGTATGTAGGCCATCCCGAAACTGGAAGTATTCGTGGTAGGGTTCTGGGAGCTCATCCTGGAAGTTAGGTATGCCAGATTCGACAATGTCAACAAGGTTCTGCATGGTGATGTCGCTGGCCGTAGCAGTACGGACCGTGTCCCACGTAGACTGAAGGCTAAGGGAGCCCAAGTAGGACAAAGCAGAAGATAAGACGCTGTTCTCAAGGGCATCCACATGTGCGCCTGGGGTGCGTAAGCCAGCCATGAGAGTTAGGGAGTGTGTCAAGAAGACAGGGTTGGAGTCAATGGCTGCCACATCATCAGGGAGGACCGTTTGCACAGGATCTCCTGTTGGGTAGCGTGAGAGGCAGTCTGTGACACGATGCTTGACACCTGGCAAATGAATCATCCGGAACCTGTATCTGAGGGTCTTTTCCTTCAAGTTCCTCAAGCATGGGTTAGGGATGTATTCCATGGTGCGGTCAGCAAAGATCTTCAAGAGGGGCTTTTGATTAACAGCAACGATGAGGTCATCGCAGCCCAGAGCAAAGCATCTGGCCTCATCTAGAGCGTCAGCGACTGCAAGGACCTCACCCTCCACTGGAGCATAGCATGATTCAGCAGGATGTATGAATCTGCTTCCAACAAGTGTGATCTTCCATCCTCAGTGCCAACCGAAGGGTTCATTCTTGACACAGAAGCTAAAAGCCAATGCCGCTTCTTGACCAGTCTGTCGGCAACAGTAAGCCTGCGCGGGTCAAAGATTCTGATACCCTCTTCAATCTCACTGGCAATGACAGCCAGGCGCGCCGGAAGCAGTTGGGGATTGGGGGGGGGGGGGGCAAACATTCAAGGGGGCTCACCTTTCAAGGGCTCATGTCTTCTCACCCCTAAAAAAACACACACGCTTTCCTACCCTCTTACAACAATACAGATCCTACTGCTAGATCAAAATTTTACTCAAAAATTCTCTGACAAGCATTTTTGGGGTGTATTTTACTCGAAAATTCTCTGACAAGCAAAAAAAAAAAAAAAAAAAAAAAAGGTTATCAGCATTTTTGGGGTGTATTTTGACTAGAAAATTCTCTGACAAGCAAACAAAAACAAAACACCAGAATTATGCTAAAATTCTGATAAATTTTGTCAAATTATGCTAAAGCGGTCAAAATTCTGCTAGAAAGCAGAATTCTGCCAACTCTGGCAATCTTGCGTCTAGCCTTTTGACAAGGCCTCATGACTTGGCTATTTTCCTCGTCATGCTGTGCCTGAGATGGGACTAGCCGGCGACGAAAAGAATCAACACGGCCCGGGTGAACGCGCGATCGAGCTACTTTAGTCGCGAGGCCTTTTGGAACCTGGGTTTCCATCGTCCGATATGAATTATTCACGAGTTGACATTCGTATGCTAACACGCCTACCGAGGATTATCGACCAATCACAACGGTATCTGCGGGGCTTGCTTTCCATGTGATTCGTTCATTATCGTGATATGTAAGAAAATGCAAAAGCTTGAGCTTGCGATCGAAGAACGGGATCGCCTGGTAAATAGCGCTTTTGCCATATCCCGTGGGAAGGCTCACAAATGCATCCTGTCCTTTGAGGACTGAAAGAATTGCCCTCAGTTGTAAGTCCTTGAAAGCTGAAATTTTCAGCATTTGCGAGGCAAATTCCGTGCTTTTCAGCAACAATTCTTCTTTGGACGTAGCTTGCACGGGGTGCCGAGATGAAGGCGAATTTGCATACCAAATTTATGCTGACGTCATGCGAAGATACGTTCGCTGATTGGCTCCTACCTATAAGGTAGCAGATCCTCGCTAGGAACAAGGGATAGCATAAGAAATACAGGCCAGGTTCCAAAAGGCCCTCGCGACTCACGTCGCTCGATCGCGCATTCACCGGGCTGGGCGGCTAGTCTTGTTATGCAGCCACTACTAGCTTACTTGCCGAGAAAAATAGCCAAGTCACGAGGGCCTTGTCAAAAGGCTATCTTGCGTCTAATACAAAACCTCCACTACGTTAAAGTTTAAAGTTTGAATGCTTTATCTGTCTTCAGTGATCTCCATGAATACGAAAAAATGAATACAAAGGCTTACAATTACGTAATAAAGCAATCAAGCTTTTAATATACACACAATTTTTACTCCTTTACTACTGATTTTTTTTTTTAATGGGGAGGGGGGCTTTTGGGAGGGGGCGAAAATGCATTTTGCCCCCCCCCCCACACTTTTTCGTTTTGGGGGGGGGGGCACTTCCGGCGCCTATGATGACAGCTAATGAATTTCTAAAAAGCACTCGGGAGAGTCTTGTCCCATACGTAGGGTGTGCCTGGCTTCCAGAGCTGCCGGAAAGGTAGCACTTTCCCTGCCACGCTGAGTGCATATGACACCTGGGCCCCGTCTTATAAAGAGTTGCTATTGATTGCAAATAATTTGCAATTGATATCAATCGCAACTCTTGGAAATTTGCAATTGATTGGAGGACTTGCGATCGATTTGAATCAATCGCAACTCTTTATAAGACGGGGCCCTGATTAAAAAGCTGAAACCACGAGCGGATGTCTATGATATCATTGGGCGTTGGAATGTCCAGGATTGCCTGCAATTATTTCCTACATGGACGAACACTGTTAGGGGTGATCTCGAACCCAGCGAACTCTACGATGTCTGCACCCAACACAAACTTGTCGGGGACTAGGGTGATCCCATGGCGGCCACATGTGTCAAGCCACTGGACGGCCTGAATGAAACTGTCTGCTATTGTGTCTGCCCACAGCAGGACGTCATCCACGCACTTGGCCTTATTGGAGATGTATGACACAATCTCATCATACCGCCTTGTGTAGCCGTCACCTGAGGCAATGTATCCTTGAGGGGCAGTTTTGTAACGGCACCTGCCCCAGAGTGTCTGTCCTCTTTGCGGAGGGGTACGCTGTGGTAACCATTCCATGCATCAAAGACAGTCTTTTTTTTCTTCTTTTTTTTTTCCTTTGCCATGCGGTGGAAGGGTGATGGCGTGTGATGCATTTCCATCGTGGCATGAGTATTGAGAGCCTGGAAGTCAACAGTCTGTTTACCATTTTTCTTTGCACAGATGACCATCCTATTACACCAGGTAACAGGTTCGCCGACAGGGACTGGTTCGATGACGCACAACTGGCCATCGTGGTCTAACCCAGCGTTCACAGCATCACGTCAGTGGAGCGGGACTGGTACTGGAGTGTGATGTGCCACCGGCTGAACGTTCGCATCTACCATCAGTTTCAGGGAAGGGCTGTCCATGAGAGGGTTTGATGCTCACATCTGCTGAATGCACTCGCCTTGTAGTAGTCTAGCAGATATTGCTGCAGCTTCTGGCGATTAGCTTCAGCAGCCGGAAAGGGAAGTTTTATCGGGGAAGGTGGAGGTTGTTGGTGACGGGGGCAATGACAAGTTACAGTTGGGTCCTCGTGTAGAGCTGCCGTTGTATCCAGATGGTGTGATTCCTGTGTTGCATCATGCAGTCGTGGTAAAGCTTTTGAAGATGAGTCTGAGATCAGTGCAGACTTCTTTACTGAGGAAGATCTTGTCAGAACTGTCAGTGATATAGGTCATTTGCCTGGTTTCAAGGACCTAGCCCTGACCATCTTTGCCCAAAAAGCGTAGGATGGCAGCTCCAAGGATCTTGATGCCTCCTGTCAGTATCAGTGTGCATCCTCATAGTAACTGGAATGAGGTCTGAATGACCTTCATACCAGCAAGGTAGCTCTGGCATCCTGTATCAGTCATGGCGGATGCTGGGCAAATCATTATAGGGATATGGAGAGGTCAAAACCTCTCTCATGATGACATGAAGCTTTTGAACTGAATGAATTACACCACTTATTATAGTTATTGGTGCTTTCATTGGTATTTATGCTGTACATACTCAACTATTATGCTGTAAAATGAACGTCCAACGTGTATTGTTTGAATAGCAATACTATCTTTTAATATATTCTGTGTAAATATGTATATATCATTTTTGGTATCCCAAGTGGGGAATTTTATTGATCCAAGATTATATGTTTACTTTGTTTAAGAGCTTTCATAATATCATTATTATATTTTCAGGGGTTGTCAAAAGTATTTGTTGTCCTTTCATCTCATTAAAAAAAAAACGAATTACCGAATGTATGTATACATATACACTGATTATTTCCTACGTTAGGGGGAATCCTATCAATGCGGTTTATTCCGTCACGATAGAAATTCGACGTCACGGCGAAAGCAACCGTGCGTTAAGGCGAATGATAACAATAGGCTGAGATAAAAGGATTCCCCTAAACGCCGGAATAAGAGTTATATATATATACACACACACACACATGTATATATGTGTGTGTGTGTATATATATATATATATATATATATATATATATATATATATATTTCAATGATTTTAGAAATATGCACCAAAATATCATTGAATACGTTTTTGAAAATTTCCTTTTATTACGAAGATACCAGATAATACGTACATATATTTAAATATCCTCTGTATTTTGTTTTGTTTTGTTGCTGTAATGAATTTATATTGTTACTTGATATCTTTGTTATCAAATAGGGCCTCACGGAAGACCACCACTATTGGTGAAAATGTGCTACCCTGTATAAATATCAGAAATAAATAAATAAATAAATAAATAAATAAAACCCAAGGCTTCATAGTCATCAGACACAATCTTGACGGTCACGCCAACAAACAGGTCAAATTCATGCCAATAATAACTTTTGATGTAATATTTCCGTAAAATATATATCTATTACTTACTACAAGGCATAATTTGACACCAACTCACGGATACATGTTCCTTCTTCCACGATCTAATGTAGATGTTGACTTTCTGTACTATATTCAGTAGTTGAGATGAACAGAATTTCTCATCATTGTCTTGTGAGGGCGCTTGTCTTGCATTGCAATTTTGATGTGAAATCTTGCATATAATTTCATTTAAAAATCATTACCCCCCCCCCAAAAAAAAGTCCAATATAATACATTTTAAACACTTGCATAACAATAACTATATTTCTTTATATCAAATTGTTGTTTTTAAAGGCAATTTTAACATAAACTTTTCAAAAAATATCATAATCCTTGAGAGGATAGGAGAAATTTTGTTTCATAATTTGCATAAAATATGCAAATTAGAAGGATTGCCCTTGTACTTTTGATAATTTTTGCTGTCCATTTTTATCTGTTTACTTTGAACAGAGTCTCTGTGAATTAAGATGCATGTTTTGATGGAAAATTATTACCTAAAATCTTAATTTTCCTTTTAAAATGTCATTTTAAAGGACCTAATTTGCATAATTTATGCAAATTTTATGCCTTTCCCATTGTCAGATTTTGGTAGACTTTTAGTATGTGTTTAAGCACATCGAATACTACAAAAAACAACTAAAAAACCTTTTGTTGCAATTTTTTGGGGGGTCAAACCACAAATGCACTCCACTATATTGGAATGTTTTGAGTGTGCTTGTATTGACCTTAGAGGCAGCAGATTTTATAAATAATCATTCTCTGAGTATTTTCATGTCCATTTTGCCTTTATACTCTGAGAAATTAGATATTGAGGATAGGTTTATTTCATAATAGAAAAAAGAAATTAATAGAAACTTAGAAAGGTCAAGATTTATTGTCTTCATGCCAAGTGTGCATTGTGATTGTGTTTTCCTTTACCATTATATAATTAACTCGTGTGTTTTGTGGAAAGGCAGGGTAAAGTGAATAACCTGAATTAAATTTATCCTAGGAAAGATGTTTTCAACTCTTGGTTTTAGGGATGGTTCATGTAGCATCCTAGTATAGGTGTGATATTACAAGATGATAATGATAATTTTGAATTAATTTATTTTAGCTGTCATCTGGCTTGGAGGCTTTGCCTTTGAGGGTTTGATCATGAGCCTCGAGTGAGTCCTGAGGTTGTGGCTTCAAGTTTGGTGTTGTTGAGCCTGGGTGAGCATTAATTAGTTGCTTCAATTAAATGCTTTGTAAATTATTGAGTAATGAATTGCAGTAACTACGTGTATTTGCTGTAAAACTTATGAAATTATTGACAGTGTTGGTTTTATGTCTCAAGATTAAATGAGCATAGAACACTGTTTAGATAATGAATTATTGCAGGTAATCACTGTCTTAAATTCTACTAAAGACAAGTGTTAGTACTTCTTGAGTAACATTTTAATCTGAATGCAATTATTTTAATGCCCTTATGTATTTAAATATTTGTATTCATTTCATATAGTGTCATTCAGGTACAGTTTTGTTTCCTAAAACTTTTGAGATGATGTACCTTATCATTCTGGTGCATAGAATGGGAATATAATTTAGTATTGATATTGAATTTAATTGTGCTCTTGTACTTGCAAGGCGAGGATTTGTTAACAGAGGATAATGAGAGAGTTAGCTGTGAGAAGCAAATAAGAGGATTTGCCTGTCATTAGGAGTATTAGTGACGATGTTCTCGGGGTGGCAGTTATTTCATTGTCTATGGTTGAGAATATAGACGTGGTGTTTCATAATGAATAACTTGTCATTTCAGCTGAAAATAATATTAACGTTTATGAACTGGGCATACTTTAAGTTAGATCACCGAAATATTTTTGGATACTTTGTTTTATCAATTTTGAAATTATGATACATGATTCTAGTATTGTACCTTTTCACTGCAAATTGCACAAGTGATTACAGTGTATTTACTGATTGTATTATTCCTGTCTTTACAGGTTGTTTTTTTTTTTAATAAATGACGAGCTAATACGGTATACCAAAATTCCTTGGTGTTCTTCTTCCGTTTCCTTACCCACGACATTCATTTTTACTATAATAAACTATTTCATCGAAATCATGGATGTAATAGTAAATAAAAAGGCGTGTGAGAAAATATGTAGGCTGATGATCTCTCGATACAGAATCTAAAGCTAAGTTACGTATTTATTTATTGAATATAAGTTGATACAGAAATGGGAGTCTATAAGTATTTAGTTGTTTGAATATCTGTTACTTTAAATATACATTGATGGTAACTTACTCTTTTAATTGTATGCCAGACTTTGAGATTTTTATATTGTTCTACTCTTGTGCTTTTTTACAGAGGCTTTTTTTATACCGGAATAAAGACTCCACATAACTTCAACTCAAGCGCCTCCGTGTTTTATGGAGTTACTTTACTTCTATCTTTTTTTGTCTTTCTTTTCCTGTGACTGCATTGACCCCAACACTTACATCGACCTTGAAAGAATTCATTGTGGTTTCGCATACTCGACCACTGCGTAGAGTGATCATTCTGGAACGAGGCTTGCTCAAGCTGATGAAGCACGGGAAAGGGGGAAAATTAAAAGGCACCCATTTCACGAAGATTCTCAAGTATTAATTAATGAAAATCCTCGAATTCAGGAAAAGGAAAGAACAACTTACCAGTCGATTCGGTGGTTGATATGTCAGTAGTTGTGTCATCTCTCAAAGTGGTCGGAGATGGAGTCTCAGTCGTTTGTACTGCTTGAGCTTGAGTTGTAGGCTGATCCATTTCCACTGTACTACCCTCGGTACTTCTTACGGTTGCAGTCATTTCTACTGTACTTCCCTCAGTTGTAGTCATTTCTGCTGTACTACCCTCAGTTGTAGTCACTTCTGCTGTAGTACTTTCGGTTGTAGTCACTTCTGCTGTACTACTATCGGTTGTAGTCATTTCTACGGTAGTACCTTCAGTTCTAATAATTCCTGTTGTACTTCCTTCGGTTGTAGTCATTTCTGCTGTACTACCTTCAGTTGAAGTCATTCCTACTGTACTGCCTTCAGTTGTAGTCATCTCTGCTGTGCTACCTTCGGTTGCAGTCATTTCTTCAGTACCACCTTCGATTGTAGTCATTCCTACTGTAATACCTTCCGCTGTAGTAATTTTTACTGTACTACCTTCGGTTGTTGTCATTACTGCTGTACTACCTTCAGTTGTAATTTGTATTGTACTACCTTCAGTTGTTGTCATTTCTACTGTACTACGTTCAGTTGTAGTCACTTCTGCTGTACTACCTTCGGCTGTAGTCGTTTCTGCTGTACTGCCTTCAGTTGTAGTCATTTCTGCTGTACTGCCTTCAGTTGTAGTCACTTCTGCTGTACTACCTTCAGTTGTAATTTGTATTGTACTACCTTCGGTTGTTGTCATTTCTGCTGTACTACCTTCAGTTGAAGTCATTCCTACTGTACTACCTTCAGCTGTAGTCGTTTCGGCTGTACTACCTTCAGTTGTAGTCACTTCTGCTGTACTACTACCTGTTGCAGACATTTCTGCTGTACTGCCTTCAGTTTTAGTCACTTCTGTTGTACTACTATCGGTTGTAGTCATTTCTGCGGTACTGCCTTCGGTTGTAGTCATTTCTGCTGTACTGCCTCCAGTTGTAGTCACTTCTGCTGTACTGCCTTCAGTTGTAGTCACTTCTGCTGTACTACCATCGGTTGTAGTCATTTCCGCTGTACTGCCTTCTGTTGCAGTCATTTCTGCTGTACTGCCTCCAGTTGTAGTCACTTCTGCTGTACTGCCTTCAGTTGTAGTCACTTCTGCTGTACTACCATCGGTTGTAGTCACTTCTGCTGTACTGCTTTCGGTTGTAGTCATTTCTGCTGTACTGCCTTCGGTTGTAGTCATTTCTGCTGTACTGCCTTCGGTTGTAGTCATTTCTGCTGTACTGCCTTCAGTTGTAGTCACTTCTGCTGTACTACCTTCGGTTGTAGTCGTTTCTGCTGTACTGCCTTCAGTTGTAGTCATTTCTGCTGTACTGCCTTCAGTTGTACTTTGTATTGTACTACCTTCGGTTGTTGTCATTTCTGCTGTACTACCTTCAGTTGAAGTCATTCCTACTGTACTTCCTTCAGCTGTAGTCGTTTCGGCTGTACTACCTTGAGTTGTAGTCACTTCTGCTGTACTACTATCGGTTGTAATCATTTCTGCTGTACTGCCTTCGGTTGTAGTCATTTCTGCTGTACTGCCTTCGGTTGTAGTCATTTCTGCTGTACTGCCTTCAGTTGTAGTCACTTCTGCTGTACTACCTTCGGTTGTAGTCGTTTCTGCTGTACTGCCTTCAGTTGTAGTCACTTCTGCTGTACTATCATCGGTTGTAGTCATTTCCGCTGTACTGCCTTCTGTTGTAGTCATTTCTGCTGTACTGCCTTCAGTTGTAGTCACTTCTGCTGTACTGCCTTCAGTTGTAGTCACTTCTGCTGTACTACTATCGGTTGTAGTCATTTCTGCTGTACTGCCTTCAGTTGTTGTCACTTCTGCTGAACTACTATCGGTTGTAGACATTTCTGCTGTACTGCCTTCAGTTGTAGTCACTTCTGTTGTACTACTATCGGTTGTAGTCATTTCTGCGGTACTGCCTTCGGTTGTAGTCATTTCTGCCGTACTGCCTTCAGTTGTAGTCACTTCTACTGTACTACCTTCAGTTGTAGTCACTTCTGCTGTACTACCTTCTGGTGTAGTCATTTCTGCTGCACTGCCTTCGGTTGTAGTCATTTCAGTTGTAATTTGTATTGTACTACCTTCGGTTGTTGTCATTTCTGCCGTACTGCCTTCAGTTGTAGTCACTTCTACTGTACTACCTTCGGTTGTTGTCGTTTCGGCTGTTCTACCTTCAGTTGTAGTCACTTCTGCTGTACTACCATCGGTTGTAGTCATTTCCGCTGTACTGCCTTCTGTTGTAGTCATTTCTGCTGTACTGCCTTCAGTTGAAGTCACTCCTGCTGTACTACTATCGGTTGTAGTCATTTCTGCTGTACTGCCTTCAGTTGTTGTCACTTCTGGTGAACTACTATCGGTTGTAGACATTTCTGCTGTACTGCCTTCAGTTGTAGTCACTTCTGCTGTACTACTATCCGTTGTAGTCATTTCTGCTGTACTGCCTTCAGTTGTAGTCACTTCTGCTGTACTACTATCGGTTGTAGACATTTCTGCTGTACTGCCTTCAGTTGTAGTCACTTCTGTTGTACTACTATCGGTCGTAGTCATTTCTGCGGTACTGCCTTCGGTTGTAGTCATTTCTGCCGTACTGCCTACAGTTGTAGTCACTTCTACTGTACTACCTTCAGTTGTAGTCACTTCTGCTGTACTACCTTCCGGTGTAGTCATTTCTGCTGTACTGCCTTCGGTTGTAGTCATTTCAGTTGTAATTTGTATTGTACTACCTTCGGTTGTTGTCATTTCTGCCGTACTGCCTTCAGTTGTAGTCACTTCTACTGTACTACCTTCGGTTGTTGTCGTTTCGGCTGTACTACCTTGAGTTGTAGTCACTTCTGCTGTACTACTATCGGTTGTAATCATTTCTGCTGTACTGCCTTCGGTTGTAGTCATTTCTGCTGTACTGCCTTCGGTTGAAGTCATTTCTGCTGTACTGCCTTCAGTTGTAGTCACTTCTGCTGTACTATCATCGGTTGTAGTCATTTCCGCTGTACTGCCTTCTGTTGTAGTCATTTCTGCTGTACTGCCTTCAGTTGTAGTCACTTCTGCTGTACTGCCTTCAGCTGTAGTCACTTCTGCTGTACTACTATCGGTTGTAGTCATTTCTGCTATACTGCCTTCAGTTGTTGTCACTTCTGCTGAACTACTATCGGTTGTAGACATTTCTGCTGTACTGCCTTCAGTTGTAGTCACTTCTGTTGTACTACTATCGGTTGTAGTCATTTCTGCGGTACTGCCTTCGGTTGTAGTCATTTCTGCCGTACTGCCTTCAGTTGTAGTCACTTCTACTGTACTACCTTCAGTTGTAGTCACTTCTGCTGTACTACCTTCTGGTGTAGTCATTTCTGCTGTACTGCCTTCGGTTGTAGTCATTTCAGTTGTAATTTGTATTGTACTACCTTCGGTTGTTGTCATTTCTGCCCTACTGCCTTCAGTTGTAGTCACTTCTACTGTACTACCTTCGGTTGTTGTCGTTTCGGCTGTACTACCTTCAGTTGTAGTCACTTCTGCTGTACTACCATCGGTTGTAGTCATTTCCGCTGTACTGCCTTCTGTTGTAGTCATTTCTGCTGTACTGCCTTCAGTTGTAGTCACTCCTGCTGTACTACTATCGGTTGTAGTCATTTCTGCTGTACTGCCTTCAGTTGTTGTCACTTCTGGTGAACTACTATCGGTTGTAGACATTTCTACTGTACTGCCTTCAGTTGTAGTCACTTCTGCTGTACTACTATCCGTTGTAGTCATTTCTGCTGTACTGCCTTCAGTTGTAGTCACTTCTGCTGTACTACTATCGGTTGTAGACATTTCTGCTGTACTGCCTTCAGTTGTAGTCACTTCTGTTGTACTACTATCGGTTGTAGTCATTTCTGCGGTACTGCCTTCGATTGTAGTCATTTCTGCCGTACTGCCTTCAGTTGTAGTCACTTCTACTGTACTACCTTCAGTTGTAGTCACTTCTGCTGTACTACCTTCTGGTGTAGTCATTTCTGCTGTACTGCCTTCGGTTGTAGTCATTTCAGTTGTAATTTGTATTGTACTACCTTCGGTTGTTGTCGTTTCGGCTGTACTACCTTCAGTTGTAGTCACTTCTGCTGTACTGCCTTCTGTTGTAGTCACTTCTGCTGTACTACCATCGGTTGTAGTCATTTCCGCTGTACTACTATCCGTTGTAGTCATTTCTGCTGTACTGCCTTCAGTTGTAGTCACTTCTGCTGTAGTACTATCGGTTGTAGTCATTTCTGCTGTACTGCCTTCAGTTGTTGTCACTTCTGCAGAACTACTATCGGTTGTAGACATTTCTGCTGTACTGCCTTCAGTTGTAGTCACTTCTGTTGTACTACTATCGGTTGTAGTCATTTCTGCGGTACTGCCTTCAGTTGTAGTCACTTCTACTGTACTACCTTCAGTTGTAGTCACTTCTGCTGTACTACCTTCTGGTGTAGTCATTTCTGCTGTACTGCCTTCGGTTGTAGTCATTTCTGCTGTACTGCCTTCGGTTGTAGTCATTTCAGTTGTAATTTGTATTGTACTACCTTCGGTTGTTGTCATTTCTGCCGTACTGCCTTCAGTTGTAGTCACTTCCACTGTACTACCTTCGGTTGTTGTCGTTTCGGCTGTACTACCTTCAGTTGTAGTCACTTCTGCTGTACTACCATCGGTTGTAGTCATTTCCGCTGTACTGCCTTCTGTTGTAGTCATTTCTGCTGTACTGCCTTCAGTTGTTGTCACTTCTGCTGAACTACTATCGGTTGTAGACATTTCTGCTGTACTGCCTTCAGTTGTAGTCACTTCTGCTGTACTACTATCGGTTGTAGTCATTTTTATTGTACTACCTTCCGTTGTTGTCATTTCTGCTGTACTACCTTCAGCTGTAGTCGTTTTTGCTGTACTACCTTCAGTTGTAGTTATTCCTTCTGTACTACCTTCAGCTGTAGTCATTTCTGCGGTACTACCTTCAGTTGTAGTCACTTCTGCTGTACTGCCTTCAGTTGTTGTCACTTCTGCTGAACTACTATCGGTTGTAGACATTTCTGCTGTACTGCCTTCAGTTGTAGTCACTTCTGCTGTACTACTATCCGTTGTAGTCATTTCTGCTGTACTGCCTTCAGCTGTAGTCATTTCAGCTGTACTGCCTTCAGTTGTCACTTCTGCTGAACTACTATCGGTTGTAGACATTTCTGCTGTACTGCCTTCAGTTGTAGTCACTTCTGCTGTACTACTATCGGTTGTAATCATTTCTGCAGTACTGCCTTCGGTTGTAGTCATTTCTAGCGTACTGCCTTCAGTTGTAGTCACTTTTACTGTAATACCTTCAGTTGTAGTCACTTCTGCTGTAATACCTTCTGGTGTAGTCATTTTTGCTGTACTGCCTTCGGTTGTAGTCATTTCTGCTGTACTGCCTTCAGTTGTAGTAACTTCTGCTGTACTACTATCGGTTGTAGTCATTTTTATTGTACTACCTTCCGTTGTTGTCATTTCTGCTGTACTACCTTCAGTTGAAGTCATTCCTACTGTACTACCTTCAGCTGTAGTCGTTTTTGCTGTACTACCTTCAGTTGTAGTCACTTCTGCTGTACTACTATCGGTTGTTGTCATTTCTGCTGTACTACCTTCAGTTGAAGTCATTGCTTCTGTACTACCTTCAGCTGTAGTCGTTTCTGCTGTACTTCCTTCAGTTGTAGTCACTTCTGCTGTACTACCTTCTGGTGTAGTCATTTCTGCTGCACTGCCTTCGGTTGTACTTTCTTCAGTTGTAATTTGTATTGTACTACCTTCGGTTGTTGTCATTTCTGCCGTACTGCCTTCAGTTGTAGTCACTTCTACTGTACTACCTTCGGTTGTTGTCGTTTCGGCTGTACTACCTTCAGTTGTAGTCACTTCTGCTGTACTACCATCGGTTGTAGTCATTTCCGCTGTACTGCCTTCTGTTGTAGTCATTTCTGCTGTACTGCCTTCAGTTGAAGTCACTCCTGCTGTACTACTATCGGTTGTAGTCATTTCTGCTGTACTACCTTCAGTTGAAGTCATTCCTTCTGTACTACCTTCAGCTGTAGTCGTTTCTGCTGTACTACCTTCAGTTGTAGTCACTTCTGCTGTACTACTATCGGTTGTAGTCATTTCTGCTGTATTGCCTTCAGTTGTAGTCATCTCTGCTGTACTTCCTTCGGTTGTAGTCACTTCTGCTGTACTGCCTTCAGTTGTAGTAATATCTGCTGTACTGCCTTCAGTTGTTGTCACTTCTGCTGAACTACTATCGGTTGTAGACATTTCTGCTGTACTGCCTTCAGTTGTAGTCACTTCTGTTGTACTACTATCGGTTGTAGTCATTTCTGCGGTACTGCCTTCGGTTGTAGTCATTTCTGCCGTACTGCCTTCAGTTGTAGTCACTTCTACTGTACTACCTTCAGTTGTAGTCACTTCTGCTGTACTACCTTCTGGTGTAGTCATTTCTGCTGCACTGCCTTCGGTTGTAGTCATTTCAGTTGTAATTTGTATTGTACTACCTTCGGTTGTTGTCATTTCTGCCGTACTGCCTTCAGTTGTAGTCACTTCTACTGTACTACCTTCGGTTGTTGTCGTTTCGGCTGTACTACCTTCAGTTGTAGTCACTTCTGCTGTACTACCATCGGTTGTAGTCATTTCCGCTGTACTGCCTTCTGTTGTAGTCATTTCTGCTGTACTGCCTTCAGTTGAAGTCACTCCTGCTGTACTACTATCGGTTGTAGTCATTTCTGCTGTACTGCCTTCAGTTGTAGTCACTTCTGCTGTACTACTATCGGTTGTAGACATTTCTGCTGTACTGCCTTCAGTTGTAGTCACTTCTGCTGTACTACTATCGGTTGTAGACATTTCTGCCGTACTGCCTACAGTTGTAGTCACTTCTTCTGTACTACCTTCAGTTGTAGTCACTTCTGCTGTACTACCTTCCGGTGTAGTCATTTCTGCTGTACTGCCTTCAGTTGTAGTCATTTCAGTTGTAATTTGTATTGTACTACCTTCGGTTTTTGTCATTTCTGCCGTACTGCCTTCAGTTGTAGTCACTTCTACTGTACTACCTTCGGTTGTTGTCGTTTCGGCTGTACTACCTTCAGTTGTAGTCACTTCTGCTGTACTACCATCGGTTGTAGTCATTTCCGCTGTACTGCCTTCTGTTGTAGTCATTTCTGCTGTACTGCCTTCAGTTGAAGTCACTCCTGCTGTACTACTATCGGTTGTAGTCATTTCTGCTGTACTGCCTTCAGTTGTAGTCACTTCTGCTGTACTACTATCGGTTGTAGACATTTCTGCTGTACTGCCTTCAGTTGTAGTCACTTCTGCTGTACTACTATCGGTTGTAGACATTTCTGCCGTACTGCCTACAGTTGTAGTCACTTCTTCTGTACTACCTTCAGTTGTAGTCACTTCTGCTGTACTACCTTCCGGTGTAGTCATTTCTGCTGTACTGCCTTCGGTTGTTGTCATTTCAGTTGTACTACTATCGGTTGTAGTCATTTCTGCTGTACTGCCTTCAGTTGAAGTCACTCCTGCTGTACTACTATCGGTTGTAGTCATTTCTGCTGTACTACCTTCAGTTGAAGTCACTCCTGCTGTACTACTATCGGTTGTAGTCATTTCTGCTGTACTGCCTTCTGTTGTAGTCATTTCTGCTGTACTGCCTTCAGTTGAAGTCACTTCTACTGTACTACCTTCGGTTGTTGTCGTTTCGGCTGTACTACCTTCAGTTGTAGTCACTTCTGCTGTACTACCATCGGTTGTAGTCATTTCCGCTGTACTGCCTTCTGTTGTAGTCATTTCTGCTGTACTGCCTTCAGTTGAAGTCACTCCTGCTGTACTACTATCGGTTGTAGTCATTTCTGCTGTACTACCTTCAGTTGAAGTCATTCCTTCTGTACTACCTTCAGCTGTAGTCGTTTCTGCTGTACTACCTTCAGTTGTAGTCACTTCTGCTGTACTACTATCGGTTGTAGTCATTTCTGCTGTATTGCCTTCAGTTGTAGTCATCTCTGCTGTACTTCCTTCGGTTGTAGTCACTTCTGCTGTACTGCCTTCAGTTGTAGTAATATCTGCTGTACTGCCTTCAGTTGTTGTCACTTCTGCTGAACTACTATCGGTTGTAGACATTTCTGCTGTACTGCCTTCAGTTGTAGTCACTTCTGTTGTACTACTATCGGTTGTAGTCATTTCTGCGGTACTGCCTTCGGTTGTAGTCATTTCTGCCGTACTGCCTTCAGTTGTAGTCACTTCTACTGTACTACCTTCAGTTGTAGTCACTTCTGCTGTACTACCTTCTGGTGTAGTCATTTCTGCTGCACTGCCTTCGGTTGTAGTCATTTCAGTTGTAATTTGTATTGTACTACCTTCGGTTGTTGTCATTTCTGCCGTACTGCCTTCAGTTGTAGTCACTTCTACTGTACTACCTTCGGTTGTTGTCGTTTCGGCTGTACTACCTTCAGTTGTAGTCACTTCTGCTGTACTACCATCGGTTGTAGTCATTTCCGCTGTACTGCCTTCTGTTGTAGTCATTTCTGCTGTACTGCCTTCAGTTGAAGTCACTCCTGCTGTACTACTATCGGTTGTAGTCATTTCTGCTGTACTGCCTTCAGTTGTAGTCACTTCTGCTGTACTACTATCGGTTGTAGACATTTCTGCTGTACTGCCTTCAGTTGTAGTCACTTCTGCTGTACTACTATCGGTTGTAGACATTTCTGCCGTACTGCCTACAGTTGTAGTCACTTCTTCTGTACTACCTTCAGTTGTAGTCACTTCTGCTGTACTACCTTCCGGTGTAGTCATTTCTGCTGTACTGCCTTCAGTTGTAGTCATTTCAGTTGTAATTTGTATTGTACTACCTTCGGTTTTTGTCATTTCTGCCGTACTGCCTTCAGTTGTAGTCACTTCTACTGTACTACCTTCGGTTGTTGTCGTTTCGGCTGTACTACCTTCAGTTGTAGTCACTTCTGCTGTACTACCATCGGTTGTAGTCATTTCCGCTGTACTGCCTTCTGTTGTAGTCATTTCTGCTGTACTGCCTTCAGTTGAAGTCACTCCTGCTGTACTACTATCGGTTGTAGTCATTTCTGCTGTACTGCCTTCAGTTGTAGTCACTTCTGCTGTACTACTATCGGTTGTAGACATTTCTGCTGTACTACCTTCAGTTGTAGTCACTTCTGCTGTACTACTATCGGTTGTAGACATTTCTGCCGTACTGCCTACAGTTGTAGTCACTTCTTCTGTACTACCTTCAGTTGTAGTCACTTCTGCTGTACTACCTTCCGGTGTAGTCATTTCTGCTGTACTGCCTTCGGTTGTTGTCATTTCAGTTGTACTACTATCGGTTGTAGTCATTTCTGCTGTACTGCCTTCAGTTGAAGTCACTCCTGCTGTACTACTATCGGTTGTAGTCATTTCTGCTGTACTACCTTCAGTTGAAGTCACTCCTGCTGTACTACTATCGGTTGTAGTCATTTCTGCTGTACTGCCTTCTGTTGTAGTCATTTCTGCTGTACTGCCTTCAGTTGAAGTCACTTCTACTGTACTACCTTCGGTTGTTGTCGTTTCGGCTGTACTACCTTCAGTTGTAGTCACTTCTGCTGTACTACCATCGGTTGTAGTCATTTCCGCTGTACTGCCTTCTGTTGTAGTCATTTCTGCTGTACTGCCTTCAGTTGAAGTCACTCCTGCTGTACTACTATCGGTTGTAGTCATTTCTGCTGTACTACCTTCAGTTGAAGTCATTCCTTCTGTACTACCTTCAGCTGTAGTCGTTTCTGCTGTACTACCTTCAGTTGTAGTCACTTCTGCTGTACTACTATCGGTTGTAGTCATTTCTGCTGTATTGCCTTCAGTTGTAGTCATCTCTGCTGTACTTCCTTCGGTTGTAGTCACTTCTGCTGTACTGCCTTCAGTTGTAGTAATATCTGCTGTACTGCCTTCAGTTGTTGTCACTTCTGCTGAACTACTATCGGTTGTAGACATTTCTGCTGTACTGCCTTCAGTTGTAGTCACTTCTGTTGTACTACTATCGGTTGTAGTCATTTCTGCGGTACTGCCTTCGGTTGTAGTCATTTCTGCCGTACTGCCTTCAGTTGTAGTCACTTCTACTGTACTACCTTCAGTTGTAGTCACTTCTGCTGTACTACCTTCTGGTGTAGTCATTTCTGCTGCACTGCCTTCGGTTGTAGTCATTTCAGTTGTAATTTGTATTGTACTACCTTCGGTTGTTGTCATTTCTGCCGTACTGCCTTCAGTTGTAGTCACTTCTACTGTACTACCTTCGGTTGTTGTCGTTTCGGCTGTACTACCTTCAGTTGTAGTCACTTCTGCTGTACTACCATCGGTTGTAGTCATTTCCGCTGTACTGCCTTCTGTTGTAGTCATTTCTGCTGTACTGCCTTCAGTTGAAGTCACTCCTACTGTACTACTATCGGTTGTAGTCATTTCTGCTGTACTGCCTTCAGTTGTAGTCACTTCTGCTGTACTACTATCGGTTGTAGACATTTCTGCTGTACTGCCTTCAGTTGTAGTCACTTCTGCTGTACTACTATCGGTTGTAGACATTTCTGCCGTACTGCCTACAGTTGTAGTCACTTCTTCTGTACTACCTTCAGTTGTAGTCACTTCTGCTGTACTACCTTCCGGTGTAGTCATTTCTGCTGTACTGCCTTCAGTTGTAGTCATTTCAGTTGTAATTTGTATTGTACTACCTTCGGTTGTTGTCATTTCTGCCGTACTGCCTTCAGTTGTAGTCACTTCTACTGTACTACCTTCGGTTGTTGTCGTTTCGGCTGTACTACCTTCAGTTGTAGTCACTTCTGCTGTACTACCATCGGTTGTAGTCATTTCCGCTGTACTGCCTTCTGTTGTAGTCATTTCTGCTGTACTGCCTTCAGTTGAAGTCACTCCTGCTGTACTACTATCGGTTGTAGTCATTTCTGCTGTACTGCCTTCAGTTGTAGTCACTTCTGCTGTACTACTATCGGTTGTAGACATTTCTGCTGTACTGCCTTCAGTTGTAGTCACTTCTGCTGTACTACTATCGGTTGTAGACATTTCTGCCGTACTGCCTACAGTTGTAGTCACTTCTTCTGTACTACCTTCAGTTGTAGTCACTTCTGCTGTACTACCTTCCGGTGTAGTCATTTCTGCTGTACTGCCTTCGGTTGTTGTCATTTCAGTTGTACTACTATCGGTTGTAGTCATTTCTGCTGTACTGCCTTCAGTTGAAGTCACTCCTGCTGTACTACTATCGGTTGTAGTCATTTCTGCTGTACTACCTTCAGTTGAAGTCACTCCTGCTGTACTACTATCGGTTGTAGTCATTTCTGCTGTACTACCTTCAGTTGAAGTCATTCCTTCTGTACTACCTTCAGCTGTAGTCGTTTCTGCTGTACTACCTTCAGTTGTAGTCACTTCTGCTGTACTACTATCGGTTGTAGTCATTTCTGCTGTATTGCCTTCAGTTGTAGTCATCTCTGCTGTACTTCCTTCGGTTGTAGTCACTTCTGCTGTACTGCCTTCAGTTGTAGTAATATCTGCTGTACTGCCTTCAGTTGTTGTCACTTCTGCTGAACTACTATCGGTTGTAGACATTTCTGGTGTACTGCCTTCAGTTGTAGTCACTTCTGTTGTACTACTATCGGTTGTAGTCATTTCTGCGGTACTGCCTTCGGTTGTAGTCATTTCTGCCGTACTGCCTTCAGTTGTAGTCACTTCTACTGTACTACCTTCAGTTGTAGTCACTTCTGCTGTACTACCTTCTGGTGTAGTCATTTCTGCTGCACTGCCTTCGGTTGTAGTCATTTCAGTTGTAATTTGTATTGTACTACCTTCGGTTGTTGTCATTTCTGCCGTACTGCCTTCAGTTGTAGTCACTTCTACTGTACTACCTTCGGTTGTTGTCGTTTCGGCTGTACTACCTTCAGTTGTAGTCACTTCTGCTGTACTACCATCGGTTGTAGTCATTTCCGCTGTACTGCCTTCTGTTGTAGTCATTTCTGCTGTACTGCCTTCAGTTGAAGTCACTCCTGCTGTACTACTATCGGTTGTAGTCATTTCTGCTGTACTGCCTTCAGTTGTAGTCACTTCTGCTGTACTACTATCGGTTGTAGACATTTCTGCTGTACTGCCTTCAGTTGTAGTCACTTCTGCTGTACTACTATCGGTTGTAGACATTTCTGCCGTACTGCCTACAGTTGTAGTCACTTCTTCTGTACTACCTTCAGTTGTAGTCACTTCTGCTGTACTACCTTCCGGTGTAGTCATTTCTGCTGTACTGCCTTCGGTTGTTGTCATTTCAGTTGTAATTTGTATTGTACTACCTTCGGTTGTTGTCATTTCTGCCGTACTGCCTTCAGTTGTAGTCACTTCTACTGTACTACCTTCGGTTGTTGTCGTTTCGGCTGTACTACCTTGAGTTGTAGTCACTTCTGCTGTACTACTATCGGTTGTAATCATTTCTGCTGTACTGCCTTCGGTTGTAGTCATTTCTGCTGTACTGCCTTCGGTTGTAGTCATTTCTGCTGTACTGCCTTCAGTTGTAGTCACTTCTGCTGTACTATCATCGGTTGTAGTCATTTCCGCTGTACTGCCTTCTGTTGTAGTCATTTCTGCTGTACTGCCTTCAGTTGTAGTCACTTCTGCTGTACTGCCCTCAGTTGTAGTCACTTCTGCTGTACTACTATCGGTTGTAGTCATTTCTGCTATACTGCCTTCAGTTGTTGTCACTTCTGCTGAACTACTATCGGTTGTAGACATCTCTGCTGTACTGCCTTCAGTTGTAGTCATTTCTGCGGTACTGCCTTCGGTTGTAGTCATTTCTGCCGTACTGCCTTCAGTTGTAGTCACTTCTACTGTACTACCTTCAGTTGTAGTCACTTCTGCTGTACTAACTTCTGGTGTAGTCATTTCTGCTGTACTGCCTTCGGTTGTAGTCATTTCAGTTGTAATTTGTATTGTACTACCTTCGGTTGTTGTCATTTCTGCCGTACTGCCTTCAGTTGTAGTCACTTCTACTGTACTACCTTCGGTTGTTGTCGTTTCGGCTGTACTACCTTCAGTTGTAGTCACTTCTGCTGTACTACCATCGGTTGTAGTCATTTCCGCTGTACTGCCTTCTGTTGTAGTCATTTCTGCTGTACTGCCTTCAGTTGTAGTCACTCCTGCTGTACTACTATCGGTTGTAGTCATTTCTGCTGTACTGCCTTCAGTTGTTGTCACTTCTGGTGAACTACTATCGGTTGTAGACATTTCTACTGTACTGCCTTCAGTTGTAGTCACTTCTGCTGTACTACTATCCGTTGTAGTCATTTCTGCTGTACTACCTTCAGTTGTAGTCACTTCTGCTGTACTACTATCGGTTGTAGACATTTCTGCTGTACTGCCTTCAGTTGTAGTCACTTCTGTTGTACTACTATTGGTTGTAGTCATTTCTGCGGTACTGCCTTCGGTTGTAGTCATTTCTGCCGTACTGCCTTCAGTTGTAGTCACTTCTACTGTACTACCTTCAGTTGTAGTCACTTCTGCTGTACTACCTTCTGGTGTAGTCATTTCTGCTGTACTGCCTTCGGTTGTAGTCATTTCAGTTGTAATTTGTATTGTACTACCTTCGGTTGTTGTCGTTTCGGCTGTACTACCTTCAGTTGTAGTCACTTCTGCTGTACTGCCTTCTGTTGTAGTCACTTCTGCTGTACTACCATCGGTTGTAGTCATTTCTGCTGTACTACTATCCGTTGTAGTCATTTCTGCTGTACTGCCTTCAGTTGTAGTCACTTCTGCTGTACTACTATCGGTTGTAGTCATTTCTACTGTACTGCCTTCAGTTGTTGTCACTTCTGCAGAACTACTATCGGTTGTAGACATTTCTGCTGTACTGCCTTCAGTTGTAGTCACTTCTGTTGTACTACTATCGGTTGTAGTCATTTCTGCGGTACTGCCTTCGGTTGTAGTCATTTCTGCCGTACTGCCTTCAGTTGTAGTCACTTCTACTGTACTACCTTCAGTTGTAGTCACTTCTGCTGTACTACCTTCTGGTGTAGTCATTTCTGCTGTACTGCCTTCGGTTGTAGTCATTTCTGCTGTACTGCCTTCGGTTGTAGTCATTTCAGTTGTAATTTGTATTGTACTACCTTCGGTTGTTGTCATTTCTGCCGTACTGCCTTCAGTTGTAGTCACTTCTACTGTACTACCTTCGGTTGTTGTCGTTTCGGCTGTACTACCTTCAGTTGTAGTCACTTCTGCTGTACTACCATCGGTTGTAGTCATTTCCGCTGTACTGCCTTCTGTTGTAGTCATTTCTGCTGTACTGCCTTCAGTTTTAGTCACTCCTGCTGTACTACTATCGGTTGTAGTCATTTCTGCTGTACTGCCTTCAGTTGTTGTCACTTCTGCTGAACTACTATCGGTTGTAGACATTTCTGCTGTACTGCCTTCAGTTGTAGTCACTTCTGCTGTACTACTATCGGTTGTAGTCATTTTTATTGTACTACCTTCCGTTGTTGTCATTTCTGCTGTACTACCTTCAGCTGTAGTCGTTTTTGCTGTACTACCTTCAGTTGTAGTTATTCCTTCTGTACTACCTTCAGCTGTAGTCATTTCTGCGGTACTACCTTCAGTTGTAGTCACTTCTGCTGTACTGCCTTCAGTTGTTGTCACTTCTGCTGAACTACTATCGGTTGTAGACATTTCTGCTGTACTGCCTTCAGTTGTAGTCACTTCTACTGTACTACTATCCGTTGTAGTCATTTCTGCTGTACTGCCTTCAGCTGTAGTCATTTCTGCTGTACTGCCTTCAGTTGTTGTCACTTTTACTGTACTACCTTCAGTTGTAGTCACTTCTGCTGTACTACCTTCTGGTGTAGTCATTTTTGCTGTACTGCCTTCGGTTGTAGTCATTTCTGCTGTACTGCCTTCAGTTGTAGTCACTTCTGCTGTACTACTATCGGTTGTAGTCATTTTTATTGTACTACCTTCCGTTGTTGTCATTTCTGCTGTACTACCTTCAGTTGAAGTCATTCCTACTGTACTACCTTCAGCTGTAGTCGTTTTTGCTGTACTACCTTCAGTTGTAGTCACTTCTGCTGTACTACTATCGGTTGTTGTCATTTCTGCTGTACTACCTTCAGTTGAAGTCATTCCTTCTGTACTACCTTCAGCTGTAGTCGTTTCTGCTGTACTACCTTCAGTTGTAGTCACTTCTGCTGTACTACTATCGGTTGTAGTCATTTCTGCTGTATTGCCTTCAGTTGTAGTCATCTCTGCTGTACTACCTTCAGTTGTAATTTGTATTGTACTACCTTCAGTTGTTGTCATTTCTGCTGTACTACCTTCAGTTGAAGTCATTCCTACTGTACTACCTTCAGCTGTAGTCGTTTCTGCTGTACTACCTTCAGTTGTAGTCACTTCTGCTGTACTTCCTTCGGTTGTAGTCACTTCTGCTGTACTGCCTTCAGTTGTAGTAATCTCTGCTGTACTTCCTTCAGTTGTAGTCACTTCTGCTGTACTACTATCGGTTGTAGTCACTTCTGCTGTACTACTATCGGCTGTAGTCACTTCTGCTGTACTGCTGTCGGTTGTAGTCATTTCTGCTGTACTACTATCGGTTGTAGTCACTTCTGCTGTACTGATGTCGGTTGTAGTCATCTCTACTGTACTGCCTTCGGTTGTCATTTCTGCTGTACTGCCTTCAGTTGTAGTCACTTCTGCTGTACTACTATCGGTTGTAGTCATTTTTATTGTACTACCTTCCGTTGTTGTCATTTCTGCTGTACTACCTTCAGTTGAAGCCATTCCTACTGTACTACCTTCAGCTGTAGTCGTTTCTGCTGTACTACCTTCAGTTGTAGTCACTTCTGCTGTACTACTATCGGTTGTAGTCATTTCTGCTGTACTACCTTCAGTTGAAGTCATTCCTTCTGTACTACCTTCAGCTGTAGTCGTTTCTGCTGTACTACCTTCAGTTGTAGTCACTTTTGCTGTACTACTATCGGTTGTAGTCATTTCTGCTGTATTGCCTTCAGTTGTAGTCATCTCTGCTGTACTTCCTTCGGTTGTAGTCACTTCTGCTGTACTGCCTTCAGTTGTAGTAATATCTGCTGTACTTCCTTCAGTTGTAGTCACTTCTGCTGTACTACTATCGGCTGTAGTCACTTCTGCTGTACTGCTGTCGGTTGTAGTCATTTCTGCTGTACTACTATCGGTTGTAGTCACTTCTGCTGTACTGCTGTCGGTTGTAGTCATCTCTGCTGTACTGCCTTCGGTTGTCGTCATTTCTGCTGTACTGCCTTCAGTTGTAGTCACTTGTGCTGTACTACTATCGGTTGTAGTCATTTTTATTGTACTTTCTTCCGTTGTTGTCATTTCTGCTGTACTACCTTCAGTTGAAGTCATTCCTACTGTACTACCTTCAGCTGTAGTCGTTTCTGCTGTACTACCTTCAGTTGTAGTCACTTCTGCTGTACTACTATCGGTTGTAGTCATTTCTGCTGTACTACCTTCAGTTGAAGTCATTCCTTCTGTACTACCTTCAGCTGTAGTCGTTTCTGCTGTACTGCCTTCTGTTGTAGTCACTTCTGCTGTACTACCTGCAGTTATTTTTTAAAGATTGATTTAATAATATAATTAGATGTATATGGGATAGATAATAAAAATACGGGACAGATTAAATTTAAAAATCCTGTTTTTTTTTCAAAAGTTAGTTTATATACATGTAATGAGGCTAATCAAACATAATTAGGACACCTGGATTTCTTTAAAACTTTGATGTCATGTATTGGTTTCTTTGTCAAATTGATTTGCATTCTGTTCTTTGGTTTAGTCCATTAAACAAATCTATAAATTATTATTATTATTCACTCAGAACGATCGCCCCCCCCCCCCCGGGTTTCGTTATAACTTCTGAATCATAATGAAGAACCCTATTTGATACCACACCTTAAATAAAAATATAGTATAATAATATAATAATATAATAACTGTTTCTTATAAAGCGCTTTTACAGTAAACTGATCAGAGCGCTTATACAACAAATTAAAGTAGAACGTGTATTTAGAACAATAACATTAATATAGCTCAAAGCATTGAACTCTATATTTAAAGCAATAGCACAATAATCTATCACAGTACGAAATTTGTGCATCAAGATATTGTTTTGTGTAGGCAATTCCCTTATTTCCAACATTCATAATGTCCGTTGCAAACGGTGTATCATTTTAATTGCTTTATCACTGAAAGTGAATAGAGCCTATGGCCTGTATTCTGAACTCCGTTTAACTTTAACTCCAGTCTAAGTTAAACCGGACCATAACTACCCCTAGCTGCAGTCTACATATCTGTACAAAGTTACACCACACTAAGGCCCGAATTCACAAGGGTGGTAATAGATTTGTATCATGGTTTTTGTGGTATAAGTGCTCTTGATTTCGCGCGTACACTTAGAAAGATCCAATAATGAACGCGAGTGATATGGAGAAAATATGAAGAAGATATGGAGTTATTTCATTCATACGACATAAATCATGTCATTCCCGAGAGAATTAACATGGATACCTGTGTAAATAACAATGGTTTGAAATTAATTGAGCTTTGTAAGTCATTGAATTTAAGTATTATCAATGGTCGGGATACTGCTGATGTTCCCGGCAGTCTGACTTATGCCAATACAAGTGTTATTGATTACTGCATAACAACTCAGGAAAATTATAAATATGTGCAGAAGTTTGTGGTTGAGGAGTTCGACAATTTTGTTTCAGATAAGCATAATCCAATTTATGTGCACCTTGATATTAATGCTCAGTACGATATAGAAGATAGTAAATTGACTATAAAAAGGGACAAAGGTCCTGATTCATTTAAAATAGCATGGGATAAGTCTCGTTCAAAGGATTTCGTGAATGGGCTTGAAGAAAATGTTTATGATGACATTAATTTCATGATTAGTAATATTGAAAACGAAATGCTTAGTCAAGAATCAGTTGATGAGATTTATGATATGATTAAGACGGTGTATGAATGCAGCTTCTACAGCAAAAATGGTGAAGAAAACTTCTTTGCAACGTCGCTTTTAAATAGTGAAAAGAGAAAACCAAAAAACTATTTACCTTGGTTTAATGAAGAGTGTATAATATTGAGATCGCAGTTTTTCAAATTGAAAAACAAACGAAAGAAAGCTACGGATACTTCGATCCAAGAAGAATTTGAAAACGTGAAACGTTTATACAAGAAAACTGTGAATAAGGCGCGTTCGGTCTATTTTAATAATCTTCATAAAAATCTGCGTGACTTAAAAACGAAAGACCCCAAACAGTATTGGAATATTCTTAACGTGAAGAAAAAGAGGGGAAATTATTGTCCTGTCGATATTGATGAATTTATAACTTATTTCCAGGAATTAAATGATACCAATAGATTACTTTCACAAAGATGTAATTTGTTAGGAAACCGTAACAATGATTATTTGTTACATTTTGGGGAATTCGATCAACCTATTTGTGAAGAAGAAGTTATTAATCAAATTACCAAATTGAAATGCAACAAAGCGTCTGGAGTCGATCTGATATTAAATGAGTGTTTGAAATGTAGTCCTAGGCAATTGATCAGTTTACTCACCAAGCTGTTTAATTTAATATTTGATTCAGGTATTATTCCAACAGATTGGACCCTTGGGCTTATATGTCCAATATACAAGAAAAAGGGGTAACCGAAAAACCCTTATAATTATAGAGGAATTACCTTGCTCAGCTGTATTGGTAAATTATTTACATCGATAGTTAATGAAAGATTAAACTACTTTTTAGATAATAATAATATAATTGGAGAGGAACAAGCAGGATATAGAGAAAATTATTCGACCAGTGACCATGTATTTGTTTTACACTCTCTTTTAGATTTATACCTATCTCAAAAGAAAAGAGTTTATTGTGCATTCATTGATTATAAGAAGGCCTTTGATTCTATAGATAGGACTTCATTGTGTTTTAAGCTTTCACAAAGTGGAATTAGTGGGAAACTCTTCAATATAATTAAAAGCATGTACGCAAATTTAAAATCTCGAGTTATTAAACATTCAGAGAAATCGGAATATTTTGATTGTAAAATTGGTGTAAGGCAGGGCGAAAACCTATCTCCATTACTTTTCTCGTTATACATTAATGATTTTGAATCTTTCGTGAGAGAAAAATATAATGGTGTTGATTTATTGCCGACTAAAATTGACAATTCATTGCTCTCGGAAGGTGTTGATATATACTTGAAACTTTTCTCACTATTGTATGTAGATGATACCATCCTACTTGCGAAAAATAAGAATGAATTGCAAGCAGCTCTTGATGCTGTTACCGTTTATTGTAACTTGTGGTCACTAGAGGTTAACATTAGTAAAACAAAAGTAGTTATATTTTCGAGAGGAAAAGTTCGAAAATATGCGCAGTTTAAGTTTAATAATGACATAGTAGAAGTTGTAGAGGAATATACGTACTTGGGTGTGATATTTTCTTACAATAATAAGTTTAAGAGAGCTATTAATAAACAATATAATCAAGCAAAAAGAGCAATGTACAGTTTGATTATAAAATCAAGGCAACTGAGGTTGCCGTTGGATATTCAAATTGAACTTTTCGACCGTCTTGTCGTGCCAATTCTTCTGTACGGAAGTGAAATTTGGGGACATGGAAATATTTCTCAGATAGAACTGTTGCAAACCCAGTTCTGTAAACAGGTTTTACGACTACGGAAGAACACACACAATGGCATGGCTGTTGGAGAACTTGGAAGGATGGAAATGTCTTTAAATATTAAGGAACGAATGCTAAAGTTTTGGTTCCGAATTTAATGGTAAAGAGACTAAATTAGCAAATACAGTTTGTAATATTTTGAAACTTTTACATGACAAAGCTATTTATTCTTCCCCATGGTTATTATATATTGAACGTAGTCTCCGCGAGATTGGTATGTCTAATATATTTTATGACAACAGAAATGTTTCTTATTCATGGTTTAGTTCAGCGATTACACTCTTAAAAAAGTTGGGCAAAAAAATGCCCAATTTTTAACCAACACTGGGCAACATACTGTCCACACAACTTTTGGTTAAAATTTGCCCAACTGATGTTGGGCAATCCATTTACTATGTTGTTGGGCAAATTAAATTGCCCATCAGTTGGTGACCCATTAGATTTTACCCAACTCTACAATTGCCCAACTGTTGGTTATATTCTCAGTTGGGTAATTATTGCCCAAGATTCTTACCCAATAGGATTGCCCAACCCTCTCTTTGTTCAGGTGTTTGGTAACAAATATCATGTGGTTGGGCAAATTCAGCTGCCCAATTTATTGTTTCCTTTTTCCTCCAACCTAGGTAAAAAAATGAAATCTGCTTGTTACGTCCTTCTGGGTCTTAACCTAATCAATCCTAACCTATCCTATTTTAAGCTATTCTATCCTATATCTTAACCTATCCTATCCTAGTCCTATCCTATCCAGTTAGTGCAAACTAGTGCAAGCTCTTATATACCCCTTATATTTTTTTATGCATTCGGTGACAGTTAGTAAATCGGGCCACCCCAAACCATACGCTACTAAAAATTCATGAATATTCATATAAGTGTTTTCCCCAATATTGGGTAAAAATATTTACCACAAGTTGGGCAAAAGCGAATTTCTAACCAACCATCAGTTACCCAACAAAATTTACCCAACTGGCAAAGGAAATGTGACAAAATTACACAACTACAGGGCAACAAGTACCCAACCCATAATTACCAAATACTGTTGGTAAATATATGCCCAATATTTAGGTAAAAAGTATTGACCAATATTGGTTACACCACTCGAGTGTCCAGTTGGTTAATAATAGCCCAAATTTGGGATATTATTAACCAACCAGCAGTTACCCAACTAAATTTACCCAACATTTTAAGAGTGTAGATTGAAATTAAGAGACATTTATTCGCAAAATTGGAGAAGTAATATCCATGAAAGTACGTATTGCACTAATTATAGAATTTTTAAGAACAATGTTGGTCTTGAAAACTACCTTATCAAATTACCTTTTTCAAATAGAGTTCATTTGTCGAAATTTCGTTGCTCGAATCAAACTGGTAGATATGTTAATATTGCAAGAAAACACAGAATTTGTACGTTGTGTAGGCAAAATAAGATTGGGGATGAATTTCATTATATTTTTGAATGCTCGGCAACAGATGCTATGAGAAAGAGATTTGTAAAACCGTGCTTCCGAAACAGACCAAGTTCATTGAAAATGGAGCAATTGTTTGATTCTAAAGATATGAAGATTTTAACTAATCCAGCGAAATTCTGTCAGGGGATAATGTCCCTCCATGCTTAAATATTGTACAATATATAATATTCAAATATGTTTATACAATGTATATACTGATAGGTGCACCTACTATATTTTGGGTTGTTTTGTTGTAGTTTAGCTTTGTTTCATTGCTTCTTACACTTTTATTTAATTAATTTTATACATGTACATTGTTTGTTATAGCCAGGCAATATTCTAGTTTCCATTACACCCACGTTACGGAATAAGTGTCTGTGCAAATCAGTGCATAATGTTGTACGCTTGTTGTAGTTGTGTGTTTTGGGTTTTTTTTTTTTTTTTTTTTTTTACGCAGACATACTGTAAATATTGTATATATTTGTATATAGTTGTTCTTGTGTATACAAACTGATTGTGAATTATTGTTTCTCCAATACCCTGGAAGGGGTGACATGGGAAATAAAATCACTGAATTGAATTGAATTGAAATTAACATTTATTTCCTTCTCGTCAGGAACAGTGTAAAATAAAACGAGATAAGACATTTGTAACATTGCTGTCAACATATAGTACAATATACATAGTAAATAATTCAGAGAACAGAAGGAGGCGAAAACCCGAAAAGCAAAGCTTGTGTTGGGAAACGCCCGTAAAAAATTAATACAAGTTACTCAAAGAATATTACATTGAGCACTGAAGAACATAACAATACATGGATGAGAGAGAGGAAAAGACAGTATATAGAGAAAGGACTTAAAAGAGAGTCAGGCATCTTGGACTATTGTGTCTATGATGGCATCACCAGAGATTGCAGTATACATACATATATATACAGGCAGCATACATATAGATACAGATACATATCATTAAAGATGAGCAAAGAACAGCAGCAATAACATCGTCCGACAACACTGTCCCAAAGAGTATACAATGTTTACCATAGGCGGCGGAAACATCGCGCGCCCGGACATTGGAAATGTGTGTGTGTGTGGGGGGGGGGGGGGACCCTTTGTCCGCAAACAACAAAAGGTCCCCCCCCCCCACACCGTCCGAGCGCGACGCTTCGCTTCGCCTGAATGTTACATAATACAATGAAAAGGATTTGACCGACCTAGCAACAGCTGAGGCACGTACGTAATAATAACAAGGAATAAGCGGTGATACAACATGTCATTTTTTTTTTTTTTTTAATACTACAAGAAGGTATAACTTCAGTTTCAGATATAAATACAAAAAGGGGATTAGCTAGAAATGAAATACATTTTTGCCTTACGGGAAAAAGTTTGCAAGGAAAGCGACTTCTGCAGGCTGGATGGTAAGGTGTTCAAAATTTTGGCCCAGAGTATCGAATATCGTATTGAAATCTTCGAGTTCTATGTTTAGGTAGATGAATGTGGGCAGCGCCTCTTGTATTATACCAATGAATTTCCGAGTTACAGTGAAAGTGGATAAGAACATTAAAATTGTCCTTGTCATTGTCATTGTCATTGTCATAGCAAAGTGCGCAAATTTTACGCTAGTTCCCATGGTTTAGACCATGGTTTATGTAAATTTACGCACAGTTTATTTCAATTAATTTACATAAACCATGGTCTAAACCATGGCAACTAGCGGAATCACGCGCGTTCATTATTGCATCTTTCTAAAAGTACGCGCAGAATCAAGCGCACTTATACCACAAAATCTGCATAAACCATTACAAATCTATTACCACCTTTGTGAATTCGGGCCTAAAGGGCAGGTTTAGACAGGGTTTAAGCCAGATTTAGACCGCGGTTTATGTTAAACTGGAGTTCAGAATAAGAGCATATGAATTATGAAGGCAATTAGCTTATGCATCAGTACTTAAACTTGCAATATTTTGCATTTACTTTTTTTTTACCATGCTACTCTCACTTTGCACGTCAAAGACCGTGTTAGTTGCTGAAATAGTCATTTATCAGCAAATGACATCTAGTCTGCAACGGGTATAAACTTATCATGTTCTCGTAACAACGGTATCGATAAAACCTAGCAAATGCTTCTGCCTTCGTACTTACTCAAAACAAGCAAATACTAGAAAGTAAAATGTTCCAGATTCAAGAAAATGCTTCTATTTGTATATGTCGTCGCCCTCACCACGAACCGTTCTCTCTTCGCTAATGGAGGTAAAAGTCAGTTTTGCAGAAAACACATTCGAAGTAGGAGAATTTTTTGAAACCGAAATTTCTATATCTCAAAAGAGCTGAATTTTAAAGTGAATGGGATCGGCGATCGCGCTGAGGTATTTCACCACGAACCGTCCACTCTCGTACCGACAATGTATTCTCAAATGTAAAGGAGTGAATTTGCCACTCGACATTAAGAGAGAAGGAACATTCACAACAAATTGAGTGGTTAAGCACTCCCTTTTGAGTGAGCATGCCGATAATCCTTCATCAGCCGTCTCACTCACTGACAGGTACCATTCTTGAAAAAGAGTGGTTAATACTTTAACCGAACCGAGCTAAATATTTTATAAGTGACAGCACACAACGTGCAGAGTCTGTAGACCAATGGAGATTACAAGGTATCAGAACTGGTTGGGATTCATCAGGAAAATTAGCATAATTCGTATATTAAAATGAAATAGGGGTTTTGTAATGACTTATTTTGATAGATTATCTCTTGATAAAGTTGTCTTGCCGAGATTCAGTGGTTAAATTTGATAAATTAGTAGGGATTATATCACCGAGGTGTCAACTGGCATTTACTCTGTATCCTATTCATGCTGATCGATTCCCACCGACGGATGAGTGATTGCTGGTAGGCGTAGTGATGTGCAATAAGTGACGCTTGGTGATTTTTTTTTTTTTTTTTTTTTTACTTGGGGTCCTGTTAGCAGGATTTGTTTGTATGCATTTGCTTATTTAGAAATTATGGACAAACAATGAATAAGCGCTCCTTACCCCCCCCCCCCCCCCCTTCCAGTTTATCTACGTCATTATACGGGCGAGGGAGCAAAGTGACCGAGAGGTAGATTTTTCCTTTTTTCTTTTCTTTTTCAAAACGCGATTCCTTATGCAATTTACCCAGAAAAATTTGCAATTGAGCACTGCGATCGAGAAATAGAGATCCGAATTTTGAACATTGATAAACAGTTTTCTATTCACTTCCTTTTAAAGTGGGGCGCAGTATTAATGGAAACCATTAAGAAATAGTCGAGGAATTTAGGAAGACAAACAAAAGTTGACATTTCTTTGAAATGTTGAAAGCTTTGCAAAAGCGATTTTATACACTTAATCCTTGGGGCGCAATATTGAACAAGAGGATGATGAAGCTTACATGATGGCAAGCAAAGCAACGATAATTATTTATCAATCTTGAGGCCTTAAAAAACACTATATCCTTTACTGGAAGAGGTTGCCTGCAAAAATAACATTTACTGTTGTAGGTCATTCTGCAAACCATTGCACCAGGGTTGCATCAGCGATTGAAATCAACTTTTTTAATTGCCGTAATTTTTAAAAGAAAATCACCACTTTAAATAAAAAAAACAAAGAAATACATTAACAAATTGGTTTGTGATTTTGTTTGATGCGACATAAAAAAATCACTAAAAAATGATTGTTCATTCTTATTTCTTTTTTTTTTTATCTCATTTTTGTTTTTAATTTTTTGGCTGAAAACTCATTCAAGTGAGACTTACGCGCAACATTGTATTTGGGTAGGTAGTTAGGCGTAGTTAGGCAGATACATTTACAGGGCCCATTTTAAAGATATCGCAAAATTGGAAATTCATGTTAGTCACTAATAATGAGATAAAACAAAATTACATTTTTTCATAACATTGTATTATTTTATTTAATTTATCTATTCAATTCAGTTCCCTAGTTAATTTCAAAATGTGCAAAATGGATTCTGTAAACACAGAAACAAATACTATTTCCAACATAATTTAAAAATATCTCATTCGAACTATAATCCCAATCACAGATATTTCAGCTCAGCAAAATATTTCATTAGACATATTTCATGTCACTTCTCCTTTTTTGACCCCCCCCCCCCCCATGATATAGCTAAAAGAAAATACTACCGTTAAAGATATTAATTTTCATGCTGATAATCATTAGGCACTCCTTTATGATAATTCAATTTCTTGTTCGAGTCCAAATTTCACTGTTCAGATGAAATGTGATATCTGTTAAAGGTAGTGGGAAAGGTGGCGCTTTGGATATTTAACTACCTTGTCAGCTGGAATGGAAATTACTGCATATACTGTTGTGAAATGATTAATTTCGAACGTAGGTGACGTTTGTTTGAAAAAAATGGTTTAGAAATGGCTAAATATCCCCCAAAATAAACATCATATTACAAGCGCGGTACCGCGTTGACAGTTCACACACGTGTAAACAGTGTGTGTGCGAACCGCTGTGCGCCGTTGAGCCGGGAGCGTCGGGGTAGGTGGTCCTTAGCGAGGGTATAAGGTAACCGTTGTTATAAAACGGGTTCAAGAATGTAGGCCATGTTATTGGTAAAATGACATCACGTGACCGTGCATTATTCTCTCCCACCGTGCAAAAAAGTTCCCATCAAAAATTGATAACGCACGCTCGATATCTCGCGATATTATCGATATCGCTTCCGCGTTCAGGAATTATTTGTGCACATAAAAATACAGCGCGTAGCTAGCTAGCGCAGCTAGTTTGCTTTAGTAACGTAATTAAGGATTCATCATCTAACTCAGGACGCTTTAACTTTGTGGGACAACTTCCATTTTGCCCTTTTACTGTTAATACACGTATGGTTCTTCCTTGCGTAGTAGGCCTATAGGATGGAATTTATTTTGGGCAAAATTTGGGGGCCATACTAATACAACTACATGTCAAGCGCCAGGATTCTCTAGTCAGAACATCTTAGAGTACCGGTACCATACCGGTACCGTACTCTGTTTTTTTAGCTGTTGTGTGTTCATCGTGTCCATCAGGTTTGGCAAAGTTTGGACTAAGGCAAATATTGCTCCCACTCCCACTGGCACTTACTGGTAAGTACGGTACTACTACTAGTACCGTAGTATAACAGTTAATGTTAGATCTAACGTTAATAGATCTAAAGTTAGATGTAATAGAAAAAAAAAACTAACGTTAGATCTAACTTAGATATGTTAACATGTTAGATTTAGATCTAACGTAGATCTAGACCTATCTAGAATCTCTCTAGACCTAACGCTAGGTCTAGTCTGATTTAGTCTAACATTAGACTAACTGTTATTAAACTTAGATCTAACTTTCGACTTGTCTTAATGTTAGATCTAACAGTACTTACATATTATAGATTTATTAAAGTTTAAGATTCCTCACTTAAATGTAACGTCGCTAGGTCCGCAACGTTATTCTATCTAAAATAAGATCCAACTTGTTAGATTTAATCTAGAATCTATTCTAATACTAGATCACTGACTAACGTTAATTGTTAGGCCTACCTCTATTTTGACATTCTGTGTTGCCGACCCGTTTTATAAAACAAATAATGCACTTTTTTGTTCGTGTGTTAGGGCATGAAAGTGCACTCGGTTTTTTAGTCAGTGCAAATGCGATAATGCACTTACCCTACGGGCGCGTGCATTATCACTATGGACTGACTAAACTTCGTGCACTATCCTGCCCTAACACACTCTCAACAGTGCATTATTTGTATAATATTCGATCATTTGAATTATTTTACTGAAAATCACCGGAAATCATGAATAGAATACCGGATCATCTCACTCATGTATCTTTTTATGCAAGCCGAACAATATGAGACTGTTTTTAAGCAGTTTCATGCCAACTTTCATTTTGCTACCACTACTGTTTAATACCTTTAATCATTTCTTTGTTCAATTATGTACAAGATGTAAATCGATATCGAGTCAGCTTGTGGATTCTGGAAATTAAAACAACATTGTATCATCGTATTATTTAAAATCTACAATAATTGTAAACATAAAGCTGATATAAACAATATTATGAGCACTTATATTTTATGGAAAACATACATTACAAATTAAAGACACTACAATCTAGGAGTAATCACAGAACTCCTTGCTACAATGAATGTAATTTACTTATTTTTACATATCTTTTTTTTTTTTCAAGTTGATCATATTATATAGTAAAGCGTTTATTTTTCAGTTAATATCATATTTTTTTTTTAATCAAAGATTAATTTATGTAGCATCGTTGGCAATTCTATGTCGTGAAATATGCGGGTCATGGTTATTAAGTTAACCCTTTCAACACCCAGGCAGCCTAGCTGGCGTAGCCGGTAGTTTCAATCAATTACTTTTCTTTTATTTATGAATATTCTGTCTTATCTTCATGTTTGTTGTCAAAATGAATAATAAACAAATAAATAAATAAATAATCATTACTAAATTCAAAACAATTATATGAAACATAATATTACGGTGACAAGATTATGAACAATGTTATTTTGGTATAATCTTATTGTTTGAATTTATTTCCATATTATTGTATTGCTTACAATGTTAAAACTAACGTAATAATAATAATAGTGGCTACTTGTATAGCGCACAGGTCCACCTTTCGGTGCTCATGGCGCTTAGAGGGAAAAAAAATATATAGAATTCTCCTAAACATAGTAAATTAAAATATTGCCATAATCATAACGTAGAGAACAAATACATTTTCAGTTGTGATTTGATTGAATGTTTCTGTTGACGACAGTTAACGTAATTGTAGAGGGAGTTCATTCCAGAGTTTCGGACCCATATCTGAGGAAGCCCGGTCGCCCCAAGCATGTTTTATTCTAGGTGTATTAAGCAACAGTTTGTCTGATGATAAGCGAAGACTTCGTGTGGGATTGTATTTGGATATAGAGTTGCGCAGGTATGTGGGGGAAAGAGAGTAAACTGAGTATTGTACTAGTAACAGAATTTTAAAGATAATCCTTTTATCAACTGGCAGCCAATGAGAAGAACGGAGAATTGGTGATATGGAATCAGATTTTTAGTGAATGTTAATAGGCGGGCTGCAGAATTTTGTAGTCGTTGAATTTTCGTGACATCTTTTTTGGAAGGTTACAAAATAACGAATTCGCATAATCTTAAACGAGAAGAAATTAAAGCGTGGACCAAGATGCTATTCACAAATTAAATAGAAGCAACAGAAGTTCCATTATTGCTTAAGAAAAAAAAAGATCAGTGAATCGTTTGCAATAAGTATAAACATTAAACATATATTTACTTAGGAGCTTACATTTGACAAAGATCAGTCAATACCTCCAATCCAACCTAAATATTTGCAATATCAAAACTCTTCATATGGAGAAAAATTGAAACTCCAGCTTTTACTTGATCTTCAAAATTATATTACATGTACAGTGATCACAGTAGAGAAATAAAAAAGTCACCAACTGTTCAGGGGAAATATTGAAAAGGCAATCAAATTTTTACTTACTCTAGCGTTACTTTCTTTGAAAGTAAGATACATGGTATACGATCATTACTAACAAATGATTGTTAATTTACACAATAATTTACTAACAAAATGAAATCAAAGCATAAATGAAGTGAATAAATAAAGGTAGCATAGTCCGTGAGGGAAGAGCTTGTAAAATGCTTGGTGATCAGGATGCCATACTAGTGGTGTGCTGACTCTGCAGAACGATTTCTGACTATGAAGTGGGGTTGCTCGATCCCATGAGCACCCCTCCTATTTGGAGGGGGTCTGAGATTATATATATATATATATATATATATATATATATATATATATATATATATATTGAATGGTCAAGGCAAAAAATAAGATTAGACTAAATAAAAAAGATAGACAAGATGTTGTGAAAGCCTTCTTTGAATACGACGTACACATTTGAACAGTGGCGGCACCAGGATTTTTAAAGTGGGGGGGGGGGCAAATGGGGGGGGGGGGGGCAAAAGAAAATGTTGGGGGGGCAAGGGCGGACAAAAATTTTTTTGACTCTTTGTAGTGAAAATGTACAGAATATTCGGCTATAAACCTACCCAGATATGAGGACATTTTGAGCATCTAGCTGAACTGCCCGATTATAAAGAGGTGTTAGTTATATACTGCGAGCGAGCGAAGCGAGCGAGCAAAAAATTTTGACATTTTTCGTAGTAAAAATGTACAGAAATTACATATTCGGCTATAAAACTACCCCAATATGCATGAGGACATTTGAGCATCTTGCTGCCCGATAATGAGGTGGTAGTTATATATTGCGAACGGGCAAAAATTTTGAAACTTTTTGTGGTGAAAATGTACAGAAATGATTATTTGGCTATAAAACTACCCCAATATGAGGACATTTGATCATCTCGCGGCCTGATTATGTGGTGGGAGTTATAGGCCTGTATTGCGAGCGAGCGAAGCGAGCGAGCAAAAATTTTGACACTATTATAGTGGAAATGTACAGAAATTATTCGGCTATAAAACTACCCAAATATGAGGATATTTACACGAGCTGAGCGAACAAATTTGCCCATGCCCCCCCCCCACCTTGATGCCGCCACTGCTTTCCAAGTTTCCGTTTTCTTTCTTTTTCCTTCTTTTCTCCATTTCTTTTTCACTTGTTTCTTTCCTTTTCTTTTCTTTTTCATTTGCCACCCTTTTATTTTTTTTCACTCCGAAAATTATTGAGGGGGCAACTGGGGGGGGGGGCAAAGCTTCTGACTGGGGGGGGGGGGCAAATGCCCCTCCCCCCCCCCCCCCCCCCCTTGGTGCCGCCACTGCATTTGAAACTATTCACTATGAAAAGTTAACGGAAGTCCAATAATGATTTTTTTTTTCACTTTTCATAACAAAAAGAAGGCAAAGCTAGGCTATTTTTGTACTTATTTTGCCTGGTTTGAAAGTGAATGAACATATTGCTAACTTGACTGCCTACTGATTAAAAGGAAAGTAAATCTCGAGCAATAATCCGCACCCGAGTCGTCATTAGGACTTTGAATGACGTTCTGGTTAAAAATGCACGCAAATGGAGCTTATTAGAGGAATCAAATTCCTCTCCAATACTTTCAGGAGCAGCCATTTCTGAATTTTAAATCAAGATTACACTCAAAGTGAAAATTGCTTTCAGAGTGTCCCGTTTAAATGTTCATGTCATTCTGTTCTTATTTATGCCTATTGTAAACGTTTCCTAAACATTACAATAAATGGCCAAAGATAGGAGAAATACTGGCTTTGGCTGACAGAGAGAAAAAAAAGTTGTTATTCTGCGTTCCGGTGTGACGTCACTTTCTTAACTACGACCCTAGTAACGCCTTAGTGGGTGAAAGCAAGGCCCGCTTGAGCGTCGCATTTAGTTGACTTCGGTCCCACAACGTAGCATTTGCGTGCAATATATCCATTGCATTCTATTTGCATGTACATAGAACGACACTCGCACAGTGAACATCATCAGAAATTCACTCCTGGCAGGATGATCTCATAATTCGTCGTGTGCCCGGGAGAAGGGCGCGAACGCAAAAATTGACAAAATTTTCGATTTTCAGTTTTTGGTAACATATGATAGAGAATTAAAAGGCCTTCCGATTGATATGCTTTTCAACTCATATAATGCTTTAATCATTACGTAATACAAAAAAATTTTAATGGCGCGGGCAGCCAAATACCAAAAACACAGTTGACGATTATGCTTCATTTTGCAACCGCATTCTGAACTAATTAATAATCCAAACATCTTCTAAATTTCACCAAATGATAAAATAACACTTCAAGAATCATCAGTGTAAATATTGTTACCGATGGTGCTAAACTTTTAAAGATATGAATACATTTTCCGTTCACGACCTTCTGCTGGGAACAAATTACGCGAAATCAGTGTTTTTCTTCCCGGCAAAAGGGCGCGAACAACGGAACATTGTTCTCGCCCTTTTGCCGGGAAGAAAATCTGCGCGACGTAGGCCCATTTTGCCCTGAAGAAGGGCGTGAAGCCTCCTGCGCATGGCCGTGTATGTGACGCGAACGTTGTTCGAGCCCTTTTGCCTGGAAGAAATTTCTTCCAGCAGAAGGTCGTGAACGGAAAATGTGTTCATATCTTTGAAAGTTTAGCACCATTGGTAATAAAATGTACAATGATGATTCTTAAAGTGTTATTTTGTCATTTGGTGAAATTTAGAAGATGTTTGGATTATTAATTACTTCAGAATGCGGCTGCGAAATGAAGTATAATTTTTAATCACGTTTTTCTCGAAACTGTGTTTTTCCGTGCGCGCAGGCGTTCGCGCCCTTCTGCCGGGCACATGACGAATTGTCGGAGTGACTGATGTCGTATTCCGGAAATTCAAAAATATATATTTAACCCGTCGACTACCGAATTCTCTCATACACATATGCTTAACACAGGGACCACTCGGTTCCCGTAGACAAAGGGTTTTAAAAAATACTTTTCACAAAACTGAGTAGGTGGGACTGTACAAAGTCCCATATACCTTAACGATACGGTACTGTGAACACCTGCATGGGGCGAGTTTTTGTTTTTGGTTCCCATAACTCATTTTCTGTCTTCGAAAGAGATTAGCCCTGCACCATATTGTGGTTTTGACAACCTATGGCACAGCAAATTTTCGGCATTTTGATGAAGAAAAGAAATAAAAATTAAAAAAAAAACATTAATGTCACAAAGTCAAAGTGCCAAGCTATTGTTTTCACTCAGCGGCTGCAATCACGACGAAGTTCCCGGATGTCCGGAACGTAGAATGGTATGAAAGGTTGTTTGCTGGCATTGTGTGTCATTAACTTCAGTGTCCTTGTCATTGCTTGTGCGCCTGCAAGGTGCCCTGAGGCATCTGAGCATGCTTCAGCGCACTTCTTAATACGTCAACTAATTGTTTGAACCATAAGCATGAGCTCAAGTATTTGCTCAGGCATCAGCTCTCAGGTCAAGCAAAAAGTTGGGTCATAAATATTGCTTGAACATGTGTTTGAGCGCAAGCATTTACTAGTCTTTGCTTTCAAACAATTGCTAGTTTTTATCTATACGGCCCAATGTGGGTGCGTGCTCTTACCTGTTACTGCAGTTAGAGTTGACTGAGTCGAGCATGAAGTTAAGGCCTGTAGGATTCAATCACGACAAAGTCTATGGTCAGATATTTTTAAATCGAATAAACATATTAGATAGATATAATCATAATCACTTTATGTCATATCATATTGTTGGTTTCAGTTTCAGTTTCAGTTTATTGTTTGATATTTCACATTTACAGTGCTTTTACAGTATAAATGGTGCAAACAAGTTAAAAGGTACAAACGAACATGAAATATTTTGTCAGAGAAAATAAAAGAAGGTGAGTACCTCATATCTATAGCCTACGTTTGCATGCAGTATCAATTGAAAAGACTGGGTTAGAACAAATGTGAAATATTGAGGAGCCTAAGGAGAAAGCTACGCTTGTGAGTTACAGGCACCAAACAGTAATCAGATTTATAATAGTAAAAATAGTCGGAACGAGCAATGCATGATCCAGCAATATGAGTAATATAATTAAAATTATTGTGTCGCATGGGGATTTTAGCGTCACTTTCATTACAGCAATATTAGAGCCCATTCACACTCACTTCGTTGGAGCGGTCTAACTAAGACCCGTTCCTCAAGGACGGTTCTGAGGTGAGTGTATACGCAAAAGTGGTCAAAGAAACGTTCTTCTGGAGCGGTCCAGGGCCCCGTTGCATAAAACTTACCGTTAACGGTAACTTTGCCATCAGTGGTAACTCCCATGGAAACCTTGATTTTGATTGGCTGTTGAGTGATGTTACCATGGCAGTTACCATTGATAGCAGAGTTACCATTAACGGTAAGTTTTATGCAACGAGGCCCAGAAGACCACCTCGGGGGTGGTCTTGGGGAACGTGCAATGTGTACGCGAAAACGATCCTAAAGTGTACTTCAACCGGAAGTGTGTGGGTGTGTGTGTGTGTGTGTGTGTGTTCAGCGGGAAATCACGTGCGATTTTCCTTGATTTTCCTATAAGTGCAGGCCATCGCTGCATGATGGAATAATGAAAAAGATTTCAAGTGAAAATAATAAAATGATAAAAACAAAGAAAAACAAAAGAAAACAAGGAAAGATAGAAAGAGAAAACGATAGAATGGTGAAAACAATGAAAAAAAAACAAGGAAAGATAGAGAAAATGATAGAATGATTAATTGAAGAAAATCATAAGGAATCTAAAGAAAGAGAAGACGATAGAAAGAAAACATAAGGAAAGATAGAAAGAGGAAATGATAGAATGATAAAAACAAAGAAAAACGAAAGAAAACAAGGAAAGATATAGAGAGAGAAAACGATAGAATAATGAAAACAAAGAAAAACATAAGAAACTTAAACAAAGAGAAGACGATAGAAAGAAAACATAAGGAAAGATAAAAAGAGAAAATAATAGAATGATAAAAACAAAGAAAAACATGAGAAATTTTAAAGAAAGAGAAGACGATAGAAAGAAAACATAAGGAAAGATAGAAAGAGGAAATGATAGAATGATGAAAAGAAGGAAAAGGGGGAAGAGTCATCTCCGAGCACCCAGCGACGTCACTATCTACTTCCCAAGGAGTTTGGATATTTATATATAATCAGCCTGGGGGCATGTCTCATTCCCCCTGTTCAGACACAAAACGTTTATACCGAAACTCGATAAAGAAACATTGTATAAAATTTTCATCGTATAGCCTACGGACCGTTCAGACACATATCTCGACCGAATAAATAGCCAGCAAACCATAGACAAATTACCGCGCATATGGACCACTATTCAAAACTATTCATAAGGACCGCTATTCATAACGCGTGTTAAATGAATAGCGGTTTTCTATGAATAGCAGTCGTTATGATTAGCGAGCGGACCCCGTCAGGACTTCCGTCTCCTCAGTAAACACTCCTGAAAGCCAGCGCGATGCGGGCAGCCGTATGCGGACAATTACCCCCTTGATAATTCCCCCCCCCCCGAAAACTACCCCGGACAATTACCCCTGGACAAATAACTCCTACTACAATCACCCCCTTGGACAACTACCCCCGCAGGACAAATATCCCCGCCCGAACAACTACCCCCGAACAGTTACCACCTGGACAAGTACCCCTTGCAACCCACCACCCCCCCCCCCCCCCCCGGATTCTGGGAGTAGTTGTTCAAGGAGGGGGGTAGTTTTCCTGGGAATCAAATGTCGGGGGATGTATCATCTTTGGGGGGTAATTGTCAATTCATGGGGTTAATTGTCCGAGGGTAATTGTCCTGGGGGTAGTTGTCCTGGGGGATAGTTCCCGTTAAATATTCCGTCTAGAAGATCATTAATCAACATTATTGTTGTCAGTATCGATAAACATAATGTAAAACATAGTATTTTTTGTGATAGAGTCATGATAGTGAGCGAAATTTAATAAGGAAATAGGTTTATCTTTAACCACGTATTAAACTTCCGTCAGCCTAGTGCAAATGTGTCCTCATGTCCAGGTCCAGTCGGCGAGATATATATGTTTACAACGTGCTTTATACCACTACTTTATATTATTAGTAGTAGTATCATTATTATTATTATTATTATTATTATTATTATTATTATTATTATTATTATTATTATTATATATATATATATATATATATATATCCTTATTTTTAGGGACTGGCTTACAGTGGGTAAACCCCTTGATAGACTCTTGCTGATCAGGTTTTTCCGATCATCCTTACCAAATTCAAGATGGAGACAACAATGAACAGCGATGTTGGTGAGCTGCTGCCCTTTCGCAATATTCCACAACCTGCCATCACGATACATTAGTTGTAAGTTGTCCGATGAACGTCCAACAATATCCAATTTTCCAGGTAAAAGAAATCACCAAGAAGACGTTTGTACAATTCCTTTATTTCACATCGTGTGCAAAGAAAGAGCACGTCTTTATCTGGATGAAAAGATTAATCGATAGATGAATGAATATATTTCGAAAAAGAAAAATATTCATGCTCAGTAGTTTGATTGGAAAACATTATCTGTAAATGACCATGACTACCTTCCCGATCTGTCAGAAATTCTAAAGTTCCAAAGCATCTACTGATAATTGGATTTTTGAAATTATCTAAGCATTTTACTATAGGTTCCCAGTCAATTTCATACTTTTTCCATTCCAATTCACGAACGTGCATTCAAATTCGCACAGCGCACGCCCGCGAAATTATTCGGGCTTTCAAATTCAGAATCCGATCGATTAATTTCATTTATGGGCGCTCTTATTTCCTTTCCGTAAAATCAAAATCACGCATGTGCGTTCAATTTCGAAATGCGAGCACTGCATTTCCTACTTGTGCATTCAAATTCACGCCATAATCATGATGAGCCTGTTTGGGGCGTTCAATTTCATTTTCACGGGATCAATTTCCTACTTCGTGCACTCAATAAGTGGAGAAGATAAGATAGTTTTTTAAGAAGGAGGTTATGAGGTGGAGAGGGGGACGAGCGTTGGTTGTTTCTGATAAAACGAGCACACACACACAATCCACCCGCACACCCTTTCCTTAACACACACACGCAAAAATCTTATTTTCGTAGGCTTGTATGTAGTATGTTTATTTTTTTTTAAGGTTCTATATTGTTCTAAAGTTGTATCTCCTTACAATGATATCTTGTCCTTATATGTGACCCTATACCACAAAACGACCAATAAGTCGGAAGTTTGGGGGTTTTTTAATTTCAGCACAGCTTGAAAGCTTAGATTCTAAGCTTTAAAATGATATATAACTTGTCTTGTATGGACTAAGCAAACTCTTATAAATTACAATGAGAGTGGCAACGTGTCAGACAGGCTAATGAAAAATACAATTGAGAAAACGGGCTCTAAAGAAGAGTGACCATTTAAGAGCGCCTAATCTGTGTCCTATTGTTTGTCGCACAAAAGGTTGAGTCAAAACTCCCTAGCCTGCACTGTGAAGTACTCATTGGATTGAGTTGAAACTTTTTACACCTCTAGAATTGATATATTTCTTTGTTTCTTTAGATTTTGAATATCAGACAGTGCATAGTTTTCAGCTATCCCAGAAAAGCGATGTCATGTATGATCCCAGCAAGCTAACACACAAAGTTTAAATATTCAGGGAAAAATGGTCATTTTGAATGAGAGTAAAAACATATTTCAACATGGTATTTTACCCTGAAACTTTCGTCAGATGGTAGATTAATAAATGGACTTTCAGGAAATACAAAAAACTTAAAATAAAAATTTCCACCCCAAACCACCTTTTTCAGCTGTTTACTCTAAAACTCCCATTGCGAGTTATTGGTCGTTTTGTGGTGGAGGGTCACATATGTTCATGTATTCTTCAATATATCATGTTTTTGTATATGTTCATGTATTCTTCATTGCTTTTTTTTTTTTCATTTCTAGAAATTTAATGATAAGGTTCAGTCAGCAGTGCATCCAAACATTGGTGACACCACACATAAAAAAGACAACACCCCAACACTAACCACACAATGCGTCATTTCAAAGACCAACTGATAAATAACATAATCTCACAAGTGGAAGCCAATAAGATATCATTAAACAACAAATAAGATGTTTATAATGTTCATGTTATCAGTTTCAACGAAAACATTTATTGCATAATCCTTTAAGATATTGTACTAAAGCATGATAATGAAGCCCAATTTATTCAAAACTAAGTTTAAAAAAGGAGCCACCCCAAGCAAACTAAATGCAATAATTCTTTTAAATTGAATGCACTTATTTGTAACATGGTTGCCTTTTCACGAATATGAATGACCAACAAGATTCCATCGCCGGCTTGAAATGAATTTGAATGCTCATTGCTCGAAATGCATGCTCCTATTTTAAATTTGAATGACGCAAATGAACAACTGATTGCTTGGAGAGTGAATTTGAATGACCTGATTTTGAATTTGAAAGCCGATTCAGTGCTGCGAGCGTGAAATACGTGCAACTGAATGATCGGAATATGAACTTGAATGACTAAATTATGAAATTGACCGGGAAAACCTATACTTGTATTTCCATAATCATATAATTTTGGTAAAGATCAGTCAATTTTCAACTCTCTAACCAAACGGATTAAAAATAGAAAATAAAATTCACTTCGAAAAGACACGATCATTCATTCTATTTTTACTAACGTTTTTTTTTTCGCATCAATCATAAGACAATAATATTATGTTGTATAAATAACACGATATCTCATATTCTATTTTTTAACCCTATAAAGAATATTTGATACCGTCTTCAAAATTTAATATAAACCTACAGAAGATATGTAACATTTAAATAAACCAAATAAGCTTTCTTTAGGATGACACGTCTGATTTGCGATAGGAATATAGGAATATACATACCAACTAAGTTCTTTAAACAATGGCGTACTCTAATTTCCCCGTTCTTGGCCTATGATTCCACACTAATTACAATCACCATGAATTGCCTGCATAAATGGTATTACTGCGTTAAGAACTATTTCCTCCTCCTAGCAGAAACATTTTATTGATGGGCCAACCAATGGAATTCACAGCAACATCCTACTTGGTTTGAAGGAGAAGGTTCACATCGGGGCAGACTATATTTGCCCACGTCAAACATGACTTGACATTATGGGATCGGCAAATGTCAGAGTTTTATGAGAAATATAAAGGGTCCGGTGGAATTCCCCATTAAACTACATTCATAGAGAGAGAGAGAAAAAAAAAGGCTAGCTCAACGATCCCTGCAATTGCATGAATTCATGAATATGATTTATATAATTTATACATTTCTAATCAAACGTTAACCCTTTCGAGACAACTGACCACATTTTGTGGTTTGGCTCAGTAACTTTTGATTCAGAGCTCTAGAAAATATACCAGATGCATGAGTAGAAAGAGCAAAAATTTCTGCACACACTAATGTATTTTTGTTTCATGACCATATTGCGTTTGATGCCAGGAATTTTTAAAACAAGAATAAGCTTTGAAATCCTTAAATTGGCAACACATTGAGAGGTTCAAAATCATTGTTTTTCATCAAAATTGGCAATTTTTCAACTTTTCAATAAAAATTTTAACCATGAATATTGTTTTAAAAAACATCACACCTTATTAGAACCATGTAGCACTAAAAGAAAAATATTATTATTGCCAATTTGAAGAACGAAATGTGATCAATTTAGCCCTTAAATAATTCCTGTCCTGAAAGAAAGTTTGACCGTAAGTAGTTTCAAGCTAAATCAAAGAACCTTCTTTCAAAAAAAAAAACCAAAAAAACACCATTCCATAAAAATTAACATGCTGTAGAAGTCTGAAAAAGAAGTAAAATAAAAACTCTTGAATTAAAAAAATGTGCGTTCGAAACCAGTTTCAACCATTTTTACTACATTATTGAATTGCATCAGACAATCTTGGATTGAGTTGTAAATGAAAATACATTTCAATTTAGACACATGGACCTCACACTATGACGTTTGCGCTAATTCAAAGGACCTGTTTTTTTTTTTTTTTTTTTTTTCATTATTAAAAAACATTTCGTCATGTACAAATATCATGAAAATCTTTCGTGAGAAAGTTATGACTTGAGGAGAACTTAAGATATGAGGAAAAAAGCATGTCATTATCTGTTTCAATATTGACAATATGATTCGTAATATTTTTAACACTGTATCAATATAATAAAATTCAGTTTACATCCAAGGATATTGACAGAAAATCTTATTATGTCTTGCATATGAATCGAGTACTTTGCACTGTTTGATCTTTTGAAATTAAAAGAATCTAAGTGAATCTAATGACTATGGCAGTATCTTATGATCCTGCTTTTCGTGCCTATCAATAGTTAATTAGGACATTGACATCACCTCAAACCACAAAGTTCTCATTAAAGAATTTTACGATATTTGTACACGGCGAAACGTGTTTAACAACCCAAAAATGGTCCTTTGATATAGCTCAAACTACTTAATGTAAGGTCAATGTATCATTGACAAATCATTTTCCAATCAATCCAATGATACCTTTTCAACATTGTATTAAAACTGGTTAAAACTGGTTTCGAACTCACATTTTTAATTTAAGAGTGTTATTGTACTTCTTTTTCATACTTCTTCCATATCTTCAGCATGTTCAGTTTTATGGAATCAAGTTTGAATTAATTATGGGAATAACTCTTTCAATCTACCGCTCGAACCTATACGTATTTGGAAAATCGATAGAATTTGTTCCTGGATGTTGTCTAAAGTCATGCTAAAAATTAAGTTAAAATTCAGAATAAACAAAGATTGCCACCAAAAGGGCCTTTAGAAGCACATGGGACAATATTTCACAACGGGAACATAAAGATTATCTAAAAAAAAACAAACAAACAAACAAACAAAAACCAACAACAACAACACTTAAAGCATAAGAGAAGAAGACTTTAAAGGTGTTGATGAACCCAATCGGTATGATTTGATTTATAGATATAACATGTAATTTCATTGAGTCCAGCAGAATTATCCAGGCTTAGAAAGTCACCGGTTAAAGACCCCCCCCCCCCAAAAAAAAAAGTGGGGGGGGGTCTGGCGAAGATAAGAAGAATTGTGAACTTTCCAGTGACTCTTTTTATTCGTGTTTGATCAAATAGCATATCACATTGGATGGAGAGTGACAAACGTTGATTAATCTCAATCCCACTGGGGTTCGAACCTACGACCTTGTATCTCCATTAAAACATATATGATATCCTAGCACAGATCGATATCATCTCTGTATCCTAACCATCCCAACCACGTACGTTCGCTAATTACACGAGTAAATGGCCTTTTCATGCTCGCGGTCATTTTGAATAATTTGCCCAGATATTTTGAATGATTTTCACGTTGATATGGAAATGAAGATGCAGTACACACACTGAGTCACTACCAGCTTGCCTCCATCATGTCCATAATGAGAATTTCACCCAGGTTTTCACTGCTTTTTGTTTTGTTTTGTTTGTTTGTTTGTTTGTTTGTAGTTGTTTTGTTTTTGTGTTGTTGTTGTTTTTTTTGGGGGGGGGGGGCAAAATCCAATGAATGGTACAGATCAGTTATGTAACAGACGCGTAATGAATGTATCCTACTCTCTCTAAAAATAAGAGTGAAAATTTCACTCTATTTTCAGTCCCCCAGGGGTGACGTCAGTGATCACTCGATTTTTTTTTTTATTGATTTTTTTTTTTTTTAGAGTGTAATATCTATATCATACTGAGCCTAAGCTTCAATAAATTAGTGGAGGAAAATAACCCATTTAATAAACTCTAGTGTTATTGATGAATTATCCATATTTTTGCAAATACTTTATATTTTGAAAATCTGGGTAATCTATCGTCATATGACTTAGCATAAATGAAAGAGCAGGTTTCATACGTCACCATGCGTTGTAATTTGTGCATATTACTTCTCACTTTTATCATAGTAATTTATAAAATTTCAAGACATGTTTTTTCTCCAGTTATAGAGCAGATCTGGTTGTAAGATATTGATGTCCGGTAATTAAAATTCACCCTGTTTTTAATATCTGTCAAAAGGTTAGAAGGGTACATTGTGTAGCAAGTATATCATGCAAGTGTTGCACATGAACAATTATTTGGAGGAACTTATCAATGCAATAAACAAAGATGAATATAATATTCACATTTCTGCAAAAGAAAAATTTGATCTTTTTATTAATGAGTGTAACAGTTATGATATACGACGTTTCCAAACGGAATTGAAAGTTGAAGGAGTTTTTTGACGGATTCTTTTGTTAATCCATGTTCCTTTGCCTCAACTCACTGTATAAAGTATAAAGGGCTTCGACGTCTTTCCAACATAATTATACATATATATATATATATACGAGAAAATAAGCACTGATATCTATAATTTATGAATATCATAAACCACAAGTGCATCAAAATAGTAATCATAAATAAGAATAGCCGTAAAATATTATTAGCATCAATAAACGAACGCCAATGATAATTAAAAACCAACACCATTCAGAATAATTCCAAGCATGAAAATAGAGTGGAAAAGATACTACAAGTGTACCATGTCCAAAAATATGTAATGACTTGAACTTTTCCCAGGTAAAATTTGTTATTTTACTTTGTATTAACCCCCATTAAAGTGAATTTTGGGGGTTTTTTTTGTTTGTTGGTTTGTTTGTTGGTTTTTTTTTTTTTTCTTCTTTTTTTTTTGTTTTTTTTTGGGGGGGGGGTTCCGTTTCGGTCAACAAACTTTAATTTTAATACAAATCACCAGCTGCACATTCTGGACAGTCTTGTTAATTTCGTCTGCTGATCCAGCAAGAAACGGAAGTGTTTTTTTTTTTCTTTTTCTTTTTTACTAGTTACACAGGCCAATCGGCTTTCATCTTATTTTTTTCAGTTGACCAGTTTTGTTTTGTTTTTTCTACACAAGTGAACAAATCTCTCCACGCACATTTCTGGGGGAGAGTTAACCGACTGTGACGGTCCTCGCACTCTCCCCGTTCTCTCTTGTTTTTCAATCAAGTTACGAAAAAGTGATCGGCTTCCTGTTCCCACTTTAGACCGGACGCTATGTCGCCCGAGAACCGTCCTGAAATCAAACAGGACGGAGAAATACTCCCAGTCGCGCATGCGCACATTGATTTTTCGCTCGGCTCCCAGTCTTCAAAGGCTCCCGTCCTGAAATGCTCTGACCCCGACCCCAGCCTATCAATGCCGAACCCGGACCACCCAACCATCGCTTCTCTGCTTACCAATTTTATGGGAGAAATCAAAGGTATGTTTTCTGATATGAACAAAGATATAAATGGAAGAATCAACAGTTCTGGTCGAAATTTGGGGATTTAAGCGCGAAATTCCTGCAATGAAAGAACCCATTACCATGATTACTCTCATGGCTCAAAGACGTTTCTTACCGCGTCAGAAAAAGAGAAGATCCCAGATTTGTTCATTAAGTAGTAGTAGTAGTAGTAGTAGTAGTAGTAATAGTAGTAGTAGTAGTAGTATTTATTTCCGTATAAAAAGCATGACAATAATATACGGTGGATTGCCCACATTCAGCTTAATCAACATAGGAAAGCTGGTCTTCCGTGGGGTCCGGAAGATGAGTAATATCGAAAAAGATATAGATGAGAAGCTAATGAAATTGGAAATCCATGATAGAAAGCAAAACCTTATGTATGATGTCAACGCCCGACCCAACGAAAATGTGAACAGCGCTTGTACTGGTATTCAAGAAATTCCTCAACGTTACACGCGAAGGAGCTGCTAATATCCAGCTGATAAATGCTCACCGAGCACTTCCCGCAGCTGTGACGTTACGCCAATACATAGCAACTCTTAAAGTTTCTTAGACCATCCATATGTCATTCACAAAAAGCTTGTCAGCTCAAATAAAACCACTGACTTTGGCCCTTGACCAGAGCCCCCCCCCCCCCCCCAAAGGGGGCCCCAAAGTCGAGTCGATTTCAATCCATCTAACTTTGTCAGAAGGAAGGTGTATGACTTTACATTACCAAAACAAAAAACAAACAAACAAAACCAAAAAAAAAAGACAAAATTTTTCGTCAGGATGGGTTGTCAGACTGCCCCTAGAGATTGAGGCAGTTTTTTTTTCCCCCTTATGGCCCATGGATCAAATGTGTACATTTCAAAGATATAAAAATTGACAAAAAATCCCATCGGGAAAGTTCCCTAAACCAAGTTTTGCTGCCCGAAATGCTCTGGATGTAGAGAAAACCCAATTTGGGGCATTACAACCTTAATATCTCCAAAGTGTGTCTGATGTGTCATTCAGTCAGCTCAAATTAACATATAGTCTGGGAGCCTGTCCTGAAATAGTCACCCCATTTTACCCATAAGATTAGACCCCTTAAAGTTGCTCAGACCATCTAAGTCGTTGACAAAAAGGTTGTCAGCCTGAACGTAGCCGTCGGGTTTTAACCCCCAGAGCCCCCCAAAAGAGACCCCAAAGTCGGGTCGATTTCACTCCACCTCCCCCATGCACTAAACTGTGTCAGTAGGAAGTAGTATGACTGACAAAAATTTCCATCGAGATGGGGTGTCAGACGACCCCTAAAAAATTGGGGTAAATTTTTCCCCTTGAAGCCCAGGAACCAAATTTTATCAGCAGGAAGAGCTATGGATGTACATTCAAAAAACATAAAAACTGACAAAATTGTCCATTGGGAAGGGTGGGTCAGACCCCCTGAAATGAAAACCCCAAAGTGTCCTTTGACAACGTTTTGCTCCCAAAATGCTCTGTATGTAAAGAAAAAAACATTTTCTTACCTTCTGACTATAATAACTAAAAAGTGTTTGATTCAATTCAATTCAAACTTAAATTACTTAAATTTTGAGTATAATAATCTTCTTGGGGTGCAATTCGGGTTGATTTGTCTTTTGATTAATAAATTATTAAATTGTGAAAAATGTATTGCTTTCTCAGAAGTAGCCCAAAAATACTGTCAGGATTATGTAAACACACCCATTGTCAATCTGACAAGGCATAATAGAGAAGCTTGCTCGGTATCTGTGTAATTTACACATGAATAGTACAACTACCCCCCGTACAACTACCCCCCAGACAACTACCCCCTAGGACACGTGTCCGGGGGTAGTTATCCGGGGGTAGTTGTCCTAGGGGTAGTTGTCTGGGGGTAGTTGTCCGGGGGTAGTTGTCCTAGAGGGTGTTTGTCCTAGGGGGTAGTTGTCTGGGGGTAGTTGACCGGGGGTAGTTGTCCTAGAGGGTGGTTGTCCTAGGGGGTAGTTAGTCGGGGGGTAATAATAACTTATTAATCAAAAGACCAATTAACACCAAATTGCACCGCAAGAAGATTATTATGCTCAAAATTATGTTATGAAAGTTTGAATTGAATTGAATAAAACACTTCTGAGTTATCATAGTCAGAAGGTAGGAAAATGGTTTTTCTTTACATATAGAGCATTTGGGGGGAGCATTGTCAAAGGGCACTTTGGGGTTTTCATTTCTGGGGGTCTGACACCCCCTTCCCGATGGACAATTTTGTCCGTTTCTATATTTTTGGAGTGTACATCTATAGCTCTTCCTTCTGACAAAATTTGGTCCCTGGGGTCAAGGGGTAAAATTTACCCCAATATAGGGCCCGTCTGACACCCCATCCCGACGGAAATTTTTGTTAGTTTTTGTGTTTTGTAATGTCCAGTCATACTTCTTCCTACTGACAAAGTTTGGTGCATGGGGGAGATGGGGTAAAATCGACCCGACGTTGGGGTCTCTTTTGGGGGCTCTGGGGGCTGAACCCAGCAGCTACGTTCAGGCTGACAACCTTTTTGTCAATGACTTATAGATGGCCTAAATAAGTTTAAGGGGTCAAAAATCATGGGTAAAATAGGGTGACTATTTCGGGACAGGCTCCTGGCCTAATAGTACATGTAGTACAATCTTGATTCAGAAGACGCGCGCTTCAACAGATTCCTTTTCATCGGATTATTTAACAGAAAAGAAATTCGTTTTGGGTTTCGAGTCAAGCCCTAACAATGACCTATTGATTTTACATTTCAACATTAGAAGTCTCCACAAAAATTTTGATCGTCCTGATATTTTTACCAAGCAGTTGAAACCAAAACGCTCAGTCATAGGAATCTGTCAGAAATGGCTGAACGACACTCTCTCCTCCTTTTTTTTTTCTAAAAAGAGCTTAATTTCCATTATATCTTCATCGAATTAGAATTTAAGAGAAAGAGAAACACGATTGTTGGTGTAATTTATAAAGTACCGCGTTCTAACCCTAGATGATTTATTCATACCCTACAAATAATATTTTCCTCAGTGAGGATTCCTCACCTTCATTGAACAACAGGTCTTGTGCTATAATGGAAGATTTTAATCCTAACTTGTTGCAATGTCATGAAAGTCCGAACTGTGAAGATTTCCTAGACCTCAGGTTATCTAAATCATTTGCTCCAACCATACTTATTTATAGAACATAATATAATCCAATAGACTTGGGTACGATTTATATTGATAAAGCAATTGGTAGTATTTAAATATTGTAATGGAAAACATAAGTGAATGGATCTATTAAGAAGGCATGGCTTGTATTTCATAGACCCCTGTCTGAAAAATACAAAATGTTACAGTCCGAGGACTCAAAATGGCGCTCTACTAAGTCAAACGTATTTTGTTTTGCATCGTGAAAAGTTGACAAGATATCATCAAAATGAATGCTAGAAAACGAAATTTGGACAACGTTAGTGATTCTCCAAAGATCTCACAATATTTCCCAACTTTATTTCAAGTGAGAACTCTCCACGGAATGTAGCCGACAACGGGGACAGCGGAGAGCAGCAAGCATCGCCCCCTGAAGCTTCCGAGGGTCGGGTGGAGAAAGCAGATGATCTTGCTCGAGCAGAAAAGAAACGGGAGATAAACGGAAATCAGAACTTGAAGACAAGTACAACGGATAAATTGTTGGTGAAACCAGGGGCGGCGCCAGAGTATTTTGATAGGAGGGGCATTAAATAACAGGGGTAATATAGAGTTATATGTTTAAGACCTCTCTTTTTAATACTCCTCTTTCTTCTTTCTTCCCTTTTCTTCCCTTTTCTTCCTCCTTTTCTTCCTTTTTTCTTCTTTTTTTTTCGTTTTTCACTACTTGAAAAATCATAGGGGGAGCGGTCGCCCCCTCTGCCCCCCCCCCCCCTGTAGCGCCGCCCCTGGGTGAAACTGATAGATAGAATTGAAGAAATGAACACTAACCTGAATGATACAGCTGCAGCAAGATTAGACACATCCCTAACCAAAACTGACTGCAGCAAAAAGAGATAGATGATATGAAAGAGGTCGGAAGGGATTGAAATTTGACATTGAGTCACGAAAAGGGTAGCTTTATGTACAAGAAAAGGAAAATGAGAAATTTCGAGAACGCCTGGTTGACATATCAGCTAGAGAAATGAGAAACACGCTTGTGTTTCAAGGATTCCCTGAAGGGGTAGAGAACAAGAATTGTGAGAAATTCATCAAATCATTCACCAGGTCCGACTTGCAGATGGAGGAGGCAGAGCTACTCCTAGAAAAGGCCCATCACATTGGCAATCCCTCATCAAAATCTACCCCACTTCAACCTAAGCCGATTATCGTTGCTTTCAATCGCTACTACACAAAAATTATGATCCTGACCAATGCCCGCCGCACGGTGGGCCAGAAAGAGCTCAAAATGTGCCAAACGTATTTCAGGGGGGGGGTGTATCATCGGGGTAACCTCCCTAGTCATAAGCATCCCTATTCATAAGGACCGCTATCCATAATGCGTGACTAAATGAATAGCGGTTTTGTACGAATGTTTGATGAAACAGGCCCTAAAACCTAAAATATAGCGGTCCTTCTGAATAGCGAGCAAATCATTGACATTATTTCCTTGCTATTCATAAAAACATCAATTCATAAGGACCACTACTCATAACTATTCATAAGGACCGCTATTCATAGCGCGTGTTATATGAATGGCGGTTTTCTATGAATAGCGATTCTTATGAATAGCAAGCGGACCCGGTATTATTAAGCCTTAAAACTGATCTTAAAATCGAACGGATCGATTTTAAGTGCCTAAAATCGATTTTAAGGACATACAATATATTTTAGGTTTTAGGGCCTGTTTCATGAAACATTTAAAATCGATTTCATTTTGAAAATCGATTTTAAGAGGTCCGTAGATCAATGTACTATTGCTTATTATTGATTTGCTATGTTCAGCAGAATTAAGGTTTAACAGGTTTAAATGTCCACTAACTTCAATTCAACCGTGCAGTGCTATTTGAAAGTGGATAATGCTCAACAAAATTAATGGCAATGACTTTCTTGTTTGGTTTCATCAAAGACAGGTCAATGCTACAGAATAGAATAATGTCTCCTCATTAATGAGTGGTCTACTCACTTTATCAATTATCATTACCAAATTTGTGATATAATTCCAGTATTGCTTATTTTCATTTGCAATAGGACACGGGACGTCCAAGGAATTTGCTAATTCCAAAATTGCCCCTATTGGGGAAAATTATTTCTCTTCCCATTTTTCCTTTTTAGCTTGATAATTATGTTTTTCATACCGGTCTATATTTCTTTACATGACAATAATACTAGGTATTAAATGCTACACTTTGAGTTATTTTTTGGAGAGGGAAAACGGGGAAGTTTTAATTAATTTTCATTGCTCTTTTCAATAACTCATGATTGCATTTGCCTATTTAAATTGATAATTCTTTTTTCATGTTGCAACGAAACAACTATACCCCCACAACAACTATGAGCAGCATTTCCATAGACCACCCACCCCTTCCCCGCCATAAACACACACACACACGCATACATGTAAAACGTACCAAAACGATGACACTGAAAAAAATCCAATCTAGCGGTGACATTATTGAACTCATGTTTATGGCATAATAACAAATTCCAAAGGGCACATTAGCTTTTAAATTTATCATTAAAAAAAAATTACATGAGAAAATGGAAAGAAAATGCGCAAATAATGACAATTATTAATGATAATCTGCCTGCATCCTGTGAATCTGAGAGATGGCGCTATTCCGAAAAGTAGAAACACAAATAATAATTATGAAATGATTCCACTCAACTGATGACTTGCTCTAATTTCCACAAAACGTCACGAATTGAAAGGATAAACCTATAGAGGGCAGTATTAACGTATAAAAACCAGAGCCATCCATACACCGAGTTTGGCCAACTCGTTTTTAGTTGGGCACAACATGGCGTATATTCCTTTGTTACACGCTTGCCTAACAAAGCAACAGGCTGCCATTTTGTTACCCACTGGAGCAGAGCTCTATGTATGGATGGCACTGATAAAAACGTGTTCTGTCAACCGATGACGTCACCGTATGTAGCCCCGGCGGCCGGTCCCCGGGCCGGGCCGGGGAATGTGTGCAGGCTGGTGTAATAATAATAATTATGAAATGATTCCACTCAACTGATGACTTGCTCTAATTTCCACAAAACGTCACGAATTGAAAGGATAAACCTATAGAGGGCAGTATTAACGTATAAAAACCAGAGCCATCCATACACCGAGTTTGGCCAACTCGTTTCAGTTGGGCACAACATGGCGTATATTCCTTTGTTACACGCTTGCCTAACAAAGCAACAGGCCGCCATTTTGGTGCCCACTGGAGCAGAGCTCTATGTATGGATGGCACTGATAAAAACGTGTTCTGTCAACCGATGGCGTCACCGTATGTAACCCCGGCGGCCGGCCCCCGGCCGCGCCGGGGAATGTGTGCAGGCTGGTGTAATAATAATAATTATGAAATGATTCCACTCAACTGATGACTTGCTCTAATTTCCACAAAACGTCACGAATTGAAAGGATAAACCTATAGAGGGCAGTATTAACGTATAAAAACCAGAGCCACCATACACAGAGTTTGGCCAACTCGGTTTCAGTTGGGCACAACATAGCGTATATTCCTTTGTTACACGCTTGCCTAACAAAGCAACAGGCTGCCATTTTGTTACCCACTGGAGCAGAGCTCTATGTATGGATGGCACTGATAAAAACGTGTTCTGTCAACCGATGGCGTCACCGTATGTAACCCCGGCGGCCGGCCCCGGGCCGCGCCGGGGGACGCGTGCAGGCTGGTGTGCGTGTTTGTAGTGCTCCCAGTTATAACTATACCTGATTAGATGCTAAAAGTGCAACCGTTTCTTCTCGACGAATAAGAATCATTCTAACATGAACATAGAGCTGAAAATATCTATTTTCAGGAACCGTCCGAAGAAAATTGATACCACACTCCATTGATATTTGGCAGGCCATTGACTGTACCAACTACTCGCCTAAATAGGGGAAAATGGCACAATCTCCATTGACAAGCTGAAAAAGTTGAAATTCAAACGTCAAGAGTGCAACTCTTTCCTTGGTATCATTTTAAGCAAAACATTTTAAACTTTCAAAAACCGTCCGAAGTTTTATGAAAAACATGACTTACTTTACGTAATTATAGTCATTTCTTAAAAAAGCGCTGTTTTCGACGTTCATTTCCCGTGTTATACGGGATTCGGAGGGGCGTATGGAGCAGATGCACGCAACTTTTCTATAAGGGTTGTCAGTGCTTAGCAGGTGTGTTTTCATATGAATGTCATCGGTCTGCAGTGGTTTACAAACACGCGCTCACAAAAATGTTTGAAAACAAAGTAATCCTGCAACATAGCGTTAAAGGAGAATTCCGAAGACTAACAAACATAGGGATTTATATAAGAATAGAATGAATAGAACGCACAGAACAACGTAAGCGAGTATTAGAACTATAAATCTAATACGGAAAGGGGCAATAAGCGTTCACAAAATGAAGTATATCTGGAGAGAAGTAATTCGGTAATACGGACGCTTAAACCGCCCCCCCCCCCAGTAGTGACTTCACAAGGGGGAATTCCATTCACAGTGCAATTCCGTCTTTGCACTGTAAGTGAATGAATGTGCCGTCTCAAAATACAAGCAAGATGCAAGTATATAATACTGATGAGGCTACCCTGGGTAAACAATTTATCAAGCATATCAAACATCTGAGCAATGCAATTTTTACATTTTATTGCCTGGCTTTGACAAGCCCACAAAATTGCGGGCCGATGAATTGTTTATTGCCCGGTTTTGAAAGGAAGTGGGATGTTGCGTGTTAAATAGCGCGCAATAAACTGTATTTTTTACAATATTTTCAACTGCGCTCTAGATGTCTGATTCTCTTAATAATAATGATATGTACTGGCTACTTTCGGGAGATACAACATTAATTTCCCTCACTAGAAACGTATTGCCCTCGTTTTCAACTCGGGCAATAAGATTCTAGTTCAGGCAATAAATGTTGTATCCCCCTCAAGTCCAGTCCATATTATATTATTATTATTATTATTATTATTATTGTTGCTGTTATTATTATTGTTACTATTATTATTATCATTATTTATTGTTATTATTATTATTATTATTATTATTATATTATTATTATTATTATTATTATTAATGTATTATTATTATTATCATAATTATTATTTTCATTATTATTATTATTATATTATTATTGTTGTTGTTATTATTATTGTTACTATTATTATTATCATTATCATTATTGTTATATTATTATTATTATTATTATTATTATTATTATTATATTATTGTAATTATTATTATTATTATCATAATTATTATTTTCATTATTATTATCATCATTATTATTATAATCACTATTGTACTGTTTACCTTCATTATTTTTTTCACGATTTGTAGCTACATTTATTTATTTTTATTATTTTTTTTTTTTGGCAATAAAATAAAAATCTGAAGACCAAAGTAGGTATTTCGTTTCTTGATTTGTTCCTCGCAGTAATCTGAATTTTAACAATTTCATGGTGTATGGCGATCGACAGACAGGGGTGTCGATAGAACATTTTGAATTGATGGGTGTGACATCCAAATTTGCCGACATAGTTTTAGGATGTGACACAGAAATTTGCCGACAAAAATGCTGCACCCTAACCCCCCCCCCCCCCCCACACACACACACACATACACATACACACACACACATATAATAATAATAAAAGAAAATCGCAGACGAAGAAATCTTGATCATTCAGGTCCATTTCGGCAAGGGAGCGGCTGACGCCTTTTGCCCGAAAATCAACTTTCCAGTTTCTATATTTATGCGAGCCATCGAAACGAGCGAGCATTTATATATATATATATATACAGTGTGTCCCAGAAAAAACGAAACCAAGATTTATTGATGTTGAATTATATCTTAATCAAAATTGTGATTAATAATTGATACATATTTGTAAAGCATGGATCCTCTTCTTTCATTTGATGCCACTCATATGATACATACTTCACGCATGAGTGAATAAAGACAATATGAAGCAGGGCTACAAAAAAGTCGTTTGGCCAATGATATCTGAATTTCAAAGAGATAATCACATTTCTAGAAAGTTCATTTTCTGCCCTTTCATATGACACCTCATTTGGGGAAAATGAGCCAGGGATGACAAAGCTCTGTTGGTGTAAATTGATGCTTGAATTTCCATGATTTATTAAAGGCTCCCAGATCGTCTCCATTCTGTTACCAGATATACTCGTCGCTCTGTTGTTAACTGCATGGTCAAGTAGGTTTAATAATGAAAACGTACCTCGCTATCAATCAGCTTTTATCATTTTGTATCCACCACTCCATTTTGTTCACGATCAGCCATGCATGAAGTCTTTTGTCTTGTTTTTTTTTTTTTTCTAGGACAGGCAGCCAGTGGAAACGGATTCGTTTAATAAATCATGGAAATGCAAGCATCACTTTACACCAACAGAGCTTTGTCATCCCTGGCTCATTTTTCCCAATTGAGGTGTCATATGAAAGGGCAGAAAAAGAACCTTCTAGAAATGTGATTATCTCTTTGAAATTCAGATATCATTGGCCAAACGACTTTTTGGTAGCCCTGCTTCATATTGTCTTTATTCACTCATGCGTAAAGTATGTATCATATGAGTAGCATCAAATGAAAGAAGAGGATACAAGCTTTACAAATATATGTCATTTATTAATCATAATTTTGATTAAGATATAATTCAACATCAATAAATCTTGGTTTCGTTTTTTCTGGGTGTTCTGTATATATAACTATATTAGTATTGTACATAATAATTATCAAGACCTCGCTGCTTAAAAATGAAAATGTTGATATTATGGCACCTCGCTCCCCGAATATAAAGTGGTGGTTGCCCGAATATCGGAACTTTAAAAAATCTCGGGGGTGGGGGGGGGGGCTGCATCCCATTAGGGGACGCCTTTTGCCAGAATATTAACTTTCCAGTATTTTTGCGTGTAAGCTAGCAAAAAAATGGCCAGTTTCTCCTCCTTTTTCTTTCTTTTTTAAAATATTTTCACTCTTCATAATGAAAATGTACAGAAGTTTTATAATTATCAGGGAACCTCGCTGCCCGAATATGAAGTAGTGGTTGAACGAATATCGTGTGACACCCCCTTTAGCGACGCCGCTGTAGACAGAACGCCAGAATTGGGCGTTGTGGCGTGCGCCTGTAATCCAGCTAACAGTGGAAGTTATAAACTACTTCAACGGACCCAGGTTCGAGACTGCATCACGTCTTTCGGGTGGGGACGTTAAAGGTCTGTCCCCAGACGTAAATAATCATATCTGATTGATACACGTCTTTAAAAACCCAATTACACACACACACACACGCTAGAACCAGTCTGTCGGGATACAAATTCGGGGTCACGCGCCATCTCTCGGCCTGGTAGCAGTATATAGAAGTGGGATATCGCGTATTGGGCTTACATAAGTAATTCTGGTCCCCATTCGCTCACGTGTTAAATCGACAGTAATCAAAAAATCATATGGAATTCGTTATAATGTTCAGAGTAGAGACAAAATATAAAAAATCTCCTGAATGAGGTGCTTTATTTGGGAATTTTCCCGGCGATAACAAAAGTTATGAAGGCTGAAACGCGGCTAAACATAACTCTCGCCGAATCGCAGGCTGAAATAGTGGAAATACACTGAGATAATACAAACCCTTTAAAAGAACACAAAGACAAGCTCACTTCAGCCGAGGGGTAAAATCGAAAATATTATGACTATTCAACATCATTTGCCTTCTTAAAATTTACAGAGGACAGGTACTCGATTTTATATGAATTTCTTTATTCAATTTTTATCCTATTATCTTTGCTCCGCCTCACAAGAATGCATTGCGAGCGGATGAATTACTTACGTGTGCCCTATAGAGTAGGTCATATCTTGAAAAATATTTGATATTTTGCTATTAATTGAAAGAGTCTGGTCTACTGACAAGATTGCTACCATTCATTCGTTCTTTAGTCAAAGCTTTTGCGAAGAGGTAAAAACGACCCCTGGATCAATACTGACTCTGACTGCAGTTATGCATTTACGACTAGTGCATGTTCGATGCTGCTCTACATAATTATACAAGAACTTTACCCGGGGGCGTAGATAACGGGGGGATGGGGGGGCGGGGGGTATGCATCCCCCAACTTTTCAGGTGGTGGATGGTGTGTACAAACACCCCCCCCCCCCAACAAAAACAACAAAAAAAAAAAATGGTGGAAAATATACATTTCTGTTATATGTTTTTTATATATAAAATTTGATATATTATATCTATTAATATTATTCAAATTTAAGTATTCTTTATTTCAATATAGATATTATTTATTCATGTACAATATTGTAGATTTAAATGAGTTTATTAATATTTATCTACAATTCTGTCGTTGCTTCTGATTTTTCTCAATATGTTTTTACACTACTAGAAAGTGAAAACCATATCTACTTCGATTTATACAACATGGGTGTTGATCTGGGAGGGATATGGATGTACAGGTTTTTTTTTTTTTTAATGAAGTGGGGGGTGGACTGTGTTACCATCCCCCAATATATTTGAGGTGATTTCTTTTTTCAAAGCCATAATGCAAAAAAAAAAAATTAGATTAAAAGTACATGTAATTATTCTCGATTTAGAGGGTTCAGTCCGTAACTTTCCTTTATAATGCAATTTTGCCACACTCATGTTATTAGTAATACTAACAATTTTCGAAATTGAAATGAAAATATAGTCACAGGAATCGAATGTGGTGGGGAAAGAGGGAATACATCACTCCAAATATTTATCGAGGATGATGACCTGTGTCATCATCACCCAACTATACATAGAAGAATGATGAAATGACAATCATAACATGTAGACCCGGTCAGAAGCACCGCTCCATGGGTTGAATGTGGGCATAGTGCCCCTACTTTTCACTTTAACCTCAGATAAGTACCCAGATTTTTCTTTCGAATATTAAAGTTCCCGTTCCATATTCTTATAAGTGCCTATTTTGATAATTACTCCTCATCCCTCACCCTACCTTTGATAAATGCTCAGGGGCGGCGGAGCGTCTTGCAAAGTGGGGGGGGGGGGCACCAACAAAAAGGGCACTTTGGGAAAAAAGGGGCACCTACAAAGGGTGAAAACAAGGCGGAAAATACCACTTTGAGACATTAGTATACCACTACAATATGATTAATACACTATTGAGGATCATTTTCGACACATTACTGTTTCTATCTTAACAGATATAAACTACTTTTGCATTTTGTGTGATGGTCTGATTATTCATTTGCTTTCGAACGCTGAAGGCTATGATGTTTAATTATACACACCGATTTCCCTAATATGACAAAAAGATTATGAAATAAAAGGGAGCGTAGCGAGCGAGCTTTGATAAAATTTTAGAATTTTTTTTTCTCCCCATTCCTTTTATAAATTTAGGGGCAATGATTAATATTGTATAATCTAGGGCATTGTGCCCCTCCTGCCACCTACTCCACT